>JACERR010000023.1:65000-517500 GCA_016760335.1 Gastrodia elata
CCTTATGAGTATGTATAATTTATACTTTCCTCTATGTGTATGTGTGTATGTGTCATACATACATACACACACACACACACTCATATATACTTATGTCTATATGTGTGTGTTAGTGTGTGTGTGTGTGTCTACCTATGAGTGTGTGTGTGTGTGTGTGTATTTGGTATACATACTCACTATCGTATATAAATATATAAACATAAACATAAAGATTAGTATATATGAGTGTGTGTGTGACACACACACACACACACACTCATATACTAATATATGTACTTATTTCCATGTGTGTGTGTATTTGTGTTGGGTATTCATACTCACACAAGCATATATCTCTATGTGTGTGTGTTTATGTTTGTGTGTGTGTGTGTGGCACAGACATGTATACCTATATATATGTATACACACACATAAACCCACATATAGATTAGTATATATGAGTGTGTGTATGTGTATGTGTTCACCACATTTACAAATCTCTATATAAATATACACACACACACATATATGTATGTGATGGGTATACATACTTACAACCATATACAGACACACGCACACACAACTGTATAAAAAGATATATATACATTACTCACGTATGTGAGTGTGTGTTTGTGTGTTCGGGTATACATACACACAACACGTATGTGTGATTCTATACACACACACATAAATACATGTGTGTGTGTTGGATATACAAACTCACAATAATATATAAATATATTTGTTTGTAGACAGACACACACACACACACACACACACAAAACACACACTCATACAAACACACACATATAGGATTAGTATATATGAGTGTGTGTGTGTGTGTGTATGAGTTGGGTATATATACTTAGTCCGATATAAATATATAAGTATGTATTCCCAACACACACACACACACACACACACACACACCCACAATTATGAATAATAATCTTGATGTGTGTGTGTTTGTGTGTGCGTGTGTGCTGTGTGAGTGTGCATGTATATTTGTGTGTCACTACATACATGTGTATTTATACATGGTTGAGAGTATGTAAACCTAACACATACACACACACTTGTATATACTTATCTCTATATATATACATACTCATATATACCCAATATACATACATACAAATTAGTATATATGAGTGTGTGTGTGTGCTATAGTGTGTGTGTCTCTATATATATATATATATATATATATATATATATATATATATATATATGTATATATATGTATATAACAAATACGTGTGTGGTTGTGTGTGTATGTGTGTGTGATACACACACACACACACAAAGGTTTATACCCAACACATACACACACAACAGTATATACCAAACACACATGCACATGTATACATGCACACACACACACACATAAATAATTATCTCCATGTGTGTGTGTGTGTGTATATGAGTGTTGGGTATATATATATCTGTGTGTGTGTGTGTTATCACACACACACAAATACATATATATACCCAACACTCATACACACCCACACACACACACACACACACACACACACACACACACACACACACACATATATATATATATATATATATATATATAGGCACACACTCAAATATTGGTATAAATTAAATTTACAAGTATGTGCCTATATATATACTTATCTAAATATATATATATATATATATATATACATATATATATACACACACACAAACACATGTATATAAGTATATATGAGTGTGTGCATATATATAGACAAACACACATGCAAACACACCACACACATAAACACACACACATGAAGACATGTATATATATAGGCACACACAGACACACTCATATATACTTATGCATGTGTATGTGTGTGTGTGTGTGCACACAGAGATTCACACACACGCTCACACACAACGCACACATAATAATATTGGTATATATGAGTGCATATGTGTGTGTTGGTATTCATACTCACAACTGTATACAACACACACACACACAACACACACACATACACATACATGTGTGTGTTTATATATTTATATATATAGTTCTAAGTATGTATACCTAATACACACAACACATACACACACACACATTACTCATATATATCATACACAACTGTATACATATGTGTGCCTATATATTTATACTTATCTCTAAGTATACATGCACACATAAGGATATATATATATCTGTGTCTATGATAATAGGTATGTATGTGTGTCTATATATTTATATACAGTTGTCGAGTATACTTATCTCTATGTGTGTGTGTGTGTGTTCTTATACATATACATAGAGATAAGTATATATGAGTATATATATTAATATCTATATATGTGTGTGTATATACACTCATATATACTAATCTCTATGTGTGTGTTGTGTCTATTATGTGTCGGGTATACATACTCACAACTATATATAAATATATAGTCACACTCATATATATATAGACACAGACACACACACACACTTGGAGATTAGTATATTTGTATATTTGGGAATACATACTCACTACTATATATAAATATATATGTTGGGTATTAGTATGTATACCTAACACACACATATAGAGATTAGTATATAGAGATTAGTATATGTGTTTGTTTGAGTATTGATACCCAACACACACACACACACATACACACATAAAAATCTATATTCTTATCTCCATCTCTGTGTGTGTGTGTTGTGTATACATAGTCACAACCACACAATCATTGGTATAAACACACACTGATATATACTAATATCTATGTGTGTGTGTGTGTATCTGTATGTGCTGTATTAGAGTGTGCTTATATATATATATATATATATATATATATATATATGAGTGTGTGTGTGTGCGTGATATATTTATTTATGTATGTGGTATATACATGTGTGAGATAAGTATATATGAGTGTGTCAATCATATATAAATATATAGATACATAGACATATGTGTTATGGCACACACACACACACATGTGTGTGATTGTATGTGTGTATATATATATATATATATATATATATAGATGTGTTTAAATAGTCGCACACATATAGAGATAAGTATATATCTGTGTGTGTGTTTGTGTATGTATTTTTATATACGAGTATATATACACACACATTTATATATACTTATCTCTATGTATGTGTGTGTGTGTGTATTAGATATACATACTGACAACTGTATTTATATATACATATGTGTGTATTTATGTAAATTTATATATAGAGATTAGTATATATGAGTGTGTGTGTGTGTGTGTAAGTGTGTCTATTTACATATGCTTATCTCCATGTATGTTTGTGTGTGTGTTTGTGTGTGTGTGTGTATGTGTGTGTCTACGTGTGTGTCTATTTACATATGCTTATTTTTATCTATGTTTGTGTGTCTTTGTGTTTGTGTGTGTGCATGTGTGTGTGTTGAGTATATATACTCATATATACTAATCTATGTATGTGTTTGGGTGTGTGTGTGTATGTCTATATATATTTTTATATATGTGTCTATATATTTATATATTGTTATGAGTATGTGTCTGTGTGTTGGGTATACATATAGATTATCATATTTACACACACACATGCACACAAACACACACACAAATACAAACATACACACACATACACACACACACACACACACATAAACACCCACAAACACACACACACACACACATAGATTAGCATATATGAATGTGTGTGCGTGACTCATATATATTTATCTTTATCTGTATGGGTGTGTGTGTCTATATATTTAATAAAGTAGTTTATATAAGTGTGTAATTTCTATGTGTGTTGTACACACACTCACAACCGTACAGACACACATATAGAGATTAGTTTATTTCAAAATAGGGTGTGTATGTGTATGTGTGTGTGTATATATATTATTTATATACAACTATCAGTATGTATACCCAACACATACACACACACTCATATATATTAATCTCTAGGTCTATGTGTGTTTGTGTGTGTGTGTGTGTCTATATTTATATACAATTTTGATTATGTATACACAACCCACACACACTCACACACACACACATAAGAATATATATACGGTTGTGAGTATGTATATCCAACACACACACACACACACACATACTCATACATACTAATCTCTATGTGTATTTGTATATATCTACATGTATATGTGTGTGTGTATACATGCATATAACAAGTGTGTGTGCGTGTGTGTATGTGTGTGTGTTTATATATAGACCCACACACGTATGTGTTATTTACACACATACACACACACACACACACACACACATACACACACACACACACACACACATATATATATATATAATACATAAATATTATTATATATATATTTGTGTGTTTATATTTGGGTGTATATATAACAAATTGTATATATGAGTGTGTGTGTGTGTGTTAGGAATACTTACTCACACACTCATATATACTAATCTTTATGGTTCTGAGTATGTATTCCCAACGCACACACACACACATAGAGATTAGTCAATACCAGTGTGTATGTGTGTGTGTGTGGATGTGTATAAATAGTCACAACCACGCAAATATTGGTTGCGATAATGTATACACACAGATAATGTGTGTGTGTGTGTATGTTGGGTATACATCCTCACAACCGTATATATATATATATAAACACACACACGCATACACACACACACACACATATACTAATTTCTTTGTGTGTGTGTTTGTGTATATATATATATATATATATATAAGCTCCCATAGAGATTGGTATATATGAGTGTGATGTGTATGTGTGTGAATATGTATTAGTACGTACAACCAACACACGCATATAGACACATTCACACACTCATATATACAATTGTGAGTATGTATACCCATAGTGTGTGTATATAAGTGTGCATATAAATATATAGACACATGCATATCTATTATGACACGCACACACACACGTATGTGCTATATATTTATATAGACACACATAAATATTAGTATATATATATATATATATATATATATGTATATATATATATATATGTGTGTGTGTGTGTGTGTGTGTGTGTGTGTGTGTCTATATATTCAGATTCAGTTGTGAGTCTGTGTGGGGTATATATATATATCTATGTGTGTGTATATATATAAATATATGTATACACATACGCACACATATACTTATTTGAATGTGTGTGTATGTGTGTGTGTACCTATATATGTATATATATATATATATATATATACTCACAATCCTATATAAATATATAGACACACACACACACACACATACACATACACACACTCATATATACTAATCTACTTATCTCTATGTGTGTGTGTTTGGGGATGTGTGTGTGCCTATATATAACTCACACACACACACATACTCATAACACGCAGACACATACACACACACACACACTCATAAATACTAATTTCTATGGGTGTGTGTTTATCTATATATATATATATATAAATAGCTGTACAAATAATATATATATATATATATATATATATATATATATATATATATTTATATGTTTTGATCCCACTCAATCTGGGCAATTTTGATGAGGGTTAAATATTGTTCTACCAAACACCCTTCTCATATTGCTCCAAAAATTACTGAGTCTAAAACTTGGAGCAAAATGATTGCTCATCGAGACCTCATTGAAATCTCCATTTACTGGGATGCTATTGACACAAACTGCAGCTTTTGGTTTGCTAACAAGAGTAATGTGATAATCTTGATGAGAACTATTTCCTCCGTAATCTTAGGATTGGGGAGGTTTTCTCCTTGATTGAGGGCTGGAATAGACCTCTCTTAGAGAGGATTCTTCCTGCTCCTATTCTGGGAAACATCTTAAACCTACAACCTCATATATCGAATACCAATTCTGTTTCCTCTCCCTCCTGTGAGAAGGACAAAATTAGCATTTCAAAGCTTTGGAATATTAATAGAACTAGCTGAACGAATAGCTTTTATAATGATTGCTCATCAAGACCTCATTGAAAAAAACAAAATTGCTTTCTTGCTTTAATCAAGTTTTTTCTCTAGAAGCTCTCTAATGGTTTTTTTAGTATTGATGAAACTGTTAAAAATTTTGGTTATGCTTTTCCTTCTAAATGTCAACGCTATTTTGAAGAAGAAATAATTAACCATGCATTTTTTGAAAATGCTCAAAATAAGGAGCTTTAGCTTAAGATTAACTTGGTTGTTGCAATTTTAAATTATCTGGTAGAGAGTGATTATATGCTTGAATTTCTCAAAATAGGTGGCTGTCCTGAGAGGAACAAAAAGCTAGACATAAAAAACAACATTATTGCGTTTGTGCTGTGGCACATTTGGGACAATCGTAATAAAGCTAAATATTCAAACAGACTATTTATAACAGCAAACATCCTAAAGGCAGTTTATTATGATATTTGTCAAACCTTAAATACATTTGAAAGTCAAAAGTTTAAGTGGGGCAATGTTACAAAAATTCAAATTTTATGTGCCTTAAACCTTCTATTTTAATTATGAGATATGTTGATGCTCCTTTAATAAGCTCATTTTACAAGATCCCCGCGCGTCATTTGTCAGGCCATGTCGCCTTCTATGTTTCATTACAACAGTTGTCTCTTTGTTTTAATACAGTCCCTGGCTTTTATATGAGGGTTTCGGCAAAGTATGCGGAGAATCATCTGTTGGTAGCCATTCGTGCAGTTGCCCAGATGTCCTACCATGCTCTCTCAAAGTCATCTTTCATGAAAGGTACGTATAATATCTGGTTTGTTGTCTCAGTTATCCCTCTGAACAGTTTCCTCATCGACAACCCTCTTCTACGATTGTCTCTTTTTCTTTTCCTTCTCCTTCATTTTTGAAAGCTGTGGGTGTTTGATTCTATCTATCTTTGCTGGTTGGCTATTACTTCTCAGTTGGAAAACATTATTTTTGCATTTGACCATATTTACTAGCTCTGTGAAATCATGTATGTGTGATGTACTTAATTATGGAAGTTATACATTTATAGACCAGGTTACTATCCTTCTACGTTGAAACTCCTTTGTTTGTACGCCGTGTATTGGTTCTTGATGTGGGTGTTGGTGGTGGTTCTCCATCATCCATTTCCTTAACTCATTGGGAGTGTTTATTTATGATTTTGTTTTTTTGAAGTTGTTTTGTATTTATTATCTCAACTACTTTCTTTTTGTTTTTGTGAGTCCTTAATGGATATACCCTGGGTCTAATTTGTTTTTTTGGGCTTTCGATTTTAACCTTTTTTGTTAGCCTCACATCCATTTTCTGTGTATATATATATATATATATATATATATATATATATATATATCTGTGTGTGTGTTTGGGTATATATGTGAGTATGTATATATATGTATATATATATATATTATATATATATGAGTGTGTGTGTGTGTGGGGGGGGGGGATATACATACTCATATTATCTGTATGCATATATATAGAGAACATATACATATATATTATAGTATAATTGAGTGTGTGTGTGTGTGTATCTATATATGTACATAACACATATGTGTCTTTTATACCAATATGTATGAGTATGTCTGTGTGTGGATGTATATACTTATACTTATCTCTATGTATGTGTGTGTGTATATGAGTGTGTGTGAGTATTGAGTATACATACTCTATTTGTATGTGTTGGCTATACATACTCACATGGTCCCAACACACACACACATGTATGTATTATATACATATATATGAGTGTGTGCGTGTGTCTGTGTGCATGTGTATAAGAATTAGTTTATAGGAATGTGTGTGTATATCTGTGTGTGTCTACATAGAGATATGTATAACAGTATATGCGTGTGTTGGGTAAACACACACATATAGAGATGTCTATATATGAGTGTGTAAACACACAGACATACTCGCACACACAGAAACACACACACACACACACTCATATATACTAGAGATTAGTATAAGTACATCAGTGTGTGTGTGTGTGTACATGCATACAGACAATAATATATACCAATGTCTATCTATGTGTGTTTGTGTGTGTGTTATTGTGTTAGGTATACACACAAACACTCATATATGAGTGTGTGTGTGTGTGTGTGTTGGGTATTGTATGTGTATGTATGTGTATTGGGTATACCCATACAAATGTATATCAATATATATAAATATATAGACATGTGTGTTGGGTATATATACTCACAACACCTATTTATATATATATATATATATATATATATATATATATATATGTGTGTGTGTGTGTGTGTGTGTGTGTGTGTGTGTGTGTGTGTGTGTGTGTGTTCAGTATACATACTCAGAACAAACACACGCACACACACATATGTAAACACACACACACAGACATACTCATATATACATATATACTTATCTCTATGTGTTTGTGTGTGTATGTCTGTATATATACATGTATATAACACATATGTGTGTGTCTATATATTTAAATATGGTTGTGAGCATGTATACCTAACACACATACACAGTCACACAGATAAATATATATACATCCATATATATATATATATATATTGACACAGACACACACACACAAACACAAATAGACATATAGAGATAAGTATATATGTTATATATATATATATATATATATATATATATATAGATATAATGGCAGAAAGTTCCACAGGATGTGAAGCATCCCCTAGGGTTAGGTCTACATCTCTGATTTGTTTCATTCTAGATTTTCTGCCTCTCCCTCAGAATGAGCAAGTAAGTAAGGTAACTTCTAATCCCGTATCTTGGGAACCTCGCCTCTCATCTCCACGGTTAGTTTTACCATGTCGGAGTGGCAGTTTCTCAGTTTTGGCACTTTTGTCTTAGGGGCTGGATCTCAATCTCTGCTCTAAACAAGTGGCTTGATGGCTTCAGTAAAGGAGGATTTTTGATTGTCACTGGTCCCAACAAAACCTTTCTGATTTCGTAGGTCCTATTTGATGATTTAGTTAATCTTCTTTTCAAGCGATTCATAAAACTGCTTAGGGGAACTTTGAAGCTCTTTGTTGAGAAGGAAAATAGTTCACCAGTGAACCTCACTGGATTAACTTTCCCAGGCTTAGACCAAAGGTCAACAACCTCCATCACCTCTGGGTGTTAGCTAGCCTTATTGGGGCTCCTATAGCGATTGACAAGTCCTCTGGGTTCTGGCAGGCTCCGAGGGCAAGGATGCTGGTAGATCTCAACATGTCCAAAAGATGCCCTAAATCTATCCAGATTTCATGTAGTATTTTTGAACACCTTCAAAAAGTAAAAGTGGAACAAGAGTATATAAAATGTTCAGGTTGTGGGAAATGTGGTCATTCTAGGGAGGAGTGTTTCAGGTTAATTAAAAAGGTCTGGAAGGTTAAACTTCCACCTATGGAGAACCCCGTGGTCTTTGATCCTCCTCTAAATCAGGTTAGAGATATAGTGCCTTTTGTGCCCAGGTTTAGCCCATAAGATATCAATAGTTTGATCGAGCCTTTACGCTCTTCTAACCCTTCTCTTAGCCCATCTCCAGAACCACACAATGTTATTTCTTGTATTCTTCAAGCTTTGGAAGAGAAAGAAAAAGAACTTTTGAAGACCCAAAAAGTTTATTTCTGAGTCCTGTGATCTAGATTTGGATCTAGAGCTTCCAGAGGTCTGGATTTCCCCAAAGAAAAAATCCCGAGCGGCCAGGAGGACTCAGGCAGCGATGTTGTTGTCGAGATCACAATCCAGGAGGTCAGCTAGAATTAATTCATGTTAGATTATTCCATTTTATTTTGCAATGTTCATGGAATTGCTGCATTAAAAACTAGGAAAAGACTGAAATCCATTTGTAAAGGGAACAATGTGATGTTTCTTGGTGTTTTTGAACCCCTTTTGAAAAAGGAGTCCATCAAAAGTTTGGCTATCTATCTGGGTTTCTCCAATTTCACTGTGAATGTTAACAATAATATTTGGCTATTTTGGAGACTTCCTCTCATTTTTGATGTGGTGGAAAATATTGATCAATGCATTCATGGCATTTGTTCCTAGAGAAATTCTTCCTGGAAGTTATCGGCAGTTTATGCAAATTGTTCTTATATTGTGAGACGTTAACTCTGGGAATCCATAGAAAATTGGTGCAATATTGATGACCTCCCCTGCCTGATTGGGGGAGACTTTAATACGGTAAGAAAAAGATCTGAAAGAATAGGTAGAGGTAAATTTAACCTGATTGCGTCTAGGGAGTTCAATGATATGATTGGTAAAGCTAGCCTGGTCGAATTAAACTTTTCGGGCTCCAACTTCACCTGGTCTAACAGCTTGACTATGTCCAGGCTTGATAGAATCCTGGTCAACCCTAGTTGTTTGAATTTCTTAACAATCTTCGGCTCTCCCATCTTAGCAGATTGGGTTTGGATCATGCCCCTATACTCCTCCCCCTATCCCGCCTCTCTCTATCCAAAGGAAGTTTTAGATTTTAAGACATGTGGGTTCTCCATCTGAATTTTTTGGGGGTGGTTGAGGCAGATTAGTATTCCCTTCTGGTCTCCGAGTCATCCCCTCTCTTGTGCCTGCACCTGAAACTGAAGAGGCTGAGGAAAACCCTTTCCAGTTGGAACAAATTGAAAGTTGGCAATATATTTGAGGTGGTTAGGAAGGCTGAAGCTCAGGTTGTAAAGCTGGAAGGGGCAGTTGATTTGGCTGAGAGTTAGGAACTGAGAGGTAAGCTCTCGGAAGCTCAAGATCATCTGGAGAAAGCCTTAAATATGGAGCATGATTTATGGGTACAGAAATCCACTTTGAAAAATTTTAAAAATGGGGAGAGAAATACAAATTTTTTCCACTCCTGGGTGAAAGTAAAACAAGGGTCAAATAATTTTGGGTGTATCAGGTCGGATGATGGTTCTCCCATTCTTTTTGAGGGGCTGGGGGAGACGGCTTGCTCATTTTTCTCTAATCTGTGGGCTAGCGAAGGCTGCGATTTGAACTAATTAAATAAATAGTTACCGTTCCCTCAAGTCTCAGATGCAGAGAATGAAAGCCTTCTTTTGTTCCCTCTTCTTTGGAAATTGAGGATGTGGTCCTCTCCCTAAAGGATGACACAGCGGCTGGTCCTGATGGGTTTTCTCCTCTTTTCCTTAAGTATTGCTGGAAGATTGTGGGGCAGGATGTCATCAAGGCTTCTGTGGACTTCTTCCTTTCTAGTTATATTCCCAAATTTGTCACTGCTACCTCTATTCTCTCATCCCCAAAGTCCAGTCCCCTAAGGGATGGTCAGACTTTAGGCCTATAAGTCTATGTAATGTGTTTAGCAAAATTTGTACTAAAGTCATGGCTAACAGGTTGAGCCTCATTCTTCTAAAGCTCATTTCTTTAAATCAAAATGCTTTTGTGCATGGGAGGCTTCTATCAGACAACTTTCTCCTTGCCAAAGAACTGACCCATGACTTAGATAATAAGTGTTTTGGGGGGAATGCCATCATAAAGGTGGACATCACGAAGGCCTATGATCGAGTCAAATGGAGGTTCCTTTTTAACATTCTAAGATATTTTGGCTTCTCAGTTAAGTTTATCTAATTTATTTACAAGCTATTTCCAATGTTTGGTTCTCTATTTTGCTGAATGGGGAGAGCTGTGGCTTCTTTAAATCTTCCAGGGGCTTACGTCAAGGTGACCCTTTATCTCCAGCCCTTTTTATTGTTGCCAATGATTATTTTCTTAGGCATTTGTCAAATTAGCTATCTGTGTGGAAGGGGTTAAACTTTCACAACTCGGGCAGGTATTTCATCCCTCTCCTTGCTTTTGCGGATGATATTATTATCTTCTGCCAGGCTTCCGTGAAAGCCTTCTCGGTGATTATGAATGTCTTAGATCACATGAAACTGGTAGCTGGAATGAAAGTTAAAATGAACAAATCGAGTGTGGTGTTTGGGAAGCACATCTCTATTTATGGGAGGAATGAAATTCTGCAGCTTACAGGTTTATCAAGAGCGTCGCTTCCTATTCAGTACCTGGGTCTCCCCCTTTCAAAGGGGAGGGTGCCTTGGTGTCAGTTTCATCCTTCGCTGGATGCTATCTCCCAGAAGATTAATGGCTGAACTTCAAAATGCTTGCCTTTTGGCAGCCGGATGGTTTGACTTCAATATGTCCTTAATGCTATGCATAATCACTTTCTGGCAGTTTTTAAGCCTCCTCAAAAATTTTTGTAAGCTTCAAATAAAATCTGTAATAGTTTCCTTTGGGGAGATTTTGGGACTAGAAGATCGGTCCGTTGGTCTAGTTGGAATGAGGTGGCATGTCCTAAACGTGCGGGAGGTTTGAGTTTCTTCCCTCTTGACTTGATGGGAAAGGCTTTTGCCATTAAAAATTGGTGGAGGCTGAAGGAAGGGAATGGCATGTGGGCGAGGTATATGAACAACAAATATGGTAGATCCTCCCATGTGGTTTGTAGGAATTTTAAACAGAATGCTCCATTGTGTGGAAAAGGTTATTAAGTGTTAAGGAGGCTGCAGAGAGACACCTCCATTGGAGGCTGGGGGAAGGATCCATCTCTTTCTGGTTTGATAATTGGTTGAAGGAAGGGCCTCTTTCCTCTTTCTTCCAGGTAAGGGGTCATCCGCAAGCAAGTGTGGCGAACTTCTGGTTGGAGAGGGCATGGAATGCTGATAAACTTACTTCCGTAGGAATTTCTTCTGTCTGGATAAATACTATTCACACTTCTTCCTCTATTATCCCTGAAGAGGATGATTCTATGTAGGTAAAGTTAAACAACATAATAAAACCGTTTGTTAGATCAGCCCGCAAGATCGTTAATGCTTATATTATAGCTGAATGAAATTATTGGGTAAAATTACCCACTATTTCCCTTTCATTTTTTATTTGGAGAGTTCTTAAGAAGTTTTTGTCTGTGGATGAAATCCTAAAGCAACATAGAGTTGCTCTTGCCTCGAAATGTGTTCACTGCAGGGCAGAGGAAATGATGTTCCATTTGTTCATTGACTGCTCCTATGCTAGGCAGATTTGGTTAAATATTTCCTTTATTTTAAAGCTGAATGAGTTTCTGCATGTGGGAAGTATTACGGAGGTATTGGTGAAAGCCAGAGAGTCTGACCTGTTTACAATTTCTTTAATTTGTCGTACATTCTTCTAGATTTGGTATGTAAGAAACCAGTTTAAATGGAAAATTTTTTCCATCTCCCCCTTTAAGTCACTCTATTATATTGATAAGTACATGCAATTTGCGACCACAGTAGGTTTTATTAGCGAGAAAAAAACATTTTCAATTTACTTGGGGAACAAATACAATTCCAGTGCTGCCTCTAGGCCCACAGTGGCCCTTTCCAGGCTCCTGGGAAGCAGGATCTCCTTATTTTTTATTATTTCTTGGGTGGAGGCATTATAAATTTGGCTGGATAGTGTGGCCTGGCTCCATAGGGGTGGATTATGAAGCAAGAAGGGTTATCACATTAGAATTTTGTTAATCCCCTGGTTGATTTATCTTATAGAGTTGCTCATGGCGGGTAAGATCATGAATATTTTTTTTATCTGTAGTAAGGATCTCTTGTTGAAGTTATTCAAGTTTGTAAAGAAGCACAATTTTATGTTATCCCTATTTAATAAGTGGTACGACTATCAATATGCCAAGGCTTGGGGCTTTTAAATTTTACTTCCTTTCTTTGGCTTTCGCCCCTTCTGTTATCCAATGCTGGAAGGATTTTGGCAACCGCATTGTTTATCTGGGGTTTGGCTATTGGTCGGGTTGCTCTGTTTTTTGGAAGAGGTGGCGGTTTGTAGTGCTTCTGGGCCTGGCTCCCTAATTCAATCTTTTAAGCTTTCTGGTATTGAGGTGTTTATTTTTGGCGCTTCGGGGGAAGGAATTGGGGAGTCGGCTTAAAGGATTGATGTTATTTTCTGTTCGGGCCAGGTCCTATCTCTGGCAGTCTGCTGGTCTATCAGTCTTGATCATCACTATGTGCATCTTCATCTTCTGAGGCTTATTTGTTCGTTGTTGCTTGAAGTTCTGAGGGTATTTATTCATATTGAAAGCCTTTCTCTTCATGTCTTTAGTATTTTGATGATGCTCTACTACCCGAGCTGTCTCAACTAGCTTCTCGAATTTGGTATGTTGTAAAGGAATTACATGATCTTTGATAGACCCTCTGAGTTCATTCTCATATCTAAAACATCTATCTTCTTCAGTTGGAACCAGATGAGGTGAAAATCGGATGAGCTTTCGAAATTCTGAAGTATACTCCGCCACTGATCGACTTTCTTGGGTTAACCTTAATAAAGACTCACCAATAATGTTCTTGGTGGAGGGTGGAATAAATGATTCTTTGAAGGCTTGGACAAACCAGCTCCATTCTATTTTGTCTAATTCAAATTCTTCAAAACGTGTGTTCCTTTCTTGTTCCCACCAATGTTCTGCCTCTCCTTGCAGAAGATGAGTAGTTAGTCTTACAGATTGGTTGCTTGAACAACCAAGACTAGTGATATTTTTCTCTATAGTTTTCAGCCATGCTAAGGTATCCATTGGGGATTCAGATCCTTCAAAGGTTGGCGATCTTAATCTTAGGAAACTGTGAAGTATCCCAACTGCAGACTGCCGATAGATATTGGGAACTTGAGGAGCGGGGGATGCTGAAGAGGTGCTGGCATTAGTAACAGGTATTATAGATACTAACTTTTGAATAGCTAAAGCCTGCTGATTTTGATTCTCTAGCATTACAGTAACCATATTTCTCAAAGAAGTTATTTCATCAACAGTATTGGAAGCAGCCACGGTATTATTTGGAGCATTGCTTGCGGATGGTTGAGGATTGAGTGGAGCATTGTTGGGAGAAGTAGCAGGATTCATTTTCCTGAAATCAAAACAACTATCTTGAGTTCTTTATTATAACAAGACATAATATAACTATTGCTTTTCTTGTTTATTTAAACTTTTATTGAAATAACAAAATACATCATCATAGACTTATAAAACTATTCCCATTCTATATATTTAATGAAAAATGCTCTACGAAAGTCTTCATAAATCACTTCACGATGCTCCTCTTGTGCTTTACGAAACAGTTCTTCGTATGTCATAATCCACCATTCTTTTGCTTGCATACGTAAAAGACATAACACCACTTCTAATCTGATGTGACTAGGCCATTCCATAACACCAAATATGTGGTCAACTCTCGCAAGCCATTCCCTTGCTAGTACTGGAAAATCAAGGCCTCTATAGACGCCTTCTTTCAGTAATTTGTTTATCACTTGCGATCCTTGTTCTGATACTCCTTCAATCACTCTTCCTTGCTTCTTTCCTAATTTATGTTCATATTTCCAAATAGTCTCGAACTCCTTTAGGTAAGCCATAAATGCCATTTCTAGAAGATCTTCTATTCATACAATTATAACATTCTAATTTGTTGAGCATATATATATAACTTAATAATTATCATCTTTTGTGGTTATCTCACAACTTAACTTATTCTGAGTTATACTCATAATGTGATGGATGTCAATTCAAGTATTCATTTAGTGATCAAGTGGCAGAAGAACAATCCATTAGGTAGAGAGGAATACAATTTCCAATCTGACACCTTATGGAATTCTCTGATACCAACTGTGGTGGCCCTGCCCTGCCGTGGTCCTGTTAACCCTTAAGTTAACATGATTATGGTGGAGGGGTCACCAAATGACAAAGTCCTCAGTTAGAATTTGATTAGACACGTATTCTAATCCAACTTAAATAAGGACTTTGCCATTCAATCCGAGATACTATCACTAAATGATCATACATGAACTCAGAGTGCGGAAGCATAAAACATAACATCCATCCAATACAGTATAAATATAACAATACAGAATAAGTAAAGTACTGAAAAAGAAAAATAATCCAGTATTATTACAACATTTAATGAGTTTAAAAGTACTGAAATAAACTCTCATTCTCACTGAAAGAAAAACTAAGACTACAGATCTTCAGGAACGGGCTCCTCCTCCAATGGCAAACTCTCCACTGGATCTGCTAAACCAACAAACTCAGAACCTACCATTATCAGTTTCATAATGGTAGGGCCCCAGCCAACAAAAGAAAAACTGGTTAGACAATAAGTCTAAGTACATTTTAGGGTAGTAATTTTATTAAATTAAGAAGATAACACCATATAAACAGAATTAAACATAACAGGTGCAGGAAAGTGTACAAAAGAACAATAATAAGTTATAAACCACAGTTCATAACTAAACAAATAGGAAGTAACACATACCCCCTCCAAGCAACTGCAACAAACACAGGTAAGCAATAGACTAAACTAAACTGTAAGAAAAAGTACAATCTAAACATGCTCATGATCAAACGGAATATGCTAAGTGACATACAAAATTTAAACAGTGTAAAACTGAAAATACTAACATCCTATGTAAGCATATGAAACAGTAAGTAAAACTAGCACCATATATATGAAAACACGTATAGGAAAACTGTAAGTAAAACAGTGCTGAAATGCAGAATATACTAGTAAAACAGTAACTGCAAACTGAAACTATAGTGACTATATAAGTCACCTGAACTGAACACTAAAACAGCAATTCTTAGCCTGATGAGCTAAGAAACTCTGAACTGAATCATCACTGGAACTCTTAGCCTGATGAGCTAAGACAAAACTGAATGTAAGTGTACTTAAATTAGTATATCCATATCAGAATCCTGACTCCGTAGTCAGTAGGGCGAGAGTCTATCCATCCTATCACTCGGACTAGGCATGGCCAATAGACTGTCGGACATTAAACCCTCGAAAGGTTGCCGACCCCGAACGGGTTGATCGAAGAGGTATACTAATCAAGCTACACCTTACAAACCACTTGTGAAACGAACATAATGCTGTTTATAAATAATGTTCCAAATTAACATAAGATATTTATCAAAATATCTTATGTACATAATACATGTTCAAGGTATAAGGCTCAAAATCAAGGAATGTGAAGCATCAAAAATCCAAAGTGCAAGAAACTCTATCTAAAACACAGGTGATATCCTTTGTTATCTACTTTATTCGTTCTATCTACTCTAAGTTACATAAGTTTCAGAATTATTCAATTCTTACACATTCTGTAACTTAGAATCACGAATCCTACTTGTTGAAGATAATTAGAACTGGCCAAGTCCTAATTATAACTTAATCAAAAGATGACTATTTGGTTAAAATGAATAAATCATCGACCTAGTTTTGTATTTTAATTCATCCCAACCTCATCTTGATTAGCCAAATCAAGTTGAATAGATTAAGAATTAGACTCCAGATGATGGGGTCCAATTACTTAATCTAAAGGTATAATCTAAGGGTCTAAGGTTTAGAACCCAAATCTCACAAATTAGGTTAAGGCAAATCCTAATGATAAATCAAATTCATTAGGATGGATTTCTATTCTTAGTTCTAGAGTTTAAAGATCAAATAATCATTTAATAAACTTAAGAAAATCTAAAAACTAGAAAACTCAAGGTTTCACCTAATTGAGTAACCCAATTTACTCAATAGATAAATTCTAACTTAAGATCTATTCCTAATCTTAGGAAATAAGGCTCTTAATTACTAAGAGTATCTCTCAAGACACACATCCTAACTAATGTTATAAGACCTAAGTATGAGTCTAAGAATGAATAAGGAAAGAGAACACTTCTTAAGACTTAGGAATTTCCTTTACTGAGCAAATTCTGAGATTTTAATCAAGACCTAATTTAGACTTAAATTTGATTAATTTCAACTATGAATCATTTGATTTTCTGATTTTAATGATTGGAAATTAAATTTAGGGCTTTAGAAGATTAAACCTTAAATTTGGGCAAAATGACCATTTTGCCCCTCCTTAAGGATTCAAAAGATCAAATTTTGATCTAGGGCTTAAATTCTGAAATTTTCTTTTGGAAAGTGTTTCTTACTGTCTAATATAAGATTAGATAGCAACTAAGTTAATTTTGGGTGATTATTAAGCCATATGAGATCAAATTAGTGAATTTGACTCATAAAGGCAATTTAGTAATTTGATTAAGTGAAAGTTAAATTTTCTTTCAGTTTAATGCTCTTTATTGCCTAGGCTTTCCATAAAACCTAAATTTGCTGAATTCTAATAAGTATTGACCAAGTTATGGTCAATACAAGATCTAGGATTTAAGGGGTAATTAAGGGATGCTTAATTAAGGGTCAAAAATCCTAACTTTGCCAGTTAGTGTCCAAATTAAGCAAAATCAGTGGCTATGAATTACAAATAGCTCACTGATCAAAATGACATGTGGTAGGCTTAATTTGGACCTAATTTTGACTAAGTTAAGACCTAATCAGGGTTTATGGTGATTAGTGACTGTTTAACAAAATTAATCACTCAAAAACTATTCCAACCTTATAGATTGATTCTAAATGGATCTAGGAGTCCTCTGAAATTTAAATCTCTCAATTTGAGTTACTAGATTTGCTAATATTCACTAATCAAGATTTAGAGCAATTAAGGGTGATTAGTAATTTTAACCGTTGGATCTAAAATATTTTTATAGATTATTATTAATTAAGTTTTTCTGATCTAAATTGATATTTGGATCAACAAATTTGGAGCTCAATTGACCAAGTTATGGTCAATTGAAGTTCTAAGGTTAATTAACCTAATTAGGGTTTGGTCCTAATGTGATTAGGCAAACACTAATCCAAACAGCAAGATAAATACTTTCAAATTAATCCTTAGGATTTTCTGATCACTTTAAGACCCATATTGGGTATGTTTGGATCATTGGGTACAAAGTTATGAGTTAAATAAGGTTTGTGACACTTAATTTAAATTAAATTAATCATTGAAAAATCACTTTGCAAAATATTCATCCTACAGCAAAAATTTTGGCATCAATAAATTCCTCATATTTTTCTGATTAATTTGATATATTTATTTGTATAATTTGGATAAATAATTTAGGAGTTATTTAGGTTTGAAGTTTGGATTTAAATCTGATTATTAATTACTGATTTAGTATAATTAATATAACTGTTATTACATTAATAATTCAATTATAATTAACTGTTATATAATATTTATATATAATCAAATTATTAGTTTCTGCAGGGTACGTGGCACGACCGGATTCGCCAAAGGAGAGCAGATGGGTCCCACAACCACAGTGCCACGTCAGCGATCCGTGGCTGAAGGAAGCATCGGTGGGCCCCACCTGGCAGTGTGTCAGCTGTCCACGTCAGCGGTGGGCCCCGTGCTTACAGAAACGCAGCTGGTTCGATATCCTGGACCGGCTTGACTGGTCCGGGAAGGAAAAATAGACCGGTAAAACCGGTCTGAGATCTGCGATCCAGATCTGTCTATCTCAGAATGGACGGATCAGAAACGTTTGGATAAAATTAATGGTTTGAAAAGCGATTAGGATTATATTATTTAGATTAGGTTAGATTTAGGCTTAATCTAATCAACTAATCTTAAACTAATTAGGATCAGACGGGCAGGGTTGAGCCAAGATCTACGGTTTGATCTTGGCCGTCGATTCAATCCCTTGCACGACGCCTCCTTCCTCGCGATTTAGGGTTTCATCTTCGCAATTTTTGATCGATCGAACGGAGTTTCGATCGATCACAGCCCAGTATTGAAACACATAATGATTTACAAAAACACATAAACGAAAGAATAGGAGATGAAGGAGGTACAGAAGTGAGGTACCTGATTAGGGTTTGCAGTTTTGATTCAAGGAGTCCTGGACGCTCGATCACTGCTTCGCCGCCTAAGGTTTCGAAGAAGATCTCTAGATGCAATGTCTCTTCAAGGCTTGATAAGATATGGAGCGGCGAACACCAGCTGGAGTGGCTGCAGGTCGACGCATGCGACCCTTATGCGACACGCGGAGCGGGAGAAGGAAGAAGGGTTATCCACCGTTCGATCTTCGATCGAACGGTCGAAAAGCTCCATTTGATAGAATGGTAACAGCGGAAACGGCGTTAAGGGTTTAACGAAAATCATTAAACTAATTAAATATAACATTTATTAAATTAATTTAAACCAATTTTATTAATTAAAATTAACTAGCTAAGTACATTCCAAAAATTTCCAATAAATCACCCTTAGCTAATTGAAGGGTGAGGAACGCAACGGCGCACTCGGATTTTTGTTTCGACGAGTATTTTATTATTTGATTATTTAGGATATTTAAATAATATTAAAATATTCGACGAAAAATCAACGACTTCCAAATGCCTCCAAAATTTCACCCTTAGCTAATTTGGGTGTTCTGAACGCAATAGTGAAGTCAGATTTTCAATCTGAGGTCTAAATAAAAAGTCAAATTCTAGGGTTTGAAATTTTCCAGAATTCTTGTTTTGACTTTGTTGACTTCTTGATTTGACCTAGGTTTCAGAGATGAATTTCCAAATCACTGGATTAGTGACTTAGAATCTTAATTAAGACTTAAATTAGTCTTAATTGAGCAAAGTAACAACCTGGGTTAGTTACACAGGGTCCCAGCTAAGAAAAGAAAAAAATCTTATTAAACAATTATCTAAGTACATTTTAGGCTAATAATTTTTCATGAATTTATTAATGTCACTATTTACTTAAACTACACAAAAGTAAACTAGCATAAAAGTAGTAAGCATGCAACTAGAAGTGGTAAGCTATAAATAACAATATTTATAACTAAGTAATAATGAGGCGAAAGACATACCTCAATAATAAGATAAGATAAAGCTAGGCATACAAATATAAACACAATAATGAAAATACTGAAAAAAAAAACTAATCCTAAACATGCTGATGATCATATGACATATGCAAGTTAAACATAATTAATCTGACTATGATATATATATATATAGTAAGCAGCAATAGAAACTAGCATCACATAAGTAAGTAAGCAGGTAAAGTAAAGCTGACTGAAGTATAATGCAACAGTAAGATAGTAAATAGTAAACAGGTATGTACAAATTTTCATATCAGAAAATTTGGCCAAACGGGCCACAACATATTCCCTAAGCCTTTTTGGACTGGGGTAGAACAGAAATTCCCATAACATTTATGGGCTAGGGCAGAACAGAACAGTACAGCAAGACTAAAGAGGTAGTAAATACAAATATAATATATTTTAGTTATTTTACTTTTGCTCATGTGGAAATGTACAGAAGCAGCTGAGGAGTCAAGTACATCTGCAAGATTATACAGGTTCCAACTTAATAATACACTCCTTAATGAGTAATGTTAAGTGTTCCTTATTTTTCCTTACCCATTTAGGTAAATGTTCACTAGAACCTACCATAAAATAGTTGAACCCAATTCAAATGTTATCTTAATTATTCTAAGTTTTTGTTTCATGCAACAATTTATCTTATATAATATGTTCAAGGTAATGGCACAAAGTACAAGGAATGTGAAATCACAAGTAAGAAAATAGTGAGCAAGGGACTCTACTACACAAGATGACATCAGTTGTTATCTAATTAACCATTCTAACTAACCCAAGTTACACAAATTTAGAATCTCTAATTCCTACTATCTGTGTAGCTCAGGAGCACAACCTTATAAGGTTAAGAACAATTAAGACTAGCTAGGTCCTAATTTAGTTTAATCAGAATCGAATATAAGATTAAGAATTAAATTATCATATCTTAATTGATGAATTTAGACCTTCTAAGCAAAGATCTAACTAGAGATTATAAGTTAAACACATCAAATTGGAGTTCATTATATAATCCAAAGGTAAAGTCTAAGGATCTAGGGTTTTAATTCTAGAAGTGAACTAATGATTAAGGCAAATTCTATTAAGCAAAATTAAGCTCAATAGGATGATTCACCTATCCTTAATCTATGGTTGAAAGATAAAATAATTGGAATTAAATAATGAAAATCTATAAACTAATAAAAACCAAGGCTCCACTCATTGAATAACCCACTTTATTCAATAAATAAATTCTAACCTATGATCTATTCCTAATCTTAGGGAAAGGATCCTAATGTGATGTGTAATTCCTAATGAGCTCCTAATAAATTGACTTAAGGAATTTATGATTTGATAGAATATATTATAAATTAACTTCGCTTGCTAATTTTTGCTCATTTAAAAGGATTAAGGGTGGATTTTAGCTAAGTAAGGATGCATTAGTCTTACTTAGTTATTTAAAGCCTTTAAGGGGCATTTTTATCAAATTGGTAAAATTATGAAATCTATGACTTAAATTTATCATAAATTAGCTTTATTATTATTTTTAATAATTTAAATGATATTTTAAGGGTTATGAGCACTTAACCTAAACTTTGGACAAAATGACTATTTTACCTCTACTTTAGGGTCTAAAAAGCTACTTTTTAAATTAGAACTTCAAATTGGATTTTTTTAATACTAAGTGATTCCTTACTGTCTAACATAAAAATAGTCAGTGAGTAGACCAAATTTGAACAAGAATTGAGTCCTATAAATTCAAACTAAGGATTTTAACTTAAGGAAGCAGTTTAGTAATTTCACCTAATAAAGTCTAAATATTTATTCAATTTATTGTTGTTTGTTGTTCAAGAATTCCATAGAGTCTAAGAACACTAAATTTTGATATCTATTGATTGAGTTATGGCCAACTCAAGATAAAGGGCAATTTTGTAATTTTAAGGATTAAGGAAGGGTCCAAAACCTAACTTTTTCATTTGAGATTCAAATTCAACAAACTTAGTGACTATAATTTCTCTATATCACACTGAGTACTTTATCTGGGTGTAGACCCAAATTGGACCTCAATTGGCCAAGTTATGACCTAATTAAAATTAAGGGCAATTAGGGAAAATTAAGGATTCTAGAGGTCAAAACCCTAATTTTATTTCTAATTACTGTTGGTTATGTTTTTTTGATCTAAATGATATATTTGATGACCTAATTTGGAGTCCAAATAACTAAGTTATGGCTAAATCAATTTCTAGGTCATTAAGGGATAATTAGAAAATGTCCTAAAAGTGATTAGTCAAACTAATGGATAAACAACAAAATAAGCACTAGTAAATTAATCTAGACATCCTCCTTATTAAAATGTAATACATATTGGCTAGATTTGGGTCACTAGGTACAAAGTTATGGTTAGGAGAAGTTTTGGTACATGTGTGGGTTACTAAAATGTAACAACCCAAATTGTTACCCTAGCTAGTCAGGACTAATCCAGATCCTAATCTCAATTTTGGTACTCTAATAATGTCATTAGGAATTCACTATCAAGATCTAGTCCATATCAAGAATCAAATGGATCAAATCCTGATTTTTGGAAAAATCCAAAAACTATAGAATTTGACCTCTAAATTGACCTGGGATCAAAAATTGGACTTCCCCATTGAGCTCATTACCCCCAAATTAGCTAAGGGTGATGCTTTCGTGTCAATCAGAAGTCATCGAAAGTTTGTTGAATATTTTAATAATATTTAAATACCCTAGAAATTAGGAAAATAAAATACTCGTTGAATCAAAAATCCGATCTCACTGTTGTGTTCCTCGCCCCTCAATTAGCTAGGGGTGAATATTCGGTATTTTTTCTGAATAAGATTAATGGTCCAATTTTAATTAATGAATTAATTAATTATTAATTAAATTTCTATATTTAATTATTTAACTTAATGGACGCCGTCAATCCAGTTGACACCGTCTAGCCTTGCCGTTAGATCTGACGGTTTTCTCGAACCATCCGAACGTGAGATTGGACGGTCGAGCAACCGTCTATCCCGCGAACGTGAGGGTGCCCTACACGTGTCAGCGTGCTGTGCAGTCGATCGCTAGCCACGGCCAACCTGGCCTAACCCGGGCCTCGTCTTCTCCGCCGAGCTCAATTAAAACTCCTCATTGGGGGCTTGTGTCGAGGTGAGCTCTCTGTGAAGCCCTCGAGAGTTCTGTAGCTCGTCTGCCCCTTTGTACGAACCTTCGTCGTGGCAGGCACCAGTCAATCAGGTACACCCCCCCACTCTCGATTCTTCATTAATTGCAAATGTTATCGTTGTTGATATATCCCTATCGCATGCATATTGTGAGTTGGACCGGTTCGATCGAGCTCGCGCTTTCCTGATCGGACAATTTCAGCATTTTCCTCTTCGGAGGATTTGGCCCTCACCGCTCCTCTCAGAAACCCTAGGAGCTGAAGCGTCCAAAGTTTTGGGTCGGGTCGAGCCCGACCCGTGTAGAACCAGCTCGTGTCCATGTGTGTCGCCTCGTTCGCCTGGCGTGGGCCCGCTCCCACGTGTGTCGGCCAATTAGGGCGTGACACATGGGAGCCACGTCTACCCTCCGAGAGCCGTGCCCTCCGAAGCGGACCGCACTCTAGACCCGTGGGTCCCACGGGTCTCGTTTGTCCCTTGCTGTACGTGCTGCAGGGCCCACCCACTTAGAATGCGTCCTCTCGCACGCAGCCATGTATCCATGGCAAGGCCCGCCGCCTTTAAATTATGGCAGAACTAATAATTTTATATATGTATTTACATATATAAAATATATATATGTATATATATACATGATTAGATCTTAATACTAGTTCAGTTTAACTGATTAGTGGTGTAATAATTAAGAGGTTAATCGGTTACTTTAGCAGTCAACAGTAAGTTAGTATTAATCGACTAAGTTTAGTTATTTAGTAAATTATTATTATTAGTTCATTAATAAAAAATAAATATATATATATATTGTAAATAGAAATAATATATATATATATATATATTTATATATGTATATTTATACTTAACTGATGTGATTAGTTAATTATTTGATTAATCCTAATTATTAAATTAATTAATCAAATAACTTAATATAATTATAGTAATTATCTAATAAATAGTAGAGTTTAGTTAATCATGTTAACTATCATTACTCAAGTTTAGGATTTATTTAATAAATGTTCTTAATTAAATTAGTAATTAGATGATTTTTATTAAACTAAATTAAAATATTAGATTAAATTAATTTAATTTAATCCAATAAATTAGATTAATGTATTTAAGTGAGGAAGCTAATATTTAATTTAATATAAAAATTTAATTTAAACTAAAACAAAAAATTTATTTAAAGTGCGTATATGAGTAGTGAAAATATTATATATAAAATTAAGAAACTTTAAAACCTCATAACTTTTAATACATTGATCCAAACATATCAAATATAAGTCTTATTTTACTCAGAAAAATAAAAGGAATAAAATGGTGCAATTCAAAAATTTGATTCGGGTGTATTTAACATAGTGCCATTTTATGTCATAAATAAACCTCCGTAACTTATTATGTAGTTATCCAAATATAGTCAATATGGGTCTTAAAGTGATCAAGAGAATAACTCCATCACTGTGGTAGTATTAGTTTTCCCATTTGGAGGTTAGTTTACAAAGTGACATTTAAGACCCCTACCCAAAATGAACAAAATGCCATTTGTCTTTCAATTGACCATAACTTAGTAAATTCAACTCCAAATCAAGATATTCAAAGTGGTAGCTAGCTTAGAATTTTAATGCCAACACCAATCTAAAATCATAGTTTGGATCTGAATCCTAGAAAATTAGAAATGACAAAAATACCCCTAACCTTAGTTAGGTCATCACTTGACCAATTGAAGTCCAAATTGGGTCTACTCCTAGTTAAAGTACTCAGAGTATTATAGGGAAACTTTAGACACTAAGTTTACTGAATTTGGACCTCAAACAGAAAAGTTTAGTTTTTGCTCCCTTTGACCTAAGAAAAATTACCGAATTGCCCCTAAATTTTAGAACCTCCATAACTTAGCTGTTTAACCTCAAAATTTAGTGTTCTTAGACTCTATAGGACCCTTGAATAATGACCAACAAAAAAATGCAGAAAAATTTAGATTATATTTTGTGTAAATTACTAGATTGTCCCTTAGGTTAAAATCCTTCATTTAGATATGTAGGACCCATTTCTTATCCAAATTGAGTGTATTTATTATCTATCTTCATGTTGGATATTAAAAAATATTTGGTAATAAGAAATTCCCATTTTGAGCCCTAAATCAAAAAATAACTTTTTGGACCCTTAAGTAGGGGCAAAATGATCATTTTGCCTAAAATTTAGATTAAGTATCCTTAACTCCTAATTTGTCTTTTAAATCACTAATATTAATATTAAATTATATTAGAATCAATTAAGTGAATAAAATTAGCTTTTCAATTAAATTGGTTAAATTCTATAAAATTTCTTTAAGTCTTTTCTTATGAATTTTACACTTTATATTAGGTCTATTCCTAAGACTAGTACTAGATCATAGGTAAGATTTCATTCATTGAATAATTGAGTTATTGAATGAATAAATCCTTAATTTTATTAGTTTTTAGATTTTACAACTTAATTTTGATTATTTTATCTTTTAACCTTAGACTCGGGATAAAAGAATCATCCTATTGAACCTGACTTTGCTTATATAGGATTTGCCCTAATTTGTAGTTCACTCTTAGTATAACTCTAGATTCCTTAGATTGTACCTTTGGATTGTGTGATTGAACCTAAGCTTGTGGTGTTTAATCCATAATTACTAGTTTAGTAGATCTTGATCAAATATTAGTTAGAATGTCTAAATTCATCAAATTAGGATGTTGGTATTTATCCTTAAACTTATAGTCATACTTAATTGGACTAGATTAGAACCTGATAAGTTCTAATCCTTTTAACTTATAAGGTCATACTTTTAAGTTACACTTGATAGTAGGAATTGGAGATTCTGAACTTGTGTAACTTGGAATAGTTATAATGGGTTAAATTAGAAAACAAATGATATCTCCATATTTTAGTAGAGTCTCTAGCTCACTATTGGATTTTGTTTCTTACACATTCCTTGAATTTTTGTGCCTTAAATCCTTAGACATATTATACCAGAATATTGTTGCATAAAACTGAAAACTTAGAATATTCAGGATAACATTTACATTGGGTTCAGTTACAAGTTGATTTGGTGCATTTTACCTTACTGGACAGGGGTAAGGAGAAATAAGGGGTACCTGGCATTACTCATTGAGGAGTATTGTGCTAAGTTTGGAACCCGCATCATCTTGCAAACGTGCTTGAATCCTCAATTGTTTTTGGACGTGTCCATAGAAATAAAAGTAAAATAATTAAAATATTACGCATTTGTATTTATTACCTCTTCAGTTCTGCTATTCTATTTTGTCTACCCTAGCCCAAAAAGGCTTCAAGAATTATGTTGGGCTGTATTGGCCAGTTCTTTCATATATGGCAATTATATGTACTTATTTTAGTTTCAGTTTACTATTTACTATGTTATTGATGCATGTTATTTCTGTTAGCTATATTTGATTTCTTACCTACTCACTTGTATATGTTTATAGGATGTTAGATTTTTATTACTTACTATATGTACCACTTTCAGATTATTATTTTAAACTAGAATATATCATGTGATCATCTACATGTTTAGAATTTAGTTTTCCTTATAATGTTTTATTTACTTATCTATATATGTATGCCTAGCCTTATTTTTAGCCTACTTTTGAGATGTGTCTTTTACCTCATTCTTGCTTTGTTATAAATGTTTAATTTATAATTTACCTCTTTTCCATTTGATGCTTGTTGCTCCTAGTTATTTTCTATTACTTTAATGTTAGGAAAATAGTGATATTAATAAATGTATAATAAATATTCAGCTTAAAATATACTTAGACAGATTTTCTAATAAGATTTTGTGAAACTGACAATGTCAGAATATGAGCAGCTTTAAGATCCAATCCCCGAGGAGGAGCCTTATCTAGAGGAGGCACAGTAGATTGGAGCTGAAGATCCTTATACTCTTTTGTATTATTTGTGAAGATGAGTGATGCTTTTATTCCATTTTGAACTTTAAGTAAATTTTTGTAATAATATAGGTACCCTTGTAATTGTGTTTACTTTTTGTACTCTTATTTCTGAGCTACCTTTCATTATTGTTTCTCATTTGTTGTATGGTGAATTGGATGTAATGTTTACTTTATATGCTTCCGCACTCTGTATTTGTGTTGATTTAGTGATTGATTGTAACAGCCCAAACTCTTAAGCACCAAGGTATTGTCCGCTTTGGCCAGAAAGGCCTCCCGATTTTGCCCTCAGAAGATAACTTCCCATCAGGTCACCCATCCTGGGAGTGCTCCCACATGAGCATGCTTAACCTTGGAGTTCTTATCAGGAACTCCACCGTTATCTGAAAAGGTGCCTCGATATTTAAGAGTTTCACTTAGACAGATTTTCTTAGACAGATTTTCTAATAAGATTTTGTGAAACCGACAATGTCAGAATATGAGCAGCTTTAAGATCCAATCCCCGAGGAGGAGCCTTATCTAGAGGAGGCACAGCAGATTGGAGCTGAAGATCCTTATACTCTTTTGTATTATTTGTGAAGATGAGTGATGCTTTTATTCCATTTTGAACTTTAAGTAATTTTTTATAATAATACAGGTACCCTTGTAATTGTGTTTATTTTTTGTACTCTTATTTCTGAGCTACCTTTCATTATTATTTCTCATTTGTTGTATGGTGAATTGAATGTAATGTTTACTTTATATGCTTCCACACTCTGTATTTGTGTTGATTTAGTGATTGATTGTAACAACTCAAATTCTAAAGCACCAAGGTATTGTCCCTTTGGCCAGAAAGGCCTCACGATTTTACCGTCAGAAGATAACTTCCCAGCAGGTCACCCATCCTGGGAGTGCTCCCACATGAGCATGCTTAACCTTTGAGTTCTTATCAGGAACTCTACCGTTATCTGAAAAGACGCCTTGATATCTAAGAGTTTCACTTATTACTACTAAGTGGGTCTTCACAATCTCCCCAACTTAAGTAACTAACGTCCTCGTCAGTATCCACACACAGATCCAAGAACCATACATTGGGTAGATAGGACTTGAGGTGACCCCTACAGGCGCAAGAGGTACCCACAACCATGTAGCACCTTAACCATCATGGGTTCAAGAGGTTGCTCACATGAAGTGGTACTTTGCCCTATATGGCACTTAGCTCCTATCTGATACCCTATGGTTTGCTCTGATACCATTTGTAACAGTCCAAACTCTTAAGCACCAAGGTATTATCCGCTTTGGCCAGAAAGGCCTCACGGTTTTGCCCTCAGAAGATAACTTCCCTGTAGATCACCCATCCTGGGAGTACTCCCACATGAGCACGCTTAACCTTGGAGTTCTTATCAGGAACTCCACCGTTATCTAAAAAGGCGCCTCGATATTTAAGAGTTTCACTTATTACTACTAAGTGGGTCTTCACAATCTCCCCAACTTAAGTAACTAACGTCATCGTCAGTATCCACACACAGATCCAAGAACCATCCATTGGGTAGATAGGACTTGAGGTGACCCCTACAGGCGCAAGAGGTACTCACAACCATGTAGCACCTTAACCATCATGGGTTCAAAAGGTTGCTCACATGAAGTGGTACTTTGCCCTATATGGCACCCTTGTAATTGTGTTTACTTTTTGTACTCTTATTTCTGAGCTACCTTTCATTATTGTTTCTCATTTGTTGTATGGTGAATTGGATGTAATGTTTACTTTATATGCTTCCACACTCTGTATTTGTGTTGATTTAGTGATTGATTGTAACAGCTCAAATTTTAAAGCACCAAGGTATTGTCCCTTTGGCCAGAAAGGCCTCACGATTTTACCCTCAGAAGATAACTTCCCAGCAGGTCACCCATCCTGGGAGTGCTCCCACATGAGCATGCTTAACCTTTGAGTTCTTATCAGGAACTCTACCGTTATCTGAAAAGACGTCTTGATATTTAAGAGTTTCACTTATTACTACTAAGTGGGTCTTCACAATCTCCCCAACTTAAGTAACTAACGTCCTTGTCAGTATCCACACACAGATCCAAGAACCATACATTGGGTAGATAGGACTTGAGGTGACCCCTACAGGCGCAAGAGGTACCCACAACCATGTAGCACCTTAACCATCATGGGTTCAAGAGGTTGCTCACATGAAGTGGTACTTTGCCCTATATGGCACTTAGCTCCTATCTGATACCCTATGGTTTGCTCTGATACCATTTGTATCAGTCCAAACTCTTAAGCACCAAGGTATTGTCCGCTTTGGCCAGAAAGGCCTCACAGTTTTGCCATCAGAAGATAACTTCCCAGTAGATCACCCATCCTGGGAGTGCTCCCACATGAGCACGCCTAACCTTGGAGTTCTTATCAGGAACTCCACCGTTATCTGAAAAGGCGTCTCGATATTTAAGAGTTTCACTTATTACTACTAAGTGGGTCTTCACAATCTCCCCAACTTAAGTAACTAACGTCATCGTCAGTATCCACACACAGATCCAAGAACCATCCATTGGGTAGATAGGACTTGAGGTGACCCCTACAGGCGCAAGAGGGACTCACAACCATGTAGCACCTTAACCATCATGGGTTCAAAAGGTTGCTCACATGAAGTGGTACTTTGCCCTATATGGCACTTAGCTCCTATCTGATACCCTATGGTTTGCTCTGATACCATTTGTAATGGTCCAAACTCTTAAGTACCAAGGTATTGTTCGCTTTGGCCAAAAAGACCTCACAGTTTTGCTCTCAGAAGATAACTTCCCAATAAGTCACCCATCCTAGGAGTGCTCCCGCCTGAGCACGCTTAACTTTGGAGTTTTTATCAAGAACTCTATCATTATCTGAAAAGGTGCCTTGATGTTTAAGAGTTTCACTTATTACTACTTAAGTGGGTCTTCACAATCTCCCCAACTTAAGTAACTAACGTCCTCGTCAGTATCCACACACAGATCCAAGAACCATCCATTGGGTAGATAGGACTAGAGGTGACCCCTACAGGTGCAAGAGGTACCCACAACCATGTAGCACCTTAACCATCATGGGTTCAAGAGGCTGCTCACATGAAGTGGTACTTTGCCCTGTATGGCACTTAGCTCCTATCTGATACCCTATGGTTTGCTCTGATACTATTTATAATAGCCCAAACTCTTAAGCACCAAGGTATTGTCCGCTTTGGCTAGAAAGGCCTCACGGATTTGCCCTCAGAAGATAACTTCCCAGTATATCACCCATCCTGTGAGTGCTCCCACCTGAGCACGCTTAACTTTGGAGTTCTTATCAGAAACTCCATCGTTATCTGAAAAGGCGCCTCGATATTTAAGAGTTTCACTTATTACTACTTAAGTGGGTCTTCACAATCTCCCCAACTTAAGTAACTAACATCCTCGTCAGTATCCACACACAGATCCAAGAACCATCCATTGGGTAGATAGGACTAGAGGTGATCCCTACAAGCGCAAGAGGTACCCACAACTATGTAGCACCTTAACCATCATGGGTACAAGAGGCTGCCACATGAAGTGGTACTTTGCCCTGTTTGGCACTTAGCTCCTATCTAACACCCTATGGTTTGCTCTGATACCATTTGTAATAACCCAAATTCTTAAGCACCAAGGTATTGTCCGCATTGGCCAAAAAGATCTCATGGTTTGCCCTCAGAAGATAATTTTCCAGCAGGTCACCCATCCTGGGAGTGCTACCACATGAGCACGCTTAACTTTGAAGTTCTTATCAGGAACTCCACCATTAACTTATAAGGCGCCTTGATGTTTAAGAGTTTCACTTATTACTACTTAAGTGGGTCTTCACAATCTCCCCAACTTAGGTAACTGACGTCCTCGTCAGTATCCACACACAGATCCAAAAATCATCCATTGGGTGGATAGGACTAGAGGTAACCCCTACAGGCACAAGAGGTACCCACAACCATGTAGCACCTTAACCATCATGGGTTCAAGAGGCTACTCACATAAAGTGGTACTTTGCCCTGTATGGCACTTAGCTCCTATCTAACACCCTATGGTTTGCTCTGATACCATTTGTAACAGCTCAAACTCTTAAGCACCAAGGTATTGTCCGCTTTGGCCAGAAATTCCTCACGGTTTGCCCTCAGAAGATAATTTCCCAGAAGGTCACCCATCTTGGGAGTGCTCCCACATGAGCATGCTTAACTTTGAAGTTCTTATCAGAAACTCCACCGTTAACTGAAAAGACGCCTTGATATTTAAGAGTTTCACTTATTACTACTTAAGTGGGTCTTCACAATCTCCCCAACTTAGGTAACTACGTCCTCGTCAGTATCCACACACAGATCCAAGAACCATCCATTGGATAGATAGGACTAGAGGTGACCCCTACAGGCACAAGAGGTACCCACAACCATGTAGCACTTTAACCATCATGGGTTTAAGAGGCTGCTCACATGAAGTGTGCCCTGTATGGCACTTAGCTCCTATCTGACACCCTATGGTTTGCTCTGATACCATTTGTAACAGTCCAAACTCTTAAGCACCAAGGTATTGTCTGCTTTGGCCAGTAAGGACTCACGGTTTTGCCCTCAGAAGATAACTTCCTAGTAGGTCAATCATCTTGGGAGTGTTCCCACCTGAGCACGCTTAACTTTGGATTTCTTATCAGGAACTCCACCGTTATCTAAAAAGGCGCCTCGATGTTTAAGAGTTTCACTTATTACTACTTAAGTGGGTCTTCACACTGATGCTTTGTATTTATTATGTGAATATCTTTTCCTTATTAGTAGATTATGGATCATACCTAATTGAATGATAAGTGAGGGACTTGTCATAGTAGCACACCACCCCTTAAGCTTAATCCTATGTATTAAGGGGTGGGGCGCCACAGTTTGGTATCAGAGAACTCCATAAGGTGTCAGGTTAGAATTTGCATTCCACTCTACCTAATAGATTGTTCGTTCGCAATTAGTCACTAACTAAATACTAGAGTGACATCCAAGGCACCATAATCATGATCTCAAAATAATATGAATATAGAAATAGAAAATGCTGTCACAATGATAGAACTTAAGTAGAAACAAACTTAAGTATAATAAGTAGCTAACTAATCCGAATTAAATTTTCATAAGATTTACAAGATCAAGAACTTGAGATGTTAGGACTTAACCTCCATACTAAGATATAGGAATCCCTTTAGGATTTTAAACCAGCAACTAGGTCTTAAATTGCTCTTGAGCAGTTGCCTTCCACTTTCTAATTTTTGTCTCCCTAAAAATAATAACAGCACAACCTACTTTTAAGAATCATTAAGGCTAATGATATTTCCCCAAGGTAAGTGGGAGTGCATCCTGGACATTCATCTTCCACTTCCCTTGCTTTCCATAGTTTCTCTGGAGAGATTAACACTCTGGGTAAAGCTAATAAGAGCCTTAGTAGATGGTAATCTGAAGTAAAAACACTAAATTAGAAGACCATTCATTGTATCAAGTCACCAAAACCTTTTCTAGTGTATATGACTTCTATTTCACTAGTGCCATCCCTCCCACTAGTCATGGTAGAACTCAGTGAATGTACTATGAAGAAGAGAATCATGTGATAATACCTACATTAACTTTCATCTCACCATTAACGGGCTATATTAATTAAAGTATTTTAGTAAATGATTACCTATTGTACCTCTTACGTAAATCACTTTACCTAGTGTGATCAATAAAATGAAATCAGTTTAAGTTAGTTCTTCTTAGATTCTGACATCATGTCACTTTGACGAACTCAGATTAAGCCATGAATCCTGGACCGTCCCCCTCTTCTGCTATATCTGATAGCTCCTCAACTGAGGCTACCATACTGCTGGAGGCAATGAGGATATTGGTCAACACTCATGCCAAGCTGTTCAAGGAAATGGAGAGAGTAATAATTGCACTCACCAATCAGAATTTTTTCTGTCATCAGTAGCCCCACTTAATGACCCATATGATGGCTGTACAAAGCCCCGTCATGATGGAAGATGTTACCATGACATGAGATGCTGCTATACTTGTGGCCGACAGGGTCACAACTTCCAACTTTGCACCTACGATAAGACCATTAACGGTACTTGCATTGTCCATTCCAAGCACCCTCAGACTGCAACATCGGGTCAAAAGAGGAAAGCGGCCAATTGTGGCGGCCTAGCCCCACCATGGTCCTATTAACTCTTAAGTTAATATGATTATGGTGAAGTTCCTCACTTATTAATAGATTAGGCACATATCCTATTATAATTAAGGAATTTTCCATTGAAGAAGTATTTTACTAAATGAACATTATATAAAAATAGAGTGCAGAAGCAAAAATAGTAACATCCATTCCATCACAATACAATAGCAAGAACATACAAATCAGAATAATAGCAGTAAAAGAAAAATATAATTTATATCTATATTATTACCACATTTTTAAGGAAAGATAGCTAAAATAAAAAGATCAACACTCATCCTCACAAGTAACCAAAAAAAAAAGAATTAAAGGTCTTGAACAGCTCGAACCTCATCCTGAATCCAGTCTTCAGAAGGCTCCACAACCTCAAATAGATCAGAGTCTACCATTGTCGGTTTCACAATTATAGGGCCCCGGCCAACAAAATAAAAATCTAATTAGACAAAATATCTAAGCACATTTTAGGCTGTAATTATATTATGTTAATTTAGATATCACTATACACTTTAAATTTAAAACAAGTAGTAAAGGAACAGAATGCATATGAAAGAGAATGGCAATTATAAACCATAAGCCTATAACTTATACTACTATAACTGAAAAGAAAACTAATCTTAAACATGCTTATGATCAATATATACCTATGCTAATTGAATAAAAGAACATGTGAAACATTTAAATAACTAAAAATAAAACTAACATTATATGAAAATATAAGCAGTGAGCAAGACTAGCATTCTATATATAAGTAAGGCTAGTAAATATAGAAATACAATAAATAAAGAAGTGCTGAAATACAGAAAAGTAAACTAAAAATAGTAAATAAAAAACTGAAAATTGTCATAGCTACTTAAGCCATTCAAAATTGAAAGTAAGCAATCTCACTTATCTTGATGGGCTAAGGCAGAAGATTTGAACTGTATATGTATGAAATCACTTAGCCTGATGAGCTAAGGTAAAAATACTGAACTGAAAATCACTGAAGTCACTTAGCCTGATCAACTAAGGTAGAAAGTACTGAACTGATTACCACTGAGTAGGAGTACACCCACAACTAGTACTACCATATCAAATCCTGACTAATAAAGTCATATGGGTGCAAAATCAATTTCTCTTTACCCTGGGAGCCAATGCTCAACCAGGCATGGAAAGACTTACTAACAGTAGCAATCCAGCATGATATGCCAGACCCATAGATTGAAGAGGCATACTAGTTAGGTCACAACCTACTAAAAACAATAAAATTGAAAATACTGATAAAACATGGATGATATGTATGCAAATTCAAAATTGACACGAGATACTTTATCAAATATCCTATGTCTAATATATGTGACCAATTTATAAGGCTAAGAATAAGGTAAGCAAAGTATCAATTTTCAAAGTGAGCAGAAAACTCTACTAGGACACAGGTGATACCCATTGTTGTCTAATTTATTCATTCTATCTACTCTGAATTACATAAGTTTAGGATCTCCATTTTCTACTATCAAGTATAACTTAGATTCACATCATTATAGATTGAAAATAATTAGAATTGATCAGGTTCTAATTTGATTTAATCACTGTCAACTATAAGTTAAGCAAGTAAATTATTTGACCTAGTTTGATGATCTTAAGAACCCAAACCATCTTAATTAAGCTAAATCAAGATGGAAGGATTAAGAATTAAACTCCAAATATTGGGGTTCAATTGCTTAATCCAAAGGTGAACCTACAAGACTAAGGTTTTACCACCCTATCTCACAGATTAAGATTTAAGGCAAATCCTATTAAGTGAAGTTATACTTAATAGGATGCATCCCTATTATTAAATCTAAAATTAAAAGATCAAATAATCATTAATAAACTATGAAAAATCTATAAACTATCAAAATCAAGGCTTCACCTATTTGAGTAACCTATTTTACTCAATAGATGAATTCTAACTTAAGAGCTAATCCTAATTCCTAAGAAGTGAGCTCTTAAATACTAAGATGAACACTCAAGCTCCAAATCTAACTAATGTTATAAGAAGATTAAGGAAAGGAGATAAAGATTTAAGGAAGGGGTATGATGTGAGATTTATCTCAGATCATACAACTTGAAATTTTATTAAGGAAGGAAAATAGGGTATTAGATCTAAACTTAATTAATGACTTAAATAATTTGAATTAAATTCAAAACACTCTATTTCACTTATTTTAAGGATTTTAACATAAATTTAGAGCTTAAAACACTTAACCCTAAATTTGGGCAAAATGACTATTTTGCCCTTCCTTAAGGGTCTAAAATCTACTTTTGATTTAAGGTTCTAATTTGGAAATTTTCAGTGGCCAATGATTGCTTACTGTCTAATATAAAGATAGACAGTAAGTACATCAATTTTGGATAATTATTAAGCCTTATTATATCAAATTATAGAATTTGACTCATAGGAGCAATTTGGTAATTTTACTTAATAGATTCTAAATTTTTTATCAGTTAGTTATAGCTTGCTATCTAAGGGTTCCATAGAACCTAAAATTTTTAAATTTTGATAAGTATTGGCAAAGTTATAACTAATACAAGGCTTATGGCTAATAAAGGAAATTAGGGTTTACTAAAATGGGTCAAAAACCTAACTTTTCCAAGTTAAGTCCAAATTCAGTAAACTTAGTAGTTATAACTTCCCTGCAATCTATTGAGTACTTTAAGTAGGAGTAGACCCAAATTAGACCTCATTTGGTTAAGTTATTGCTTAATTAGGGTTTAGGTGATTAGTGAGCGATTAGTGAAATTGATCACAAAATCATTAGACCAACTACACCGTTAGGTTCTACTTTACTCTATGAGTAATCAGAAACTAAAACTACTCAATTTGGATTATTAATTATGTTAATATTCAGTAATCAAATTTCAAGGTGATTATGGTTGATTAAGAGATCTAACCATTGGATCTAAAACATTTTTGTAGGTTACTGCTAATTAGGTCTTCCTGATAAAAATAGTATATTGGAAGACCTAATTTGAAGCTCAATCGACCATGTTATGGTCAACTGAAGTTCTAGGGTTAATTTGGGTAATTAGGGTTAGGTCCTAAAAGTGATTAAGCAAATACGAATCCAAATAGAGAAATAAATATTACTAGGTTATTCTAAAGGTTTTTTTGATCACTTTAAGACCCATATAGGCTATATTTGGAGTAGTGTGTGAAAAGTTATGAACCTTAGAAGATTAGGATTGAGTCTCAAAAGTGATTAGTCAAAATATACATCAAATAACAAATTAAGCACAACTAGAATAATCCTGAGGGTTTGCTGATTAATTTGAGACCCATATTGGGTATGTTTGGGTGAGTATGTGCAAAGTTATGATCATTTGAAGTTTTGGGACATTTAGGGCAAATAAGAAGGATCCTAAATATCACTAAGTGAAATATAGCTCCAAATACAAAATTGACAGTCACATATTATTCTTTGATTTTTGTTGATTAATTTTATATATTTACTTATTATAATTGGATTTACCAATCTTTATTTATTAAGTATTAAAATATTTAGATTTTCAAATTAATTTATTTAAATCATATAAAATTTTAAATCCACATTTTATTAAGCTGTGGCTGACTCAGCTAGAATGGGCCCACCATGCGCCATCTACGGATGACACACGCCATGGGGTCCACTCCTAGATCCCTGGCGTGGCACGACTCCTTCGTCCCAAACTTGAGCAATAGATGCTCGAGGGATCAAGTTAGGGCACATCTTACGGTGGCCCTAATATTGAGAACTAGGACTCGACCGCATATTATTTGGTAGAGAACACTGAACTCTACCCAACAACACTTGAATCAAGAGTGGAGATGATCAGAATTACTAATGAATGGCAGCCCTAGAGAAAGTGATGACTGAAGGCAATTACTCTAAAATGACATGATGTTTGTGAAAACGACAATTTCAGTAAATTTTTTGAAGTAAAAAATCAAGCCATAGTAATTCATAATACGCATGTGAATCGAATTCAGGAGAATATTATTGATATAGAAGAAAATTCGAAAGATAATTTTTATTTTTGAAATCCTTTTTAAGAGAAATTGATTAATCCAACATGAACAGTATAATTCAAAATCTTGCATGGATAGTTCGATACGATAGCATATGTGAAGGATTGTTTTGAGTCATGGGATGGATAGTACCTTAATCGAACGGTTTGAGTCCGAGGGTTCTGCCGATGGTTCGATTCAAATATCCTTGCCAGATTTCATTCAAAACCTTGGACTGAGGGAGGTCGAGCAGAGAAATAAGGAAGCATTCAAAGCGGTGGATAAGACCCGATTGCATGCCATTCTGGCCATGCGTCCAGGCGATGGCCCCGTGCAGGCACTCGCTCCATGCAGATGATCAAGCGGGGAAGAAGCATCCCCATCGCTTGATCTAATGATCAAATGGCTTGGATGAGCTGTTTGATTAACTGACATGATTAAGAAGATCAGACGGCGTGTGAAATAACTTAACGGATGATTGGTAATTTAAAATCAAATATATTATTATTTTATTAACTTAACATATTTTATCAATTAATTAATTAATTAATTGCATTCCAAAAAAAATTCCCAATAAATCACCCCTAACTAATTGAGAGGTGATGAACCCAACGGTGCGATCAGATTTTTGATACAACAAGTATTTAATTATTCGAATTTTTGGGGTATTTAAATAATATTAAAATATTATCAGAAAATCCAACAACTTCCAAATACATCCTAAACATCACTCCTAGCTAATTTAGGGATGGTGAACGCAATGACGATGCCATATTTTTTATTTGAGGTCAAATTAGATATGCCAATTTCGAGGGTTTTTGGAAATTCCTAAAATCAGGATTTGATCCATTTGATTTCTAATTTGAACTATGTCTTAGTGATGAGTTCTTAATGACTTAATTAGTGTACTGGAACCATAATTAGAACTTGGATTAGTCCTAAACAACCTAAGTAACAACCTGGGTTGTTACACCAACACACCTTGACCCCTTTCAGCTAGGCCTCCACAAAAATAGAGATGCAACAATGGGCCTGCAAGAGTCTACACCCTTGCAGCACTAGGTGTAGCCAGAGGAAACAATGTTGTTTCAGGTACACATGTTCGACCACCTAATTATTTTTAGCGTTTAAGTTTTATCATTATTCCCTTAGTAATTCTTATTTACAATCGCCCTTTAATCTTGCTTGTAAATCTTATCTCACATTAGGATGCCACATTGTCAATTTAACAATTACTGCTTCCTAGCTTAATTAGTAAAACCATATATTTTAAGTCATACTCTTATGACTTATAACAATAGTTTTTCATCTGAGTTGTGACCTACCCAATTACCCTCCCTCCATAGGTTAACTAAATTAATGAGTCTATTATTGAGCAGGTCTCAATTATGACTTAGAATGCTAGGTTATCATTCCCTTAGATTTCTGACACCCCGTTCTGTCGGAATGAAGATTTTTTTTCCATATCTCTTAGAGTGGAAAGTCAACACCATAGAACCTTAGCTAATCAAGTCATAGTTCCTGACTTGTAAATGGCCTTATAAATTTTGTCTCAGTACATCATCCTAATTAGATGAGGAACCCATCATCTTGATTCATTGTGAATCAATTCATCCTTTCAATATTGAGTCATATTTTTGTGACTCGATATATTGGACTCCCTCTCTTTTGAAGTTGATTATTCAAATTAGTAAACACCCTCTCTAACTTAGTAGTACTCCTCAGGGAAGGGTGAGTATCCTGCCAAATAATAGGAGCCCCGGCTTGGATTGACCGTATGATTGGCTCATCCTAGTTCTTCCTAGTGTGGGGATACATCATGGTTAAATTATTCTAACCCATGTTTGTAAACTCATAAGTGTAGTAAAACCTGCCTCATTAAACTTGGTCTAATAATGGGGTATTAGCTAGCCTTAGTTATAGAATCCTTTCTAAGTCAAAGAATATTAGTTCTTTGATAATCTGTAACAACCCAAGTTGTTACCCCTATCAATTAAGACTAATTTCCATCCTAATCTTGATCCTAAACATTAATCAAGTCATTAGGAGTCATCCACTAAGACCTAGTCCAAATCAGGGGTCAAATAGATCAACTCTTAATTTTTGGGAAATCCAGAAACTTTGGAAACTGACATGTCTAAATAGAGCTCAAATAAAAAATCGGACTTCGCCATTGTGCTCATTGCCCCTAAATTAGCTAGGGGTGATGTTTTCAAGTCAATCGGAAGCCGTCGAAATTTTGACAAATATTTTCATAATATTTAAATACCCCAAAAAATAGGAAAATTAAATACTCGCCAGAATTAAAATCCGACTTCGCCATTGCGATCCGCTCCTTCAAATTAGCCAAGGGTGAAATTTTGGGATTTTTTAGAAGTCATCGAATTTTCTTGAATATTTTAATATATTTAAATTAATTAGAAAATAAGAAAAATAAATCATCATCAAAATCAAAATCCTATTTCTTCATTTCGTTACTCGCCCTTAAATTAGCTTGGGGTGAATTTTTGGGATTTTTCGGGGAATGTTTTTAAAATACGATTTTTGAGATTAATTAAATAAAATTTTTAAACTCCATTTTTTGTCTTCTTCCTTCTTCATTGGCTGGGTGGGACCCATATCCACCCAAACATGGCTGAGCCCCCTTTCCCTTCAGCTTCCTATTGTGCTCAGCCTAGTTTGTCCCCCTATCTCCTGCCAGCCCCTCCCTTGTCTCACCATGTGGGTTGGGTCAACTCCATCCATCCCATCCATTGACTCTTCGTCCCCATTAAGAGAGCCTTTGGCTCTCAGTTCTTCCCCCCTTATTTGCCCATCTGAAGTCCATTCCCCTCTTCCCATTCCTGCTATGCTAGCTGATTAAAGAGAAGTTCCCCAACCCTCAAACTCTCGAGGTTTCCAAGGATCCATAGAAGGAACCCCAATTGCAAGACCAATGTACTTCCTTTCCCCCATTGAATATATTCAATGGCTACTTCATTTCACTCTTATACTTAGTTTGCATCTTTAAAAACTAGTATTTAAGGTATGGAGTTCATTAGTGCTCATTAAGGTTGTGATTTTAGGAAGATGAAGTTGTCCTATTTTTCTTTATTTCTGCATACCTATTCTTTTAACCTCATGGTTTGCATTGATAACTTAATCTTTTGGTGCTGATTTGGGTATCAATGGAAAGGTCTCGATAAGAGCTTTCCAATGGTATATGGTACCGCAAGTGAAGTGCTCTAGTTTGAGAGTAATTGAGCTTGAAAGTTGACCCATTGCTGTTTGAGCACAAGCGAAATCACCGTTTGGTGCTACAGTGCTCTACAGCGCCCAAGTTGCGAATTGGGGTCTGCTACAGCGTGCCATAGTGCCTAAGTTGCAATTTTGGGCCGCTACAGTGCGCTACAGTGCCCTAGTTTCATGTAGGGTTGGCTCTAGCGCACCATAGCACTTAAAATTGCAATTTGGGTCCGCTATAGCGCGCTGCAACACTTAGTTTCATTTAGGGTCCGCTATAGCGTGCCATAGCACTTAAAATTGAAATTTAACGCTACGGCGCGCTACAGCGTCCAGAAAATTAAAATGACCATAACTTGGTCATTCGGACTCCAAATTAAAAGATTTAAGGTGCTAGATAGCTTAGAAATTCAGTGCCTACAATAACATAAAAAGGTGTATAGGTTTTGAACCCTTAAAAAATCAGAAATAACCAAAATACCCCTAACCTTGATTAGGTCAAAACTTGACCAATTGAAGTCCAACTTGGGTCTACTCCTAGTTAAAGTACTTAGTATGATATAGAGAAGCTATAGCCACTAAATTTACTAAATTTGGACATGAAATGAAAGAGTTACCTTTCTGACCCCACTTAACTTAGAAAATTACCAATTTACCCATAGAAATTTAAATGGCTATAACTAATTCATTAGATCCTCAAAATTTATTATTCTTGGACTCTATGGAATTCTTGAACAACAACTAACAGTAAACTAAATATAAATTTAGATTTCATTAAGTGCAATTTACTAAAATGCCTCTTAGGTCAATAACCCTAATTTTGATCTATAGGACCCATTTCTTATACAAATTTGGTGTACTTACTGTCTATCTTCATGTTAGATAGTAAGGAATCATTTGACAAGAAGAGATCCCAAATTGGAGCCCTAAATCAAAAGTAGATTTTTTGGACCCTTAAATTGGGGCAAAATAGTCATTTTGCACAAAATTTAGGTTAAGTATCTTTAACTCTTATATTATCTTCTAAGTTAATAAAATAATTATTAAAGCTGTATCAGAATCCTCTAAGATAGTAAAATTAGCTATTAAGTCAATTTGTTAAAATCCCCAAAATTTCTCTAAGTCTTATCCTTAGAAAATTCAACACCTCACAATAAGATTATTCCTAAGATTAGGGTTAGATCATAGGATATATTTCATTTATTGAATAACAAGGTTATTCAGTGAATGAATCCTTAGTTTTACTATTTTCTAGATTTTACAACTTATTTAGATTATTTTGTCTTTTAACATTAGATTTAGAATAGGAGATTCATCCTATTAAGTTTGATTTGCTTGATAGAATTTGCCTCAATCATTAGTTCACATTTATATTTAACTTAGATCTTATGTCTTATCATTTTTGGATTATATGATTAAGTCCAATCTCATAGTGTTTAATCCATAATTTATAGTTTAGTAGATCTTGATTAGATCTTAGGTAGAACCTATACATCCATCTAATTAGGCTGTTGTGATTTGTTTCTTAACCCATAGTCATACTTGATTGAATTAGATTAAAACCATATTAGTTCTAATCCTTTTAAAACTTATAAGGTCGTACTTTTAAGTTACACTCAAGAGTAGGAATTGGAGATCCTGAACTTGTGTAACTTTGAGTAGTTAGAATGATTAAAATAAAAAACAAATGATATCACCATATTTAGTAGAGTCTCTTGCGTACTATTTGACTTTGTGTTTGTTTTCCTTGGACATATCATATAAGAAAAATGTTGTTGCATAAAAGTGAAAACTTAGAATATTAGGAAAACATTTGCATTTGGGATCAGTTTATGGTGGATTATGGTGCACATTTACTCTAACGGACAGAGGTAAGGTGAGATCAAGATTCTTAACATCACTCATTTAGGAGAGTGTGTTAAGATTGGGACCCGTTTAGTCTTGCAGACGTGCTTGACTCCTCAGCTATTTCTAAAATTATCTACATAAGTAAAAGTAAAATAACTAAAAGATATTTGCATAGTATTATATGTCTCTTCAGTTATATAGTGTTATATTGTGATATGACAGTTATACGTTCCTTTACAATTTTTTAGCTTACTTCCTGAAAATTCAACTTTTCACTTATTACTTTAGACCACGTACAATTACGTGTAAACACAGACATATTAAAGGTCTGTCAAGTGTTTGGCACTGTTGCTGGGGAATTGGAACTTGTTTTGTATTAAGGAGAATCCATCAGTAATTAGTGATTTAAGCAAATCCTTGCATAGAATATTAATTTTTGATTTTTGTAATTATAGGTACATACAATTTGATTTTCTATTTTCTTTTATTATTGATGAATCTTTAAACATTATTGCTAAATTTGTTCTTGATAGCCTAATTGGTGTTGTGTATGAATAGAAGAGTTTGCTCCGATTATCTTTTTGATCCTGAAATTGAGAGAACCTACTTATAGGCTAGAAGAGAACAAAACATTTTGCTAGGCTAACAAGCCATTATGGAAAATTATAATGAAAATTGTGGAGAGCCATAAGGAGATCCATTAGGAGAGCTTAGGGGAATAGTACTAAGAGACTATGCACTACCAACTGTTAAGCGAATTCCCCATGCTATTGTAAGGCCTAATATAAAAGCTAATAACTTTGAGATCAAACTTTCCACTCTGAGTATGGTTCAAAGTAACCAGTTTGAAGGATTGGCCAACTAAGACCCTAATTCACACATTTAAACTTTCCTTGAAATTTGTGGCACCTTCAAATTTAACGACGTCTCTGAAGACGCTATTAAATTAAGTCTTTTCCCATTCTCTTTAAGAGATAGAGCCAAATATTGGCGCAGCTCTCTCCCTAGCGATTCAATCTGGACTTGGGATGATTTGGCTAAGTAATTCTTACCCAAGTATTTCTCTCCGGTGAAAACCGCTCGACTTAGAATTGAGATAACCAACTTCACTTAGGTGGGAGGCGAGACACTGTATGATGGATGGGATCGATTTAAGGAGTACTTAAGGCGATGCCCACATCATGGGTTTCCCTTGTAAATGCAAGTTCAAACCTTTTACAATGTTTTGAACGCTCCTACAAGGACTCTCATCGATGCAGGCCGCCGGAGGCTATGTTAGTAGCAAAACCCAAGAAGAGGCTTACAACCTCTTAGAAGAAATGGCAAACAATGCATACCAATAGCCTTCTAAAAGGCTTAAAAAAGAATCTATGAAGGTGAATGAATCAAACCAAATAACACCACTGCAGTAAGAGATCCATGCCCTGAATGAGAAAATTGAGAGAATGAATGTGAATGTTGTTCTTGAGATACAATGTGAGTTGTGCTGAGGGAGACATAACACATGATGATATGGGGCATGACCCGGTCACAATTTATTCTCTCAAACTAAGTATTCAATCCCCTGCTTATAACACTTTTGGACTTTGGATATATATCCTAAATAGAACTGTACTTATCTAATTACCTGTGATAATACCAAGACTCTACATTTTTATTTAGGGTAAATCAACTAACTCTATTTTCTACAAAAATAATTCAGTCCTATGGATTTACACAATCACCTCCAACTGATAGTTCTACTGATTTCAACAATTTTATTTAATAATCATGGAATATCAAACTAATGAATCTATTCTCTATTGTGGATGAATGTTTCACAAGGGTTTCAAAGATGTTACTTAAAATTCACTCAATTTGGGATACTACCACAAACAAATAACCTCAACCTAAATCATTATGTCATCCTACCAAAAGGTTCTAGGATCAAGTATCTAAGGTTAAGAAAGTGCATCTAAATTTCTACCTCAAGATTTAAACAATAAAGGCTTCCTACCTCAATAACTCATCTAATTATTAGGCTTAGAAATTATCGAATTATTTTCATTATAACAACTTAAAGTTCTAGTACTAAAATATAAAATTTATAATCTAAGATCTAAGATTTATATTAGGCTTTCAATTCTTAGTACATTAGACTAATTTAGTCAAATTCGATGAGTAGACCCATCTCATCACAACCCATGCTGCAATTATGGGATTAATATGTGTAATTTTTTAAGAGCTAATCATTTTGCAAATCACTATCATTTTATGATTTATGTTATGCTAAAGGTATTACTTAGCAGAAAATCAAATATTTGAAGGTATAGGTTCAGATGATCAATCAAATGAATTCAGTATGGATCTTAATTATCCTAGTCTAATGGTTTAAGGTCACTGTCAAATCAGAATGTATTATTAAAATTATGCAAGTTCATTAATTATTTAATCCGGTGTTTTATTTAAGGTGATTAAGATTTTAGACCTTAATCTAGTCAAGTTAGAATATAATTTCTAACTTGACCAAACTAAGACCAATTATTAAGCAAATGATCAATGATAAAATTAGTAAGTTATTTGTGCTGTATTGATGTTAATTTCAAGTTAAAGATTATATTGATTAACTTAATCTATTGTTAAGATTCTTAGGGTGTAAGATTAAAAATTATCAAATCAATCATTTAAAGTGTTCAAATTAGAGTTTGAGTTCTCTAACATGCATACTACTGTTATTGAAGCATATAATATTTAACTAAGAAAAAATAAAAGTAATTAAGGCTAATCAAATCCTAAATCAAGCTAAAAAGGATTAGCACTTAGTTACAAATCTAACCATTCAAAATTTATGAAAATTGAAAAATATAGTCTACTTATCCATGTGAACAATCAGAGTCTTAGTTTGCTAAATTTGGTTAAGTAGCAAACCCTAATTTTTATTAATCAAGCATTTCTAAGATTAGCACATAATTATTAAAATCATAGTCAAAACATTATTCAACCTAGCACATACATCCTACAAAGCGTAAGAAGCATAATGAAACTTGAATCATACAATCTGGTTAAGTATACATACTTATCCACCCTAATCAAGCTCTGGAGTAATTAGGCTAAATCAGAAAATCCATCCACAAAAAGTGCAATATTATTTTATATTTAGATTGCCTTGTGATTTTCTAAACAAAATGGTATATAATTTTATATGGTATTGATGAATGGTTCAAATTTATTTATTTAATTTAATTTGCATTTTTCTAATTATTCTATTTGATTTTTCTTAAGGAAAATAATTCCTCAATGGTTTTAATATTTATTAAACGGGCCTTGGCCGATTATCAAAACACACGGATCGGCCGGGGCCCAAGCGACCCAACACTGTCGCTTCGCGCGAGTCATGGGCTGGCCCGACCCACATAGTAGCTTTGCCCCCAACCCTTCACCCTCAAGGATTAAGGATTTAGGATAAGGCTTTGAGGCCAACTGCTGGGTGCCTCGACCATTCCACTGCCCCAACTTGATCCCTAGATAATTAGTGGGTCAAGGTGCATCAATCGCACCCAATAGCCTAATATGAGATGGCTGGAAGCTCCCGGACCTTACTCACCTGAGAGCTTTGCCATGGTGCTACTGTGGGGGAGTCAATTCTCCCTGCAGAAGCCACATTTTGTCCCAGGTTCAATCTCCACACCTTCAGGGAGGCGAGAAAGACCAAACCCTCATGGTTACAGTGTCTGGGATGTAGCCTGATCGCTGGGTCCTTACTCGGACCTAGTTCTCTGGGCACACTGTAGTCTGATCAATAAAATCAATCGATCAAGGATAAGGCAAGTTCTAAAATCAATTGTCATGATTTCAATTAGTCTAGGTGATCATTTACGAATCAAGTATTGAGCATAATTGGCTCAGTACATCAAGCTGAGGTACCTGGATTTACAGGGATGCTCCAATTGAGGTTGTAGAACTTGCCCGAGATGCTAGGGGTCCTGAACACCAAGACTCATCCACTATTAGTGGTACACGAGCGCTAGATCACCAGGGAGAGCTTGAACAGACTGACAATAGCAATTTTTGGGGAGAGCTCAATTGGATCTAATTAACTAGCAAAAGAGGTAAAGGAAGGATCCTGAGGCTATTTATAGCCTTAGGGAATGCTGGGGTGAGGCTAGATAAGCTGGACAAGACCCAAGAGGATAGATAAGCTAGTCGAGCTCTTAGTATTTCAATTTGATCTCAGTTGGGCCACGGGTCCCAATTGGGTTGATATGCCATTGAGGGAAGATCCCCAACGGCCTGCTGAACTGGTAATGGGAGTGGGGAACAAGGCCTGCGGTTGGGGTACAGAGGATTTTCACTGTTGGGAGCATGAGCAAAATGGAGACAAAGATCCACAGTGCCAAGACTTTCAGATGCGATCTGATCAATCGATCTGATGGTGCTAGGATTGCTCATATTCTAATGGTCGATCGTTGGAGCAATACGGACTGTAGAATCCATGAGGTGGATCTAACGGTAGATCCAGCGACTCTACGGATCAGAATCCTAGTCATAGTATCAGCGGGATGGATAGAGAGATGGAGCACGACTCCACTATCACGTGACTCGAGTGGGCTCTATAGCGGATCACCTACAGTTTGCATAAAGGATACTGATTAGTTAATAGCCATTTGGATATGTTTGTAAAATTAAATTGTTTGGATCCCTTCTAGTGTAATTATTCCGAAACTAATTTAAATTAAATTATGACATAAAGGGACCTCCAAAAAATTCCCAAACTTTTACCCTTGGCTAATTTTGGGGTGACGAGTTCAAAAATGCAATCAGAATTTGATTGATATTGCTATTATTTAGAGTACCAAATTGAACCAAAATGCCCTTTTTGACCTAGAGAGGTTCGATCAACCCCAGAATTTCAGGGTTAGCTTATAATGACCAATTAAATGTAATGAAACTATAATTAGACTATGTTTAAGTTTATAGTTAGCTAAGTAACAACCTAGGGTTTAGATCAAATTCATTTTCTGGGTTAGCTAAGTAACAACCAAGGGTAACAACCAATAGCCTTGGTGTCTGAATTTAATTAGCGGTGATAGGTTTAGATGAAATTCATTTTATACAAGCAAATCGATCAGACCATAAGAAGAAGTCTCGACTCATGAACTTTTGACATTCTAATCGAGTGTCCAATAGATCGTTAGTCAATTGCATGGCTAGTTATTGCATTAGATCGAAGCATAAGTGTCTTGGTTAACTTGGTCAATTTTCTATAGGATTGGCAGTAAAACTATTCTGCAGTCCTTGATGCAATTAAGGGTTTAGGTATTCCATTTATCAAATTGGACCTACTATCGAATAACAAACACTTCACTTAGCAATAGTAAATCTTCATGAATCGAACCATCGTGCCAAAGCTTGCTCTGTATGGAGGTTGATCTCCCTACAGTAAACCCCATCTAGGGCATGGGTGGAGAAAGATCCCATTCATCATAAAGAACATTACTAGGGCTTACTTGGGCCTTCAATGTGCCATCTCAAGGTGATTGTGTAGGCAACTCATTTAGGTCCTGTAATGATTGAGGAGATGGGAATTTTGACTTGCAAAATTAACACTAATTTAGAGATCAGGAATTTATGAGGTAGAAAAGTGTCGGGATGGGCCAACCCCTGACCCGCACCATCAGGTTGGAATATCTAAATAACCCTATTTATCTGATTTAAACTCCTTTTGTTAATTCTCTCATAAACTCTAAATCTTGTCCACTAGAAAAAAAATTTCAGTTCAATTTCAGTTACATTCAATTCAATATATTTTAATATTTTTTAGTACTTCTGTAGTTCTAGTATTTTTTAGTATTTTTGTGTTTTTTGCTTTTTGGTTTTATGTACAAGCATATTAGGATGTCTGATTTCAATTCAGTTCAATTTTTATTGCATTTTATTTAGAAAATCTGCATAAGTTGTTTTGATCATATTTGATGAGGACTTTTCTTGTACATAGTAGTTTCTATATATATAAAATGTTTAACCTTTTCTGCATCTTTAGGTTGAGGTATGTCTTCTTACTTAATATCTACTTTAAGTTATAAATGTATGGTTTATAGCTTTGTAGCTTGATAGATTATAAAATATACGTCTGCGCTAGCATGCAAGTGTACGTGGTCTGAAGTAATAATTTGGAAGGTATGTTTTTTTACTAAGATATATCTAAATTTAATAATGTTTAAATAGTATTAGTTCAGCTTGATTTGATTCTGTTATCCAAGCAATAATTCAGAGTTAAGAAACTAATTAAATTAGAGAGGAGAGTTGGGCTTCTCCCTTGTGAGATAATAGGGACCACATTTTGTGCTACTTCTCAAGCACCTTTCATTCTTAATCATTATGCACATTAATCAAGTGACATTGTATTCCTTAGATTTATCCTCTAAATCCTTCAAGTGTAAATCTTGTGCAAGAGATGAACACACTAGGGCTCAAAATTCTGCACAAAAATTCCCATGAGACCACAATAAAAGCATCTTAACTCCTAGTCTAGATTACCAAAATGAACAATTTTAATTAGCCGATCTCAAGAGCATTGATTCCACTAATGAGCATCAAGCACATCATGCACAGTTCAGATAAGGGAGTGATTACATTGGGCTTTATGAACTATGTCACATCATCCATGAGCTCTCAAAGAATCCACTCCCTCCTTTCACGTATGCTGAAGCACTGAGTTCCAATAATGGGTCTTAGCTCACATGCTTCCACTCCTTAGTCAAGCATAAGACATGGTGCAATTAGGCTCAAGAACTTCTCATTTAATTCTAAGTACCCCATGCACGCATATCCCACTCTTAACTAAGCAATGAGCCATGCAGCTCAAGACTTTTATTTTGATTATTAGTATTTATGATTATATTTTCTTAACATAAGTTCTTCATTTAGTCTACAATTTGATCTTAAGATGATTACATTTAGTCATTCAAAAGCAGATTTTTTTATTTTAGTACTTGAGGAAGTTCTACATCATTCATTAAGTTCTTTATATTTTATAATGGGCTCAGCCCAACCCTCCCCAAGGGGGTTTAGCCATCCATTACAGTTAAGAAAAGAAGAAAAACCATACAAGGATGAAGACCCTTTCATGATCCACTAAAAGAAATCAAAAGCAAGACTAAGTGTTTACTATGAATGGCCCTTAATGAGGTTCCCCGGATCTCTCCTCTTCCTCCTCTTCTCCTTTCCTTTAGATCCCTAGTGCAGCCTTTGGTTCTTTCTACTCTAGCAATAGTTCTTTCCACCTCCCTTGAAGAGATTTCCTTCTTCCTTTGTGCATCCTCTAAGAAAAACTATATTTTTTGATGAAAATTGGGAACCCTTCTTCTGTGAAGAAGAGCTGCATAAATATAGAAGTAAATCTCCTTCCTTGCTTTCAAATTCTGGCTTCTTCCCTCAAAAATTCTACAGTAATGAGTGCTTAGCACACTTAAGGCATGATAAGGCATTTCCTTTTCCATTCTTTAATTTTCACATCACTTAAAGAATTCATTTTTCCCTTTAAAACTATTCTGCTTTAGAAGAAATGATGGCTGGGAGACAAGGAGTAGGCTCGGGGTCTTGTCCCATCCGCAATAAATGCCCTGAACAGACAGAAATTCGGCAATCCACTGCACTTCCCTATAGGGATCGAGTTCTGAAACTCTTTTGCTGTAACGCGCTGTCACGGTTTTAAGTAAAGAAACTTGCCCGCTGCAGCATGCTGTAGCGATTGAGTTTCGAAAACTCTTCCGTTGCAGGGCAATGTAGCGATTGAGTTTTGAAAACTTTTCCGCCGCAGGGCACTGTAGCAATTGAGTTTCATAAACTCTCCCATTGCAGCATGCTGTAGCGATTGAGTTTCAAAAACTCTCCCGCTGTAGCGATCGAGTTTCGAAAACTTTTTCGCTGCAGCGCGCTATGGCGCTCTGTGGTGCACCATAGTGAAAACGCTCAAGAATTCAGTAATGCCCATGATAAGCGTCTTCTGTATGCAAGTAACTGTGGTGAGCCATAGCAGTTTTCTTCTAAAAAATACAAAAACACTCCAGAATTTTCCAAAAATTACTAAGCTCGCTTTTTACCTGAAAATAAGCAGAATTTGATGAAGGGGTTATCTCATATTAGGAAATGAATGAGATTTATTCTTTATTTAGAATATAAGTTATGGATTTATCACACCCCCACACTTAGACTCTTGCTCTTCCTTGAGTAAGCCCAAAAATAATTTTTTCTATTTCTAAGGTATGCTAGTCTATAAGTAATATCAATGTGAGTTTGATTGTAATTCAAAGTTTGTGCTTAACTAACATGATAAGCATATTTTTCATCATTTAAATATTTTAACTTTAGGTTATGAACCAAGGTTAATAAATTAGTCTCCAGTTTTAAGTTTGTAACACTTGGTACTAAGTAATAGGGGAGGTTCCTTAGAATTGCTGAACTATGGTGATAGTGAGTAATCAAGAGTTTTGTGCCATATGTGCTCATTCTTATGAATCACAAAGATATTTAAAATATTAGGAGATATATTTTTCATCATCTTATTTCATTTCTTTCCTTGGGAGAGATAGTTTTCTTCATCCCTATTTTTATTTTCTTTTTCATACTTACGGAGAGATATTTTCTTCATCCCATTTCCAAATCTTTGTGATCATGAAGTTATATAGGAGCCTAGCACATTCTTTTTCTCACTCAATATCACCTTCACACTTAGACCTTAGTGTTGATTTTATTAAATATTTGGAGACTAGATACAACATGAAATTATTCCCTTGTTTAGATGATTTAATGCTGTCAATGAATTTAGTCATTTTTTGTTAAGCAAACTTTGGTTGATAATCAATTTCTACAATGATAATCTTGTAACTTTCATAATCTTGAAAAGTTCTTAAAAACTATACTGTTCGCAAACATAGAAAGAATTTGAAAATATGATAATCCATAATTTATTTTCTTAAATAAAAATAGAACACCCAAAAGAAAAGAAAAAACTAGAAATGCAAATAGAAATAATACAGCCTAATTAATCATCATCCTCACTTTCTTTCGCATCCTCCACATCCATATCCTGGTAGGAATAGTCACACAGCCAACGGGTGTCCGGGATAGGGTCGCCTATAGGTGGTTGTGGCAGCAAAGAGCCATCCGGTCCTCCATGCAAGCTCCAATCTTAGAACATCAATCCAAGAGCTTCATGGAATTCCAATTGGAACTCCCGCTGCCAGGCAATTTCCTTCTTGCAAAACCGCATGTCGGCGGCCATAGCCTTACCCATGTCAGCTTGTTGAGCGTAAATCCGCATCAACAATTTTTTCGAGTCAGAGCAGCTAGTGGAAGTTGAAGCTTCACCTTCTTCTCCCCTTTTCTTCTTAACCTACTTTTATACTTGGGAATAGAGATTTAAATTTATTAGCTCAAGGGGGGCACTAGGAGGGACGACAATGTCAGAGGGGAGGATCTTAACCCCATGGGCTATACAGATGCCCAAGATTAATTACCCGTATGCCAGCGCAGTGCAGGACACTTTCAAGGCATTCCAGAGCTGCTCATAAATGATGTCGGAGAGATGAATTTCTCCAGGCCGTTGGAGCGCACTCATGAGCAGTGCCCTTGAACTGGTCAGTTCACTAAGGTAACTCGATGGCATGATGAAGTTGGAGATAAAAACTAGCCACGCATTACTCGAGTCCATGAGGAGAGCTCGAGGAATGTTTGGTCAAATTTCCTTTCCAATCTGCATTATTGCAAATGAGTTCACTTGCGAGAGCAACAGGGTCAAAGCTAGACTCAATAAGGGTCAAGTAAGAGCAATTCTCGAATTCTCCCAACTCGTAAAATTGCATGATTTGCTCATGCCCAAAAATGATTACCTTTCCCTGAACGAAGACTCTATGCCACACCAAGTTAATGGCGTTGGTGTAGACTTCCTGAATAAGGTTCAGGTACAAGACGAACGGAGTGGTCACCATTTGCCTTCATCCCCGGGGGTCTACTTGCTCGGAGGCCACCGTCAAGTGCCGCCCAAAAGACTTCTTTGGGATGAGCTTCCTCTGGGAAGTAACCATGGTGAACCTCTTCTCAGCCTCCTTGAAGGAGAACCTCTTCTTGTTAAAGGCTCCACTGGATGTGGAGGCCTCGGGTTCCCTCCTTGGGATAGATTTGTTTCCTGAAGACATGCTGAAAATTGAAGGTGAGCTGAAAATTTCAAGGAAGGAAGAGGAAGAGTAAATTTGAGCAAGAATCAGAAGGTGAAAACCCCCTAACTCCCCTTAAATAGCCACAATTTCAATGGACAAAGAAAATCTGGTCAAAGGAGCTTGCCCATGCCATAAATGTGACAAGCTTTGATTGGAAAAGGGAAGAGGAGGCGACAGCTTTATTAACAACAACTTTTTGGCTACCTAGGACTCCTAAATAAAGTAAATATTTGATTACATTGATTCCTTAGGCAGTCAAAACTGCTACAGCTGGAGCAGATCATTGCAGCGCGCTGTAGCGGTTTAGCTTGAAAAATTACCTGCTCTTGTGCGCTGCAACGATTCAATTTTGAAATTCTTTCACTGTAGCGTGCCGTAGCAGTTCAGTTTCAAAACTTTCCTGCTGCACCACGCTAGGGTGTGCTATAATGCGTATCTAAAAAAAAAAATATATATATATATATATATATATATATATATATATATATATATATTTGTTGATCTTGGGTTGCCTCCCAAGAAGTGCTTAGTTTAAAGTTGTTAGCTCGACTCATTTTGGATCTCTTTGTTGCTAGAATGGTCAGGAGGTATCTCTTTCCAAACTTTTGAGTTATTTGGATGGGCGGTAACATGCAGTGTGCTCGAGTCCACCCCCTTAGTATTTCCTTCACAGCCCATGCCTTCGGTTTTGGGGAAAACTTTCTTATTTCTCTTTCACCTCCTAGTTTTCTTCTTTTCCAAATTTTCCTTACCTACCTCTTCGGAAGATGTGCTTAGGCTAACCCCGGAGTTCCTTTCGCTAACATTTAAATTTTGCAAGTTAAGTGTGTCATGAGATCTTTCCTCCCTAGTCTTCCTTTTCACATTTAATTCCATAACCTTTTGTTTAAAATGGGTAGGTTTGAGATTTATTATTTCAGACCTACCCTAAATACTTATGCTCATGACCCCCCTGCACACATCTATGATAGCTTTAGAGCTCATGTGGAAAGGTCTTAAGAAGATAATGGTGGAGTTTGCATTCCACTTATCCCATTCACAAATGATAAAATTGGTGGGAACAATGATGCATGTTTTGTTACTAAGGTATATCTATGATCACTAATGTTTAAGCTATATGTGTATTAACTGGTGTTGGTTCCTAAACAAGCACAATAACTCTTAGTAGAAAATACTTCTGATAAAAGGAAGAGGAGAGTTGAGCTTCTCCCACATGATATGATAGATAACTTATAAATAACGATTCCTCAAGCGCTCATTTTCTTACTTAGTTCTTTAATCAAGTGCACATTGTTCTTCTTAGAGTTTTAATTTAAAGATTAACAAGTTCAAATCTCGTGCATAAAATGAACACACAATCAGTTCCATTTCACCACAAAGACCCTTATAAGATTTAGATTTGTAGTTTTCCTCTCATCTCTTGATCATGGAGATGAGGGTTATTAAGTTAAGATCTTACAAGCTTTGATTCTACTAAGAGCATCCTATGCCTCAAGCATAGTTTAGATGAGGGAGTGATTTCATTGGGCTCAATGACTATGTCACCTCGTTCATGAGCACTCAATGGATCCATTCCCTCTCTCAAGTATGCTGAGCAATGGAGCTCAATTAGGGGTCTTAGCATCACACGCTTCAACTCCTTAGTCGAGCATAGATCAAGGTGCACTAAGCTCAAGAACTTTCTCAGATAGTTCTAAGCTCTCATGCACTCATGAATCTAGCATCAAAACTAAGGTGAGCTATGTAGCCCAAGACATTTTAGTCCTTGAGTTCAATTAGTCGTTCATCCTTTGGTCCACATTCAAGTCCACAATATCCTTTAAATTTCTTTAATAAGGCATTGAGTTCATAATTTTTGTTAAAACTTGAGAAAAACTTCATACAAATTTAGTGCCTATCAATACATGTGGGATTGCCCCAACCCTCCCCAAGGGAGCTTTAGCTCTCCATTACAAAAGAGATGAAAAAGAATACATACATGGATAAAGACCCTTTCATGATCAACTAAGAAAAACACAAAGCAAGAGTTTAGAAAATACTAAGAACGTTCCTTCGGGAAGTTCACTTGACTCCTCTTCTTCTTGCTTGAAGTTGCTTCTCTTAGGTCCCTAGTGCTGCCTTTCTTCTCCTTCTCCTTAGCAAGATGAGCTCTTCCGCCCTTGGAGAGTTCTCCTTCTCCTCTATGCAACCCTCTCTTTACTTAGGTTATAGTGAGCCAAGATGAGAACCCTTCCTGAGTCAAGAGGGGTGGTTTTTATAGTGGTGGGTTGCTTCATCATCATCACATTACAAAACCTGTATTTGTCTTTAAAAATTCTAGTGCAATGATGGCTAATTCCACTTGAAGGATGAGGTGACCATTCTTTTCCATTGTTGAACCTTCACATGACCTCAAAATTGACCATTTTCCCTTTAAAAACTTATCTGCTGCAGAAGGAATGATGGCTGGAGACAAGGGGCTGGTTGGGGGTCTTGTCCCAGCCGCATTTAATGATCTGCTCAGAAGAAATTTTGGCGAGCCGCTGCAGTGCACTGCAGCGCGCTGGAGCGAGAAGTTTTCACAAATTGGGCCGTTATGGCGCGCTGGGGCTATTTGGTTCATCCAGTGTAGGGCCCCTATAGCGCGCTGTAGTGCGCTGCCGTGCACTATCGCCCCAGCAGTTCGCAAATTGCTCGGCTGCTGCGCGCTATCGCACCAGCGGTTTTGCAAAATGATCTGCTGCAACTCGTTGTAGCGCCAGCAATTCGCAAATTGCTCTGTTGCAGCTTGCTAGAGCGCAAGCATTTCACAAAATGGTCTGCTGCAGCGTGCTATAGTGCCAGCGATTCGCAATTTGGCCCGCTGCAGCGTGCTGGAGCGCCAGCATTTCACGAATGCTCCGCTGTAGCGCGCTATAGCGCCATCACCTTGCAAATTGGCCCGCTGCAGCACGCGGTAGTGGATTTTTTCCAAAACGTGGAAAATTCATCTAGATTTGTTCAAATTTTGATGGATAGGCATTTTTCCTGAAAAATAGACAAAATTGGATTAAAAAAACATTTTTTAATATGAGAAATGAATGAAAATTTCCTTTAATTTGGATATAAATTATGGATTCATCAAGACCTTTATGAGATCTTTATTTACTTCAATTCTGATTTCCTATGTCTAGGTCACCAAAATGATACTTTTGAGTTAACTGATCTCACTAGGATGATTTCCATCAATCTGCATTATGCGCATAGACACATAGTTTAGCTAAATGAGAGAATGCATTTGGCTCATCGGATTATGTCACATCATCCAATGGGTGTCCAATATTCTCTCATTCATTCTACTTTGCTGAGCCACAGAGCAAGATTAATGGGGACTTAGCTCATAAGCATCAATCTCTCGGATGAGCCTTAAGGAATGGTGCTAATGAGCTTGAGAACTTGTCACATAGTTCTCAGCTCTAATTTGCACTCATTCCTTGCGCTAATCCAATTGATGAGCTTTGGAGCATGTCCTTTTTAATGATGAGCCTTTTCTAGTTTGATTTAATAAAGGTTTTTATAAAATACATCAAGGCATTTTCATTAAACAAGGATAAGAAACAATTTAGCAAACAATTTTTATTCATTTCAAAATAGCATGCAACACGATATACCCTTACATTGTCCCGCAATTATAATCCAACCCTCTCTAAGGAAGGCTTAGCCTTCCATTTCAGAATTAATACAAAAAGACAAGCAGAATAAAATGAACCTTAACATCGGTTCATAACAAAGAAAATAAGATAGAGTTTAGAAGGAGTACTAGGAAATAGCCTAGAGGTTTTCTGGAGTTCTCTTAGTATTCCTCATTTTATTTCCTTTTCTTCTCTTGAGATATTTTATTGTCTTTTCTTCTTAATTTTTGCGATTCTCTTCACTTTCTCCTTGGAGAGTTCTTTCCTTTTGTTCTTACAGCAAACCTCCTTTTTAGAGGTTATAATATGGAAATTTTTGGCACCATTGCTTGGTCTAAAATTGTCCCATAAATATGAGAGTTTTCAAGCCCCCATGCATTAATCACAAGTGACCTTTCATCTTCTTTGATTCAAAGCAAGCAATTCAAATTTTATTCTATTATTCACTTGGGATTCATTAGATTTAATGTTACTTCAAGTTTGAAGAGGCAAGGGAAGGCTGAAGGTCTAAAATTGTGGCTTTCCCTATGCTGTATTAAATGCAAATTCTGGAGCTTTTCTGTATCGGGCACTGTGGTGCGCTGGACGCATTGCAGCAGTTGCATTTGGTTATTCTCTAGGTGGACTGTTCTACTGAGGATCTATCGTAGCTCACTATGGCACATTCAATCCAAACACTATTCCACTGTAGTGCTCTGTGGTAGCTAAAATCCAAACACTATTCTGCTGCACTAATTTATATATTTTACCATAGTGCCACTGCTACCCGCTATGGTGCGCTGAAGGCACGCTGCGGTGATTAGACTATCACGAACGCGAAATAGTTACTATTCAAATACTTCATAAAGGTTTTCATGAATAATCTGAATATCACTATGGCGCGCTGTCGCACGCTGCGGCGGGCTATAGCAGATTTTATCTCAGGTCTGCATTAATCTTCATGGGGCATAGGACGCTGTGGTGCGCTTGGAGCTCACTGTAGCGGTCAAAAGATTGAGATTGCAGATTTGACACTGTTCAATTAATTCATATAAAGTTTATATAAATAATCAGAAATGTCACCGCAGCCCGCTGTGGCGCACTTGAGTGATTTGCTTTCAGTTTGACTGATCATGTTCCATGTCTTTGTTTAGTGCACTTGTCCGCCGTGACCCACTGGAGCGTGCTGTGGCGCGCTGCAGCAGTTTTCATCAAGATTTCTCCAATTTAGCTCTAGCTTGCCCTTTTCTCCATTTTTTCTAAGAATGCACAAACTCCCCTCAAAGTATGCTAGTTTGTATGATGTTTTAAATGTTTTCAACACTATATTTTGCAATAGTATCTATTGCAAATTCAACTTCTCGTGTGGGTGGAAAACTAGGTATGTCTACGGGGAAAAAATCGATGAATTCGCAAACGATGGGATTTTTAGATAGGGTAATATCTTCTTTTTTTCTCCTAATATTATTACTGGGAAGGCGCTATAACCTTTATTTATTAACCTCTTGGCTCTAATGACATTGATTAAGGAAATTCTCGTACTAAAGTTGCCGACAAAGGATCTAGTTTGACTACCACTGCCTACTGTAATCTTTTTTCTCTGGCAGTTGATGGTGGCGTCATGTGGACTCATCCAATTCCAAGACTCTTGCGCCTGCTGGGGATACGCCTTCAACTTCTCTTCCATATTGCATTGCTATCTGGATGTCAAATTCCCACACCTCCTTGAAGTGCTTAACATAGTCGAGCGCGGACATAGTTGGGAAATTTTATTCCTAAATGTCCAAATCAAACACATGTTTTGTTAGGTTGAGTAGTTTAATTAAAGTTGAGTCTAGGGTATAGTTATATGCATATTTCAATTCTATACTTTCTATTCTGAGTCTGATATTGTAATACCTTAGGTGTAATTAGTGACTAATTTGTCAGAAGAATCACCCATTGGGTATAGTGGAATGCAAATTATAATCTGACACCTTATGGATTTCTTTGATACCAACTATGGCGCCTTGCCCCCTAATTCACAAGACTAGACTTAAGGAGAGGTGTGCCACTCTTGCAAATCTCTTGCTTATCATTGGATTAGATATAAACCTCAACCGCTAATAAGGGAGATATATTCTCAGAATACATTCATGAGGATCAATCACTAAATAAGCATAACTCAAAATGCGAAAGTAAAGTAAAGTAAATAGTACATCCAATTTATAATATTATGTAAGGAAAGTGCAACATGCATCTTAGAATAAACAATATATTAAAAATACACAATTAAAGATACATGTATTATTACAGCATTGTAAATAAGTTTAAAATAAAATAAATAATGAAAATCTCTCATCCTCACAATAAAGCAGAGAATAAATGTATAAATGACTTCCGCACCACCCTGCTTATCCTTTTTTAAGAAAGGCTCCTCTTCTTCTGGCACAAGCTCCTCAAAATGATCTGATTCTAACATTGTCAGTTTGGCATGCTTGGGACCCAGCCAAAAAAAAGATAATCTTATTAGACAAATTGTCCAAGTATATTTTAAGCTGATATATTATTTCATGAGTTATTAATGTCACCATTTACATAGTAATACAGAACCTAACTAGCATAGAAGCAACATGCATATAATGGAAATAATAAGTTATAAATAAAGCATTTATAATGAAGCAAAAATGAGGCAAAATACATACCTCAAAATAAGCTAAAACAATGCTAGGCATACATGTATAAATAAAGTAAATAAAAGTACTGAAAGAAAGACTAATCCTAAATATGTTGATGATCATATGACATATGTAGGTTAAAAATAAATAATCTGACTATGATATGTTGTGGCACCCCACCCCCTAATCCACAAGATTAGACTTAAGGGGAGTGCTCCACTCTATCAAATCCCTCACTTATCATTAGATTAGGTGTAATCCACAATCCATTAATAAGAGAAGGAGGTGCCCATAATATAGGTAATATAATCATAATCAATAACTAGATGAAATACTATTACAAAGTGCAGAAGCAAATAAAGTATAATATTACATCCAATTCATCATAGTCCAAGTAAGAGAAATAATAAAATGGCTCAGAAATAATAGAACAGTAAGGAAAACATAATTATGAGTACTTGTATTATTACAATATTACTTAATATTTTAAATGAAATAAGAAAACATCTCTCATCCTCACAATTAAGGAATCTAAATATATTCAGCTTTACCTTGCTCCTCCTCCTCAAGATAAGGCTCCTCATTAGGCACCAAGTCTCCAAAATGATCAGATTCTGACATTGTCAGTTTCATAATGCTAGGGCCTCAGCCAAAAAAAAGGAAAGTCTTATTAGAAAAATTGTTTAAGTACATTTTAGGCTAATTAATTTTTATTCATTTATTAATATCACCATTTTTCTAAACTTTAAGCCAAAGAAAATAAAATAGGAGCAACAAGTAAATAATGGAAAGAGGAAAAAGGTATAAATAATAGCATTTATAATTTAAACAATAGTGAGGCAAAAGATATACCTCAAAAGTAAGCTAATACAAGGCTAAGCATATATATATATAAATACAGTAGGAAAAGTACTGAAAGAAAATCTAAGCCTAAACATGTTGATGATCAAAAGTAAATAATACAATTGTGGCACATATAAGTAAGCAGAAAGGAAATCTACATCCTACAAATAAATAACCAAGTAGAGTAAGCTGACTGAAGTAAAGTGCAACAGTAAATGGTAAATAGTAAAACACTAATAATAAAATAGTAACAGGTGTGTAATGACTACCATACAGAAGAGAGCTAATCTAACCTACTTATATCAAAAGGATTCTTAATGTCAACAAGGAGGCGAAGGCAAAAAAATTTCCTAGCATCAATAAGGAGGCTAGGGCTACAAAAATCTTACTGTCACTAAGGAGGCTAAGGCTCAAAATTTCCTAGCATCAATAAGGAGGCTAGGGAAAAATAACTGAATATACATGCAGTATATACACATGTAGTAAATTTTAGTTATTTACTTTACTTCTGTGGACACATCCAAAAGTAGTTGAGCAGTCAACCATGTCTGCAAGACTATTTGGGTTCCAACTTAACACAACACTCCTTAATGAGTAATGTTAAGTAATCCTTACCTCAAGTTCCCCTATCCAATAGGGTACTAATGCACAAAATGAACCATAAATTGAACCCTGTGCAAAGTTATCCTATCTTTTCTATATTTTCATTTCATGCAACAAATTATCCTGTATGACTTATTCACGGAATAATGCACAAACTACAAGGAATGTGTAAGCAATAATGATTCAATAGTAAGTAGGGGACTCTACTACACATATGATATTATTTATTTTATACTTAAGCCATTTTAACTATTCCAATTCTTATAACTTGGAAGCATGGCCTTATAAGTTAAAAATAATTAGAACTGATCAGGTTCTAATTTAGTTAAATTAGACTATATGTTAAATAATAAATCATCACATCCTAATTGATGAATTTAGATATTCTAAACTAAGATCTGATCAAGATCTACTAAACTAGAGATTATGGATTAAATCACCACGAATTGGAGTTAATCACAAAATCCAAAGGGGTAAAGTTTAAGGATATAAGGTTTTTAATCTAAATGTGAACTAATGATTAAGGTAATTCCTATTAAGCAAAAATCAAGCTTAATAGGATGATTCTCATATTCTTAATTTAAGATTAAAAGATAAAAAAAAATAGAATGAAATTATAAAAATCTAGAAACTATAAAACCAAGGTTTCATTCATTGAATAACCCACTTTATTCAATGGTTGAAATCTAACATAGGATCTATCCCTATTGTTTAGGAAAGGGGTCCTAATGTGAGGTGTAGACTCCTAATAAGCTCCTAATGAAATGACTTAAGAAATTTTATGATGTGATGTAATTTATTATAATTTACCTTCATTTACTAATCTTGTTCATTTAAAGTAGTTAAAGATGAGTTTTAATTAAGTTAATGTATAATAGATTTTACTTAGGAATTTATAAACCTTAAATTGAATTTTCAATAGTTCACTTAATTTATGGATTTAAGAGTCTAATTTGATTCTAAATCAATTTTATTATTGATTTTAATGATCTAAATGATAGTTTAGAGGTTAAGGGCACTTAACCTAACTTTTGGGCAAAATGACTGTTTTGCCCCTACTTAAGGGTCTAAAATGCTAATTTTTTATTAAAAGCTCTAAATTAGATCTTGTTGATGCCAATTAACTCTTTACTTTCTAACATGAAGATAGACAGTAGGTACATTAGATTTGGACAAGTATTAAGTTCTATGAGTACAATTTAAGGATTTTAACCTATAAGGGTATTTTGATAATTTTACCTAATGAAGTCTAAAATTTCAGTTAGTTTATTGATGTTTACTATCCAAGGATTCCACAGAGTCCAATAACACTGAATTCTGATGCTAATAATCATGTTATGGTCATTTCAATGTTAGAGTTCTATTTTTATGAAAGGGGTCAAAACTTAATTTTTTTTATATTTAAAATCACATATAATTTTATACAATACTTAATTTTACTAAAAATAGGTTGAATTTTGATATATTTAGGCTCCATTAGGGTCATATGGTCATTAAAATGTGAAAAATGTGAAGTTTCGGCCATTCCAGACAGTTTGGGGTACTTTTGGGAAATTCTGGGGGCTATGGCACCCTATAGCATCTCCTGGCTGAAAGCCAGGCACTATGGGTGTTACAGCGCATTTAATATTGAGCCCTATGGCACGCTATAGGGCCAGAACTTTCTAAGATCTGGGTACTGCGGTGCGCTGCAGCGGATTTTAGTGCTGCTACGCATTTAATTTAATTTCATCTCAAATTTATATGCTTCATTAAAGTCTTATACCGCTGCGGTGCGCAGTAGCGCGCTACGGCAGATTCAACCCGAGACTCAAGTGCTACAGTGTGCTGCAGTGCCCGACGGTGATTTTGCCTGTGCAAAAATCGTAACATGTCACCTTTTGCACTCAAATACTCTCAATCTAGAGCACCTCTCGTGTGGTGCCATATACCGATGGAAAGGTATCTCTGAGACCTTTCCATTAATACCAAGATTGGCACAAAAAGATTATTATAACTATGCAAATAATAAATTTAAAGATCAGGGTATACAAAAAGAAGTAAAATAGAGCTGATTTTTCTTCCTAAGATTTTCTAGCTCAAGGAGCTCTAATGGATTCCATATACAATTCACAGATTTCTAATAATTTAAAATAAGCATAAGAGAAAAATGAAGTAGTTATTGAATCCATTCAATGGGGGAATGGAAGGTACCTTAGGCTTGTAAATGATAGAGTTCACTCAGGATCCTTGGGAGCTTGAGCTTTAGAGGCTTGAGAGTCATTCAACAACTTGAGCAAAAATGGAGATTGGGGGAGAGCTTCAGTTGAGCAAATAGAGAAAAGGAGGAGGGCTAAGGTCCATTTTAAAGGGAGAGGAGAAGGAGATGGCAGGCATGGTTGTGATGGGATGGGAAGGAGCCATCCCATCCAAGGCATGGAGGAAGGAGAATTATGCAGAAAAATGGAGAGGAGGGGGGTTCTTGCATGCACAGATCTTGGGAGGCATCGAATAGAAGTAAGGGTGGGGCCAGCTAAGGAAAAGATATGGAAGATATTAATTAAAATGGATATTTAAAGATTTTAATTAAATCTATTTAATTAATTTATACTTTAAAATCAGATTTTATAAACGTGCTCTAAAAAATCTCAAAAATTCACCCATAGCTATTTTGGGAGTAATGAACGCAACGACAAAGTCGAATTTTTCAATTCCGACGAGTATTTAATTTTCCCTTTTTTTGGGTATTTAATTATATTAAAATATTCGCGAAAATCTCTCGACTTCCAAAAACATCCAAAACATCACCCCAAGCTAATTTAGGGGTGACAATCGCAATGGCGAAGTCAAATTTTGATTTTAAGGTATAATTTAATATCTCAATTTTCCATTAATTAAATATTATTAAAATATTCAATGAAATTTTAATGACTCCCGATTGTCACCAAAATATCACTCTTAGCTAATTTGGGGGCAATAAGGGCAATAACAAAGTCTAATTTTTGATATGAGGTTAAAATAATTAGGTCAAATTCCAGGATTCCTAAAATTTCCAAAATTAGAATTTGAACCATTTGCCTCTTGTCTTAGACTGGGCCTTAGTGGTGAACTCCTAATGACTAAATTAATACACTAAGATCAGAATCATGACTTAAATTGGTCCTAATTGACTAGGGTAACAACTTGGGTTATTACATACGAAAATATACAGTAATAGAATCTAGCATCCTATAAATAAGTAAGCAGGTAGAGTAAAGCTAACTGAAGTAACATGTATTACTAAATAGTAAATAGAAAATAGGTATGTACAAGCTGCCATATAAAAAATTAGCCAATCTGGCCCATCATATTCCCAAAGCCATTCTAGGCATGGGCAGAATAGAAATTCCCAAAGCCTTTCTGGTCTAGGGCAGAATAGAATAATACAGTACTGAGGAAGCAAAAAGTATAAATGCAGTTAATTTTAGTTATTATACTCTTACTCCTGTAGATACATCCAGAAGCAACTGAGGAGTCAAGCGCATCTGCATGACTTTTGGGTTCCAAACATAATACAACACTCCTCAATGAGTAATGCTAAGTTATCCCTTATTTCTCCTTACCCCTATCTATTGGAGTAAATTGCACCATATAAATAAGAAAATTGAACCCAATACAAATATTATCCTAATTATTCTGAGTTTTCATTTCATGCACAATATTATCTTATATGTCATATTCAAGGTTAAGACACAAAATACAAGAAATATGAAAGCATAAGTAAATCAAAGTTAGCAAGGGACTCTACTACACATGATGACAACATTTGTTATCTAATCAACCATTCCAACTTTTCTAAGTTATACAACTTAGAAGCACACCTATAAGGTTAAAAATAATTATAACTGATCAGCTTCTAATTTTATTTAATCAGATTCGATTATAAGTTAAATAATAATTCATCACATCCTAATTGATAAATTTAGGTGTTCTAACCTAAGATATGATCAAGATCTCACTAAACTAGAGATTATAATTTAAGCACCACAAATTGGAGTTAATCACATAATCCAAAGGTAAAACTTAAGATATAAGGTTAAATCTACATGTGAATTAATAATTGAGGCAAATTCTAGAAACTATAAAATCAAGCTTAATAGAATGATTCTTCTATTCTTAATCTAAAATTAAAAGATAAAATAATCAAAATTAACCTATAAAATCTAGAAACTAATAAAACCAAGGTTTCATTTATTGAATAACCAAGGTTTCATTAATTTCTAGGGTTTTAAGGGAAATTAGTGAGGGTACCCAAAAGTAATTAGTCACACTAATGGTCTAACAACAAAACTAATACTATCGCTACACTCCTGACATTCTCCTGATTAAAATGATACTCAAATGTTTGGGTGAGTGTGTGCAAAGTTATGGTTAAAGGAAATTTTACTATATGTAACGAAGGTTCAAAAATGTCACTATGTTATATACTTGTCCAACTGGAAAAAAATAACAATATATTTTTCTTCTCATAATTTTAAGCAAAATGAGATATATATTTGCTATGTTTGGACTTATGATTAATTATCTATGAGCCTCTAAAGTTTCTGTATTAATTGAATTAATTGGAGTTGATTAAAGTTACTATTTAAACAAAGGATAACAAAATTAATTTAATTAAATATAATAGAATTAAGAATATAATTAAATAATAATAGCAGGACCCATATGGACACATGGCACCCTCTGATTGGCTGGATCAGAGTGGTGAGACCTGCAACATTAGATTGACAAAAAGCTATGGGCCCCCAGGGACCCGTGGCATTGTTTGATTGGTCACGAGACCGCATGGGGGCCCATTGCTCCAGATGGTGGTGACAGCGGGGCGCGCAGAGCTCAGAACGACATGTCACATGTCAGTGATCATGGGCGGAACTCGTGGAGTACGTTGCACCATGCGATTGGCTGGAAAATGATGAAGGGGTCCCAATGCAGCACACACAGACCCGGTCTGGTCTTGCGCAAGTCGGCTTGGCCTGATCCGATCCGACCCATGGCGCATTGTCCCGGACCTTGACTCGAAGACCTAAACTATGGCACACCTTCCAGTGACATTCCCAACGATGCTAAAGCTCGGTCTTCATGGCGATGGAAGGAGCATGTCAAAAACATTTTGCCGATGATCGAACGAATACCAGAGGATGACTGCAATGCCGATAAAGCCCAACCTTAGATGATTAAGGCTTGGAGAAACAGTAATGATATATACAGTGGACGCTACCTAAAATACCCTCGATCAAGCAGTTGACAACTCAATCAGATGTAGGATTAGCATGATTCATACACTGAAATAAGAATGCAAATTGAAATATAAGTGTTCGAGTGATTAAGTGGGAGGGAACGGGGTACCTAACTTTGGACGGTCATGGGTTCGGCTCGGCAGCAGTTTGATCAACGGCTCCAGCAACTCGTAGTTTGGGCAAAATTGCAAACCTTATGTGTGGCTAGAGGCCTTAAGGACCCCAAAGCAAATCCTGCGAGGCTTGGGCACGCTGGATAGGGATATAAGGGCGGCGGGGGTGACGCACGGGACGGGGACAGAGATGATGAGGAAAGCGGCCCAGAGCCATTCGATTGCACCGATAGAGTGGCTTAGATCTTTTGTGGAATCAGACAGCGCTGGGCTGACGATGTGCGATGGGAAGGAACGGCGCGCGAAGGACTTAACAGAACCCATTTAGTTAATAATATTTAATTTTTAAAATAATTGAATTCAGTTAGTTCCTATTCTAAAAAAAATATAAATCATTAAATGAATTTAGAAAATTTTCAAAAATTCACCACTATCTAATCGAGGGATGATGAATGTAAAGATGAGGTCGGATTTTGGTTTCTATGAATATTTATTTTTTCTTGATTTTCGGTGTATTTAAATATTATTAAAATACTCGACAGATTTTTGAAGTCTTCCAATCGACACTAAAACATCACCTCTAGCTAATTTGTGGACAATGAGCACAATGGCGAAGTCCGATATTTAATTTGAGGTCAATTTAGATAGGTCAAATTCTGAGATTTTTGAATTTTCAAAATTAGGGTTTAATCCATTTGACCCTAGATTTTGACTAGGTCTTGCAGGTGGACTCCTAATAACTTAATTAGTGCACTAAAATTAAAATTATGACTTAGATTAGTCCTAATTAACTTGGGTAACAACTTGGGTTGTTACACGCACCTCTCTCCATCGACGGTAGAACCTTTCCTGCGAAGGTAAGAGAAGAACAAGAAGAATAAAAAAAGATATTATTATTTTTATTATTGTTACGAATAATTATTATTATTATTGTTAATATTATTAATATTAATATTAATATTATTATTGTTTTTTTTACTATTTAATTTATTTTTATCATTTCAATTAAGTCATTTCATTCATGTTAATTATTATTATTATTATTATTTATTATTATTATTACTATTATTTTGTTTTTATCATTTTAACTAAGTCAATTTCATTTAAATTAATTATTATTATTATTACTAGTATTATTATCGTTATTACTATTATTTTAATTATGTAATTTAAATTAAGTCATTTTCATTTATGTTAATTATTATTACTATTATTTTATTTCTATCATTTCAATTAAGCCATTTTCATTTTTATAAATTAATATTACAATTTTATTATTATTATTAATATTATTTTTATTTTATTTTTAACATTTTAATTAATTTATTTTTATTTCTATCAATTATTATTACTATTTTCTTATTTCTACATTTTAATTAAGTTATTTTTATTTGTATCAATTTTTTTTTTATAATTATCATTGCATTTTAATTTTTATTGCTATTTTCTTTTGCCTTTTAATTATTATTATTATTATTATTATTATCATTATTATGCTCTATTTACTATTTTATAATTATTTTATTTATGTATGTTATTATAATATAAAAGAGAAGAAAAAGAAGAGATGACAACTTTATGTAAGAAAAAAAGAGGAGAGAGAGATACATAGATAGATAGAGAGAAAGAGAAAATAGAGAAAAAAAGAGATAAAGAAAGAGAGAAAGAGAAAGGGGAGAGAGAAAATAAGAGAATGAAAGAGAGTGAGAGAGAGAGATAGAGAAGTCATTTCTTTTATATCATCATATTATTCATTATCACACTATTGGTATATTATCAATATTATTATTTTATTTTTTGTTTTTTTTATAAGAATTTTATCATATTATTTTTTTATTATTATTTTATCTTTATAAATATAAATTATTATAGTCAAATCCAATCACTAAAAATGAGTGAAACTTTCTAATAAATAATAACATGATGATTTTGAACTAAAAGATAAATTATTTAATACAAGACTATGTAGATATGTGTGATACTTTACTTTTGACTCATTCCATAAAAAGAAGGTACTATGGATATTACTTTTTGCAGTTACTATTTTAACTTCTGCTTTAATGCTCCTTTGCTTTATTTTCATATGAATATTATATTGTGATGATTATTTATTGCTAGATGATATCATAAAAGAAATGCTTAATGTCTTATGAATATTATAAGGGTTCCAAAATGGTAGTGTTATTAGGTAGAGATGGGGCTAATCTATCGAGAGTTATACGATTGCCAACCAGAGTCTTTGAGGGGGAATAATTGATGTCTATACTTATTTGAACCCCAGTCTCATGGTTTTGAATTTGACCATCAAAACTATTAAAGTTGCTTATTCATAATAAAAATATATATGCACTGCAATCAATAATCTCTTGGACATGTGACATATTCATGGGAATTAATGTATTTTTTGATATCATCATTTTTGTGCCTTACTTTTGCTTTTGCATTCGAATATTTAAAATATGTAATATATATTATCCAATGGTACTTATAATACTTTCTAATTTTGCGAATCAAATCTTAGCTTTTTGATATATATAAAATGCTAGATCAAGTATTAGTAGAGATTTTATATGGGAAACTTTTAGGAGCTTGCAGTAATTTAAGTCACAAAATATTACTTTTTTATTATTATTATGTAGTTTACTTTATTTTATTTTAGTCTTATATAATTTTTAACTTGTTTAGAATAATGTTGGAACTTATTTTGTAAGCTTTAGTTTATGAAATGAATAGACGATTATCTAAATGTGGTTTTCTCTCTTGCATTCGCCTTACTTAATAGCTCAATAAGATCCTGCGACAAAGAGAGCTCGACGCAGGCTTAGCCTGGCATCGGGTCCTCACAGTGAGCTTCAAATATGAAATAATGTCTATAAATCTATAATTTTGCATGCTGATAGAACAAGAGGGATGTAATTAGGGAATAAGCACTTACTTTACATTAGGGAAAAATGAATAGATTATTATATATATATATATATATATATATATATATATATAATTATATATGCCATGGAAAAGGAATCACGTGCAATTACATGTGGTTAGAGAAATTGCATGCAGTTGCAAGCGATTTGAGGAATTGCTTGCGGTTTCAGTCACTTTGATGCACCGCTTGTAGTTTCATACAGTTTTAGGAACTGTATATGGTTCATAGAATAGAAGGTGGTTGAGGAGTAGCTGTATGTGGTTTAGGGGATAAAGTATTAATTATCCCATTAAAACTGAAAATCGGTGAATGGAGATTCAGTTTGGTTCATATGTGACATCTCCTTGTGGATGAGAAGACCTTAGTGAAGAGGTTGGTGAATTATTCTATCGAATGGATGTTATGTATCTCAATGTGTTGATTCTTAATTCCATCACGGATGAAATGATAGTCAATTTCAATGTGCTTTGTTCGTGCGTGGAAGATTGAGTTGTTGGCTAGAGATATGGAGGAGATGTTGTCAAAATAGACTATGGTCGTTGAGTGGAATGAATGCCAAAGTTTGAGAGTAAACATTAAAACCAAATATTGTTAGTGGTTGCAGTGGCGAGGGCATGGTATTTGCTTTCAGTGGAAGAGTGAGTAACAGTTGTTTATTTTCTTACATGCCGAGTTATGAGTGTATAACCAAGAAGTGAGCAATAGCCATATGTAGAGTGCATGTCTTTAGCATTGCTTGCCCAATCAAAGTTGTAATTTGAGATAAGTTGTAGATCACCTTGAAGTATAATAAATATGAGATCAACAATTCCCTTGACATAATTGATGATGCACTTGAGGTGACAAAAAAGATAATTGAGTGGAGCATGAATGTGTTGAAAGCTTTATTAAATGTGAAAGTAATGTCAAGCCTCATAATGGTTAGGTACTATAGCAAGCCAACCAACTATTTGTAAGGTTCAAAGTTTGTAAAGGTAGCAACATCGTCACTGTGAAGAGAATCTTTGAGTGCTATGGGGCTAGTATCTGATTTGTAATCTAGTAAATTGGCAATATAAAGAATGTTTATTGCATAGGTAGGTAGAGAACGTTTAATAACATGAGAATACTAAATATATTGAATGTTGAGGAATAGTGCAGGATTGCCAAATTCTTTAGTTAAATTTTAGATGCAAGGTGTGTGATGGTGGCACTGATTAGGAGAATGTCTTGAATTTAGAGGAGTAGATATAAAGTGTTACCAACAATTCTATAGATGAGCAGTAATGGGTTGGTGGTGCTTGGGAGGAATTCAAAGTGTTGAAGTTTGATGTTGAACAAATAGAATGCACTGTTGTGATGCTTATTTGAGTCCATAGATATCTTTTTTGAGAAGGAAAATTGATTGGTAATGTTGGATTTTCAAACCCAAGAGTCTAGTGCATGCGCACATTCTCATCGAGCAAACCATGAAAGATTGTATTAGAGACATTATGATGGCAAATGTTCCAGTCGTGGTGGACATTAATTGTGAGAAGAGCTTGAATCATTAGCCTTTTTGCAACTGGGTTGTACGTGTTCTTGTAATCAATAATGTGTTTCTTCTTGAATCTTTGCACCACCAAATGCGGTTTATATCGAGAAGAAGTACCATCTAGATGAGTTATAATTTTGTAACTCCAATTACATCCTAAGACAATGTGATCCTAAATAAGGGGAACAAGAACCCATGTGCCTTGTTTATATAAAGCATAACATTCAATGGACATATCATGTCACCATCTCGAAGACATAACTGCATTGGTAAAGCAATTAGGCTTGGGTTCATGGAGATGTGATAGCTTAAATATAGTATGTGGTTTGATAATGTAATATTTCAGACATTTTGTCACGGGGTGATTATTGGGATTAGATATGGTTGTAGAGAGAGATGTAGCTGTGGTTTTAGGTTCAGGATATCTACAAGATGGTATAGGAGAAAATGTTTCAAGTGGGAGGGAAGAAGTAGGATTGAAAGGTAGGGAAGATGGATTGGGGTAGAAGTTTGAAGAATTGAATTGGGGAGTAGATGAGATAGAGGAATTATTATGGTGACTAGTGGGAGAAGGAAAATGGGGGAAAGCATTTTCATGAAATCGCATGTGACGAGAGACTATAATTTTTTTTGTGGTGGGATTATAAAATTTGTAGCCTTTTCAATTTCTAGAGTAACCGACAAAGATAAATTGAATGGAGTTGGGGGATACTTTGATGAGTTGAGATGAAGGTAGAAGAGGAAAGAAACAACAACAAAAGATACAAAATTGTGTATAGTTGGGTGGGTAGCCATAGAGAAATTGAAAGGGGGAAGTAAGTTTGGTGGTGGAGGAGATGAGACGGTTAATGAGAAAGGTTGCAACGAGAAGAGCATTGGGCCAACTAATTTGGGGAATATCAGTGGTGTAAAGTAAGGTGAGAGTTTTTTCGATTAGGTGGCGGTGTTTACGTTCCGCCATCCCATTTTGTTTTGAAGTGTGAGGATAAGTCATTATTGGATGATACCATGGTATGTGAGATATTGTTAGAAGAATTTATTAGAATATTCACCACTGTTGTCGGAATGGTAGATTTTAATTGATTTACTGAATTAAGTTGAGATGAATTTATGAAAAGTAATGAAAGTAGAGGTTACTTCATGTTTGTATTGTAAAAGGAATATCCAACTAGAACATGTATAATCATCCACAAATAATACATAATAGCAAAAACAAAGTAAATATGTAGTTGGAGAAGGACCCCAAACATAGAAATGTATTAAATCAAATGGTGCATAAGCATGATTACAACAAATTAAAAAAGATAAACTGTGACTCTTGGTTTCAAAATATTAAATAGAAGATGTCCTTTTTGAAGAAGCTGAAATACAAGAATTCTTTTTGGCTAACAAATGAAGTGTGTTTCAGTGTGGGTGTCCTTGTTAACAATGACATAATTTAGTGGAGTCATATGTAGTCATAAACGTTGAATGAGTGTAGTATATAGTTGGGATGATATAAAGTCCATGGAGACATGATCCTTAAAGAATTGGTTGATGGGTTTTGAGGTCATGGTTTCAAATCCATTAGTAGTGAAGACAATAGAGCCATGGCTACCAAATGTGAGTTGGTGAACAGATAAAAAATTGTGCAATAATGAAGGAACATGAAGTAAGATGTGGAGGATGAGCTTACGTTGGGGAGTGGGAAAAAAATACCTTTATCGGTGTGGGATATGGAAAGGTTCACGTCAATGCCTACCATGTCTATCGCATCATCGGAGTATTCCAAGGATTGTTGAAGTATGATGATATTGTTGGGCAATTGTGTCATGGCACCAATGTTAGCTATTCAAGATCTTGAGAGCTAGTGTGCACCAAAGATGAATGCTCAATTTTAGAATATTATGTAGTTCAGGTTGAGAAGGTGCCAACATTTGTAAGCTGAATGCCTAAATTTATCTCAAAGTTAGCAGTGAGTTTTTTCAAGATTAGAGACTTTTGGTTGTGATTGACTTGTTCAACTAATCATTGCTATGTGGTGAATCAATTACCATGCCTCCTAGTGAACCGACCACAAAACCTTCCCTCAAAGCAACAAATGCATTGGTAGGTTCGACAAGCTATAAGCATTACAAATCATGCATGGTTTCATTTTGGAGATTAAGTTCCTTGCCACATGATAATTAACAGAACTCATTGAGGCTAATTATAACACCCTAGTGTTAAGATAGCTGTATTCCAACCCAACACTTAGGGTTACTATACTACAAAATCATGAATCTTGTGATATAAGGAATGTAAGTAATAATAAAAATGCAATGAATAAAACTTTACTTATCATTCAAACCATCCATAGTAAAGAATAGAAAGTCATCCATCACAAAAAAGGAAGTAACAAAATGTATACATAGTTTTAAATATTACATACTATTTTAGAAAGACATAATAACGCTCCTCCTCTCAAATAATAGAAAATATAAGTAGAAAGTATTTGTAACAACCTTAGGTTATTATCTAGCTTAATATAAGCTTAACCATGCATTAATTATTATTTCATAGAATTTAATATATCCTTTTTAGCTAACTTTGAAAATTTGAGGTCAATTTAACCTCTTTAAGGCAATTTAGCTATTTGATCAATCTAGATGCCTTAATTAAGACCTAAAATATTTTGATCTCAGAATTAAAATCTCATTACATATTTGAATTCTTCTCCCCAAAATTAGCTAAGGGTGAAAGTTTGATTTTTTGAAGGTCATTTCGACCATAATTCAATTTAAAATAAATTGGATAATTACACATAAGATATCCCAATAATTAATAATTGCAAATCTACCCTAAATAGTTTTACCCATCCGGGATTCGTTGTTCAGACCGCGAGCGATCCGCTGTGGAGCCTAGGTCACATGACAGGGGAACCCCACTCAATCTCACAGTTCCATTGGATCTTCCTATGGATCCTACGATCTAGACTACTCCCGTGATCGACCATTTAGGATCTGAGCGATCTGAACTATGGTGCCATCTCATCGGTAGATCAGATGGAATTTGAGGCCCTCAACACTATGGACCTTCACTCCCAATCATGCCAATACCTGATCGAGGAGATCCCCCGTACTCGTGACAGCAGGGCCTGTCCCCCAGTCGCACGTCTAGGTGCAAGTTGTTAGGCTCCTCCTGCTATGGGCCTAAGTTACTAATTGGGCCCCATGGCATGGTTAGCTCCATTAAGGAAATTGGAGCTCGATCATGGCCCGAGCTCCCAGGTAAATCCCAAGCCTGATTAAGCCTCCCTAGCTTCTCCATGAGGCTAAAAAAAGCCTCAAGATCCCTCCTAAGATCGTCTTGCTATTCAATTGAGTTTGAATTGGAGTCTTCTTCCTCTGTGCCATTTTCTGGTCTATTAGAGCTCTTCCAAGCATTTCGACTACTTACATACCACTAATAAAGGTTAGTCCTCATGTTCAAGACCCCTAGTTCTCCTTTAAAGCTCAGTAGCCTCTGGATTCTCCCCATCTATTCAATCTGAGCTTTCTGTCAAAACCAGGTACCCCCTTTGTAAGCTCTGAGCTAATGAGGCTCAAGCCCCTCCATTTGATTTGTAATGGATTATATTGTAGAATTGAACCCATTGCACTTATAATTACACCTTAAGCTAGCCTCAATCAATTGAATTGATCATTTGGGCTAAGTCCTATGTGAGTAAGGACCCAGCGATCTAGACCACTGAAGACCCAGCCACCTTAGGGGTCCGATTCATCTCACTTCCCTGAAGGTGGAGAGATCAAGCCCATGGCAAATCATGGCCTTTTTGGGAAGAATTGTATCCCCATAGTAGCTTTGAAGTGAGACTTCTCAGGTGAGTAAGGTCTAGGCAATCTAGACCTCCTCGCAAGGGGCTAGTGGGTGTGATCGATGCGTCTTGGCTCACTGATCGTGTAGAGATAATTTGGGGGCCATGACACGATCGGGGCACCCAAAATTTGGCCGCAGAAGCCAAACCTTAATCCCTCATATCTCGAGGAAAAGGGGTTGGGGATGATGGTACTGTGCAGGCAGGGTCAACCCATGATCCATGAGGTGAGACAGTGTCGGGTTCCCCGGGCCCTAGTCGACCCGGGCCTTTTGGTTATGGGTCGAGCCCGTTTATTAATAAATAAGATTAATTGGATTTATTTTCATCAAGGAAAATAACCTAATTAATTGAATCATAAAGAAATTAAATTAGAAAAAAATAGATTAAATTATTTGAATAACTTTTGATTTACTAGTCCAAACCCTATTGATTTATACATCAAAATGTTCAGAAAATCATAAGGAACCAGAATATAAAATAATACTGGAATTTCAATGGTTTGATTTTTGGATTTAGCCTAACTATTGTAGAACCTATTTATGGTTGATTAGCATGTATACTTAACCGAATTGCATGATTTAGGTGCCTTTATATTTCTGTTGCCTTGTAGAATGCATGTGCTAGTTGAAAAAAAATTATGATTAAAGTTTTCTTAATTATGCTCTAATCTTGTAAAAGCATGATTAGTGAAAATTATTTCTACCTAGCCAAAACCCTCAATTATAGTCTATGATTATTTGCATTATTTATTAGAACACTCTTGCCAAGTTTTATGGAATTTCAATGGTTGGATTTCTAATTAAGTGTTAATCCATGTTTCTTGATTTATGGTTTGATTAGCCCTAATTACTTTCTGTTTTATGAAAGTTTACGTTCTTATGCTTTCATTTCAGTAAATTGAATGTTAGAGAACCATTAAATGAACTTGAAAACCTTAATAGAATGAATTTGGCATAATTTAATATTTAACCCAAGATTCCTAAAAGTGATTAAGTAATTAATATTTAATCCTAAATCTTGAATTTAAACATCAATAATACATTAATAACTCACTGATTTGTCATTCAATTTAAATTAAACAAGTAATATTGATTTGGTTAAGTTAGGGGTTATATTCTAGCTTACCTTGATTACAGTGTAAAATCTTGAATCACCCTAACTAAAATGGTTTGATTTAAAGATAAAACAACTGGCATAATTTCCAATAATGCACCCTGATTTGATATTGAACTTAACTCAATAACTTAGAACTATTAAAATTTTAAATAAGCTATGTGATTGGTCAATCACTGATTTTAAATCATCGTTCCTCCTAAGTGAGATCATCAGCATAATATAACATATAAAATAGAGTGGATTTATGAACCAATCATTCTAAATAATTTATATAATTAAATACCCTGATTTGCAGTATAGGTGTTGATCAGGTTGGTGTCTGATTTGATCTATCAAAATTAAGAATGGTGTTATTAGTGTAAGGCATAGAACTTAGATTTTCTTTTAAGTTAGAAGTGCAAGATAATTATGATCTTGCTTTAGCATGAATAAATCAAGAATCATTAAGCCATAAATTATTGAAATATTGAGGTAGACAGATCTTAATATCTACATCTTGAGGTAGAAACTTAGATTCTTATTATTTTGTTTTGGATACATGATCTTATACCCTTGTGGTAAGATTACCTAAGAACTTAGTATGAGCTCCTTCCATTTGGTAGTAACCTAAATTTGAGAAGCCTTTAGGTCACATTCTTGGAGCCTTGTGTAATACCATTTCAATGGAGTAAAGATTCATTAGTCTAATAATCCTTGTTGTTTAAATAGATTTATGGTAAATCAGCAGATTATCAATAGAAGGTGAAAGTGTATATCCATAGCACTGAATCCTTTCATTAAAACTTGGGATTGGATGAGTTACTCTAAGTAATATTGTAGAGTCTCAGACTTATCATATGTTTTTGGATAAGTAAAGTTTCGCTTAGAGTAAAATTTTAAGGCCTAAGTATTTCATAACTGGGTAAACTTGGATTCATAGTCTGAGAGAATAAACTATAACCAAATCATGGCTCTTATCATCATGCACTTTGAAAAAGTGCAGTTAAACAAACTAAATATCTCAAGTTATCCTTTTAAAGCACAATGTATGGTTGTGATTAAGGTATTTAACAACTTAGTTTGAGAGAATGAACTATAACCAGGTCATGCCTATTATCATCGTGCACTTTGATAAGTGCATTTAAGCAAACTCTGTGTTAATTTCCCTTTCTTGGAAATATAACAACTATGTGTATTCAATCCTTTTAGTTGATAGTTTTCTATGATTTCAATTTAAATAATTCAGTAAATTAGACCCAGGAGTTAGAATTCACTTAGGTGAATTCTACATAATGGAGATACATGGAATTAATACTTGATATTGAATTGATTTTAGAATTTATTAATGATTTAAAAGCATACTAGCATTAAAACATTAGCAAATCATAATGTATAAGTCATGTCATGATTAGCAGAGTGATTTGGCTCACCTAAGGACTCTATTAGCGAAGCATTCTCTCACCTAAGAAATCAGTGGTGTGTCTATGAGACACCCAGTCAGCATATCAGTGGCATATAATTATGTGGCATATTCAGATGCATAGTTATGAATTCAGTGGCATATAGCACAGTTTTTACAGTATCATATACTCAAATTCATATTTCATAATGTGTTATATATATTTTGGGAATTAGTTACAGTTTTAGATTTTTAGTGTCTCCTATGCTTATTATTCCAACTATAGTTTCAGTTTATAGTTTACAGATTACTGTTTAGTTACTTTACTTCAGGTTTATACTATCTTGAGTTTCTATTTGTTCTATTGACTTTTTTTATAGTTTTTTTTAAGCTATTTAAATATTTAATAGTAAATGACTGTAAACTATTAGAATATATTTCATTATGTTAGACTTTTTTTCTAATATATGGTACTTTTGGGATCTAGTAATTTGCTATATCTTGAGCAGTTCGTAGAGCCAGAGTCAGAGGATACTCAGATAATCCAGGAGTAGTTTGAGGAGCATTAGTGGGCTCTTCTTCAGTATTTACTTTTGTTCCATTTTATTAATTAAGTACTTAGACTTTAATCTTGTATTTGTTATAAAAGCATTGTAATAACTTTGGATGTTTCTCTTTTATATTTCTGAGATGAATGTTATTATCAGTTTCTGTGATGAATGTTTCTGGATATATGCTTAGCTTCTGCACTCTATCCTTCTATTACTTGTACTTAGTATTATGATGTGATCTATAAATTCATAAAATGCAAGTATTCGTGTAACATGGATCATATTAGTATTCTTAATCTAATTTACATGAGTACCCTACCTAATACTTAAGATAAGAACATTGCACTTATCTTAAGGATTAGTGCTCAGCCCTCTTCTCTTGAGGTTGAGTGTTAGCAGGTCCTATGCTCAATTATTGGTTTTATTTGGGAAGGTCATGTTTACCTTCCTTGGTAACGCACTGTTTTGCCACCAATTTGTTATCTCTTAATTAAATTGCACATGTCAATGGGACGGTGCGTTACAGTTGGTATCAGAGAGGTATCATAAGGTATTAGATAAGAAAAGTGTTCTTATCTACTTTATGATCCATTCTCTAGAGCAGTTATGATCATAATCACTAAGTGTAAGCAAAAGTAGCATTCATAAGTTCATAAAGTTGAAATCTCATAAATGGAAAACTAAGAATGTCTAAAAGGACACTTATGGGATTGAACGAACATTAAAGGATATTTGAAAGCAAAATACAAATAATAAAGGACACCCTAGTATCTGAACAGACCTTTAAGAAGTAAAATATGAAAGTAAATTATTTATCAACAAAATAAATGTGAAATCAGAACTAATTATTGAATGAAATTTTAGTTAATGGACTATCAAAATTCTGAGCATTACTACTACCTTAGGCTATTTAGTGAGCATTGGGCGGATGACTTCCAAGATGGAAAAATCTATTGAAGGATTGTGGAAGGAGTATCTCATGCAGCATAGAAGGACTGGATAAAATATTAGTTTGCTCAACTTCTTGAAGAACTAGTCTCCTTGCCCTTGCAAAGGAGTAGTTGGATCAAATGACTATTGCTTTCAGAGAGATTTCATGTCCATATGACTACCGCATTCAAATTTTGGGTACTCTAGTTGGAGGCTCAGCTACAGATGGTGGTGTTAGCCTACAGAAGACTCTCAAGAAGGCATCAGGTAGTCTCATACGATGATTTCTCTATTCCCTTAGGGCAGAGCATTGTAGTTAATGTGCTTAAGTCATCCCTTGTATCTTTCTTTTGTATTAGCTATTTGTTTATATATCAGTGTAACTTTTCATTTGAGAAAATTAAAAGAAATAGTAGATTTTTATTTCTTCTTGAATCTGTACTTCTGAATATAGTAGTCATAAATACTGGATCCCCTTTAGCTCCTTCCCCTGTTAAAAATACAGTCTCGTATTCTGGCAGACTAGATGAAATCAATTCACTCATCAGTTTAATGAAGGCATTTATAAAGAACAACGCCCAGCAAGCATAAGAAACTCATGCTTTGATATTAAACTCTCACCAACAGCCTTTATCTGAGATAGGAGCCACCTCTGTGCCTCACTTCACTAGAGATGGAATTCTCCATATCCTTTTGTATCTCTAAAGACCCACTTTCAACAAGCCATTGAACCCCATGGATATAATCAACTAGTTGAAAGTAGTTGAGAAGAAAATGGAAAGTTTTAAATGCCCAAACTCCAAAGCAATTCATTTGGCTGCTCACTTATTCTAGGATGAGGCCGAGCACTGGTGGGAAATTGAGTGTAACTCCAGATTTGTTGATTATATAATATAAGACATTTTGTGGGACCACATTGTTGAGGCTTTTAAGGAAGCCTTCATTCCAGTGTCTGCTCAAGTTGTATTAGAAGATGAGTTGCTCCATTTGACGTAAGGTGGACGATCTGTTGCAGACTACGAGCTGGAATTCCACTATTTATGATGTCTTACACTAGAGTTAGTGAAGACTGAAGCTTCACGTTGCCATGGATTCCTGAAAGGGCTAAGAGACTCTATAAAAGCCCACCTAATCTCCCAATGGATTAGGAATTTTCTTGAACTGGTAGAAGCTGCCCGCCTACAAGAAGGTTTCCAAGGGTATATGAATAGAAAGAGGAAGGCTAGCTTTAAGCAGCATAGGAGAGAGAGCTTTGGTCATACAAAGGTGGCCGAAGTATACAACATGGACACCAAACCAACTCTAGTAGAACCCACTGAATGCATGCATCATCACGAATATGGAAAATGTTACCACAAGGGTAATGTATGCTATACTTTTGGCCGTCAGGGCCACCATGTCAATTATTGCGATGCCAAAGTTACTATCAATGGAGTGCGGATCACACATACACATCATGATCAAAAGTGTAGTATGCAAATTCCCTGATGTGTTTACTGAAGACTTGCTTGGTCTTTCTTCTATTCAAAAGGTGGAATTTGCTATAGAATTAATTCTAGGAATGCAGCCACTATCAAGGTTCTTTATTGTATGGCGCCTAAGGAGCTTCAATAATTGAACAAGCAGCTTCAAGAGTTGCCCAAGAAAGGTCTCATTTGACCAAGTTCATCTCCTTGTAGAGCTCCAGTATTGTTCGTGAAGAAAAAAGATGAATTGATGCGCATGTGTATCGATTATTGTGACCTCAATAAGGTAAATATTAATAATCAATACTCATTGCCGTGAATCGATGATCTATTCGATCAGCTATCTAGAGCTAAAGTATTTTTCAAGATTGATCTGTAATTAGGTTACCATCAGTTAAGAGTTATGGATGTGGATATAGAGAAGATAGCCTTCAGAACTTGTTGTGGACATTATGAATTCTTGGTAATGTCTTTTGGTTTAACTAATGCTCTATCCATATTTATGGACTTAATGCAGCATATGCTGAAGATATATTTGGATAAATTCATCATCATCTTCATCAATGATATTTTGATCTATTCCAAAAGCAAAGCAGCTCACAAGAAAGACTTAAGAATGGTGTTAGAAGAACTTAGAAGCCATGTATTCCAAGTGCGAATTCTGCCTTGACTCAGTTGCTTTTTTAGGTCATGTCGTAGACACTCAGGGAATCATAGTAGATTAGAATAAGGTTAGAGCCATTCAAGGTTGGTCACAACCAAAATTTGTGACTGATATCAGAAGCTTTATGGGACTAGCAGGTTATTATAGAAAGTTTGTCAAAGGCTATTCTCAAATAGCATCACCTTTAATGTTTAACCCAATATTCCTAAAAAGTGATTAAGTAATTAATACTTAATCCTTAATCTTGAATTTAAACATAAATAATACATCAATAACTCACTAATTTTTCATTGACTTTAAATTAAACAAGTGATCTTGATTTGGTTAAGTTGGGGGTTAATCCTAGCTTACCTTAAACCATAGGTTGACTGATATAATTTCCAATAATGCATCTTGATTAAGGTCAAAAATCTTAAACCACCCTAACTAAAATGGTTTGATTTAAAGATAAATGAACTGGCATAATTTCCAATAATGCAACCTGATTTGTCTTTGATTTTAACTAATAAACTTAGAATTATTAAGATTTTAAATAAGCAAAGTGATTGGTCAATCTAAATAATTACCTTTAAATCCCTGATTTCCACCTAAGTAAGATCACCAGCATAATGTAACCTATAAAATAAGGTGGATTTATGAACCAATCATTCCTTAATAATTTATATGATTAAATCCCATATTTTGTAGTATAGGTGTTGATTAGATGGGTGTACCAATCTAATCAGGTCAAAATCAAGAATGGTGTAAATAGTGTAAGGCATAGAAGTTAGATTTTCTGTTAAATTAAAAGTCCAAGATCATGATCTTGCCATAGCATGTATAAATCAATAATCGTTAAGCCATAAATGATTGATCTATTGAAGTAGGATGAGCTTATTGTCTACATCTTAAGGTATGAACTTAGATGCTCCTCTTTAATTTTAGATGCTTGATCTTAGACCCTTGTGGTAGGATTACCTAAGAACTTAAAATGAGATCCTTACATGTGGTAGTAACCTAATTTTGAGTGGCATTTATGTCTCATTATTGGACCCTTGTGTAGAACCATTTTAATGGAGTAAAGATTTATTAGTCTGATAATCCTTATTATTTAAATAAACTTGTGGTTAATCAATAGATTATCAGTAGAAGGTGAAAGCATATATCCTTAATGCTGAATAATTTTAATAAAACCTGGGATTGGATGAGTCACTCTAATTAAGATTGTAGAGCCTTGGTCTTTTCCTATGTGATTGGATAGGTACAGTCTAGTTTAGAGTAAAATTTCCAAGCCTGTGTTCAATAAATGTGTAAACTTGGATGCTTAGTTTGAGAAAATAAACTATGACTGGGTCATGCCTCACATTGTTGTACGCTTTAATAAGTGCAGTTAAACAAACAAATATCTCAAGTTATCCTTTTAGAGCACAATGTATGATTGTGATTAAGGTATCTAATAGCTTAGTTTGAGAGAATAAACATTAACCGGGTCATGCCTCTTACCGTCTTGCACTTCGATAAGTGCTGTAAAACAAACTAAGTGTTAAATTCTCTTTCTTAGAAACATACTAACTATGTGTATTCAATCCTTTTAGCTGATAGTTCTATATGATCTTAATTTAAATTACTTAGTAATATAGACTAAGGAGTCAGAATTCAGTTAGGTTAATTTTGCACAATGGAGTTAAATGTAATCAATAGTTGATTGACTTGATTTCAAAGTTTATTGACAATTTAAAAGCATACCGGCATGAAAACCATGGCATATCATAATGCATAAGTCATGTCAACATTAGCAGAGCGATTAGACTCACCTAAGGACTCTGTTAGCGAGCATTCACTCACTTAGGAAATCAGTGGTGTATCTATGAGACACCCAGTCAGCATCAGTGGCATATAATTTTGTGGCATATTAAGATGCATAGTTATGAATTCTGTGGCACACAACACAGTTTTGCAGTATTATATACTCAAATTCAGATTTCATAATGTCTTATACATATTTTGGCAATTAGTTTCAGTTTCAAATTTATTACTATTTCCCTTACATACAGTTTCAGCTACAGTTTCAGTTTACAATTTCAATTGCTATACTTTAGATTTATACTATCTTGAGTTGCCAGCTATTTTATTATCTTTTTCTATAGTTTGTTTAAGTTATTTAAATGTTAAATAGTAGATGATTATAAGCTATTCTTTTTGTCTAACACATGGTACTTTTGAGATCTGACAATTTGGTAGATCCAGAGTAGTTCATAGAGCCAGATCTAGAGGATACTTAGGAGGTCCAAGAGCAATTTGAGGAGCAAATGTGGACTCTTCTTCAGCATTTAATTTTGTTCCATTTTTTTCAATTCATGACTTAGACTTCATTCCTATATTTTTTATAAAAGTGTTGTGATAACTGTGGATGTTTCTCTTTTCTATTTCTGAGATGAATGTTTTATTCTATTTTTGTGATGAATATTTCAGGATGTATGCTTAGCTTCCACACTCTATCTTTTTATTACTTATACTTAGTATTGTGATGTGATCAGGATATTCATAAAATGTTAGTATTCATGTAACTTGGATTATATTTATGTTCTTAATCCAATATACATGAGTACCCTACTTAATACTTTAGATAAGAACATTACACTTATCTTAAGGATTAGTGCTCAACCCTCTTCTATTGAGGTTGAGTGTTAGCAGCTCCTATGCTCAGCGATTGGTTTTATTCGACAAGGTTGTGTTTCCCTTCTTAAGTAACACACCATTTCGCAGCCAATTTGTTATCTCTTAAATAAATTGCGCGTGGCGACGGGACGAGGCATTATAATATTAAATATTCAACGTTGTCGTTTAGCTCCAACCTTTAGCATGCAATTTGGATCAAAGCTAAGCTGCTGATTTACTGTATTTGGTATTTAATATTGTTGGGCACAATGAATAAGAAAAATAAGTGATTAGACTTAAAAAGTCTAAGTATATTTCAGGGTTACTAATTTTTTTGAATTTGAAGGATATTACATTAGTTATTTATAATTATATGAGAAGCAATGCACAATGCAAAGAAAGAAAATAAGTGTTGAAAGTAAATAAAGGACAAAATATATAAGGTAAAAGGAAGCATCTACAAGTCCATATACATGCTAGTGTGCTAAAGAAAATGAAAATAAAATGAATATGTCCATTATGATTAAATGCTAAGTAAAGGTAAAGGTAGTGTAAAAAAATATAACTGAAAAACTATGCAAGGAATACACTATAAGTAAACTATATGTGAAGCTTTTATAGATAAATATTGAAGTAAGAAAGTAAATGAAGCAAGCTCAGTCTCATAAACTGAATAAACTGTAAAGCACATTCTATTATCTAACCATTAAATTATATCCTCTAAAAATTTAGGATCAATTAGAGCTCAGTTGAGCTAATTGGCTATTTTATGAATTTTATAATCCTAAAAATTATCTAAATTAACTTGATCTCCAAATTTAAATTTAACTTAATTTCTGAATTCCTCACCCCCAATATTGTTAAGGGTGAAATTTTATAAATTCTTAGAGATCATTTGGTCTTAAATTAGAATCACATCTTTGTCATCGCATGTATCTTGAGTCCTTGATCTAACGATGTTGATCTCCCTTTTCTCAGACCCCTCGTCAGCCATAGGATCGCAACCACAGTTGGTGTCAGAGAATACCATAAGGTGTTAGATTGGAATTTGCATTCCTTTCTACCTAAAGGATTGTTCTTTTGTAATGAAGCCATTAAAAATAATATTAATAGTTGTCCTATTCTCAACAACTCAGCATAAAAGCATAAATTGGAAATATCAAAATCTTAATGTAACTTAAGAATTCTTATGATCGTTCACAGTAGAATGGAGTTTGGAATGTCAGAACTTGACTACTACACTTCAATATTTGAATCCATTTGGGAATAGGACTTATAGCTTGGTCAGAGTGATGGTAGAATTGTAAAATGAGTGTTAGCTAATGGTGTTCAAGTACATGACAAGTTGCTCGGCTATCCAATTTTAAGAGGACCTCACTTCTTGATTCTAGGTAGAGAATGGTTGAACTAAGCAGAATCAGTTTTAGATTTTTTAGTGTGCCCATATCCTATTCATCTTAAACTTGTAATCTTTCTTCTGTAGGATGTAGTGAAGGACTAGTGGATTGCCATCAGTTTGAAAGAAAATGCAGAAGGAAGCATCATCCCATCACCTACTTGACTTTAGTCTTGCATTCACCAGCAAGTTTATTAAATGAATTAATGATCATGCTAGTATTCTTACCATGGGTAATTGTATATTCCTTATAATACCATAGTAGACATATGGTTCATCTTCTTGCATTTCTTATATCTATGTAATTTTTAAGTTTTAAATGAGTAAAGGAACTTATGTGATTGTTCTTGAATATCAAATTACATCACATTTCCCTACTCAATCTAAAATAATGATTCATCTTTCAAATAGTATGAATCTAGGATTTCCACCAATTACAACTCCCATTAAAAGCACTGTAGCTTCTAGCAGTGCCACCGATGAAGTCACTTTCTTAAGAAGTATTATAGCTGCTATGCTTGAAAATCAAACTCAACAAGCTCTAGCAATCCAAAAGTGAATTGCAATTCATTCATTTATGACAACCATTAATGTTGCACTAGTAGTTTCTTCTCCTTACATTCCTCATAATCCTCATCAGTCTGCAGATGGACTTATGTATAAGTTTCTAAGGTTGAGACCTTCAACTTTCAATGGGAACCTTTCTCCCATGGATACGGCCAGTTGGCTCAAAATATTGGATATGAATCTCACAAGTATTAAGTGTCATATCTCCAAGGTGAATTGTCTTACAAATCATATATATAAAGAAGAAGTTGAGTACTGGTGGGACAACATCAAGAATACTGATTTCACCGACTTTAACATTGAAGATATTCCTTGGGATACAATTGTCGATATATTCAGAGTAGAGTTCATTCCTTCGACAGTGCAAAGTATATTTGAAGACACAATATTAAATATGAAGCAAGGAAGTCACACGATCTTAGAATATATGATGGAGTTTAGGAGGTTAACTCGTTTCATTCCTGATTTAATTAAAACTGTAGCCATTATGTGCCATCAATTTTAGATTGATATGTGAGACTCCATCAAGAACCGTATAGTCCTTTTGCATCTCACCAACTTTTTCCAACTAGTTGAGACTGTAAGAATGGTAGAGTAAGACGAATAGAAAAAAAATCTGAAGAGGATGATGCATCTAGTGCCTAACCACCATTGATGCAATCAAGAAGCATAGACCTTATCATGCTAAAGTTTATCAAATTGAATCTGACTCATCGTCTAAGCCAATTTAGGGTTGCAATAAACCCTCTCCTTATGGCAAGTGCTATCATAATAGTGATCATTATTTCACTTGTGGTCATTAGTGTCATTTGTTCAATTATTGCACTCAACAGGAAATGACGGATGGTGTCCGCTACAATCATTCTTAGCAGAACAAAAATTTCAATGCTGTGACCATGAATAAAAGAGTTTCGAGGGTAGCAATAATGTTACCTCCTTCCACTGAATCTCCTGAGCCAGTAAATAAGCAATTTGCTTCTCCAAGAATGCAGAACTAGTGTGATTCCAAGAAGCACCACCGCTCTATAGGCCCTGCTCGTGTGTACGCCGTAACTTCTCTAGAAGCTGTAGAAGATGATAACATGGTTTCAGGTGCACGTTCATGACCTTATTTCTTAAAATTATTAATGATCATGCATAATTGATATTACAAGTAGTTAGTGTAGAAAATAAAATAATCATATGAACACTCTAATTAAATGATAAACCATGAAACATGTTATTTAACATCAGGGCCAGTCACTCTTTTATCTCTGAGTGTTTCGCTAAAGCCTTTAATTTGCCTTCATACATATTGGCAAAATCGTTAAATTTTGGACTTCCCTCTGGAACCCAACTCAGTGCTCACAAATTTTGTGATATCAAAATCATGTTAAATGATCAAGCATTCAAATCCAAGCTGATTGTTCTACCTCTAGCCCACTTAGATATTTAACTCAATATGAATTGGCTTAGTAGACCCAATGCAGTTATAAATTGCCAAAAAAGAAGGTCATGCTTCATTCCCTTGGGAAGACAGAAACATTCATAGGAAAGATTAGTACAAAAGTATCTCTAATCAAAGCAATTAAAGTCGAGAAGTTGATTAGTAAGGGTTGTGAGGCCATGCTCGTCACCATGATGGGTGAAGCTAAGGAGAGTGTTCCTCTCACTAAAAGTAAAGTAGTGAGCGAATTTATTGATGTGTTACCAGAAGACTTCCTTTATTTACCTCCAGCAAGGGAAGTAGAATTCTCTATTGAATTAATTCCTTGAACTCATCCTATCACTAAAGCACCGTATAGAATGGCACCTAAGGAACTACATGTGCTTAATGAGCAACTTCAAGAGATCTTAAGCAACTGTTTCATTAGACCTAGTGTGTCTCCTTATGGAGCGCTAATTTTGTTTGTTAAACAAAAGGATGGATCTATGTGCATGTGCATAGATTATTGTGAGTTAATTAAAGTAACCATTATGAATAAGTATCTATTGCTAAGAATCGATGACTTATTTGATTAGTTATCTGGTGCTATCATATTTTTGAAAATTGATTTAAGATCAAGATATTGCCAATTGTGAGTGACCGATTTTAATGTCGAGAAGATAGTTTTTCACACTCATTATGGTCATTATGAATTTTTGGAGTGGTCCATCGGACTCACCAATGTGTCGTCAATTTTCATGGACTTAATGCAATGAGTCCTAAGACTTATCTGTAAAAATTCATCTTCGTTTTCATCGATGATTTCCTCATCTACTCCAAAACTTTGAAAAATCATGAAGATCATTTGAGAACAGTGTTGGAAATATTGCATACTCATTAGTTGTTTGCAAAATTCTCAAAGTTTAAATTTTGGTTAGATTATGTAGCATTCTTGGGTCATGTAGTTGATGCCCAATGAATCCGTGAAGATTAAAAGAAAGTTAGAGCTATCCATAATTGGATGCAGCCTAAATTAGTAACCTATATTTGAAGCTTTTTGGGATTAGCTAGTTATTACAAAAAATTTGTTAAAAGCTTCTCTTAAATCTTCTCTCTGTTGAACAGACTGACTCAGAAAATTGTACCTTTTGTTTGTAGTTCAGACTATGAAGAAGTGTCTCAAATGTTGAAAGACCTCAACTGCCCTAGTGCTCATTCTGCCAGAAGAAGGTTTGGACTACCAAGTCATTATTGATACATCTGGAGTGGGTTCAGGATGTGTGCTAATGTAAGGAAGAAGAGTGATTGCATATGCTTCTCATAAACTTAAGCCTCTTTAGAGGAATTATCTAGTGCATGACCTCAAACTTGTTGCCATTATTTTTGCCTTAAACATTTGGCATCACTATTTGTATGGCCTTCAGTGTTCGATTTTCACTAAACATCAAAGATTGAAGTTAATTTTTACTTAGCAAAAACTAACCTATCGATAGAGAAGGTGGTCATAATTAATTAATGAATATGACTTGAGTATTCAGTATCATCTTGACAATGCAAACATTGTAGCTGATGCTTCCAACTATCATGTGACATTATACGCCATCATCACTAAAATTCCTATTATTGATAATTTCTATAAGCTGTGTATTGAGCCTATCAGAGGTGATATCCTTTGTCAAATAATACAACTAAGTTCTATAAAGCCAACCTTTCATAGAGATGTCTTGATCTCTTCAGACCAAAGATGAATACTATCTTAAGTTCAAGGCTGAAATTGAATGCAGTCATCACCATGATTTGTAGCTACGTGGAAATGTAATTTTTCAATAAAATCCTATTTGGATTCATAGTTCCATGTATCAAGAAGTCTCATTGAAATTCATAATTTTGGATATAAGGTCCACTCTGGTAGTATAAAAATGTACTAAGAATTAAAGCAATCCTTTCAGTGGCCTAGTATAAAGAAGAGCATAGCAGAATTTGTTGCAAAGTGTCATGCATGTAATTTGGTTAGGTCAAACATCAAAGCACTGGAGGATTATTGCATTTGGTAGAGTATCTAGAGTGGAAATGGTTTCACATCTTGATGGACTTTGTTATAGGATTTCCTCTCACGAGATTTGATGCCGATGCAATCTGGGTCATCATTGATCGTCTGGCTAAATCTGTGCATTTTATTCCTAATTGCCAAATTGAAGCTGTGGAAAAACATGCAAAGCCTTATATTAAGTAAATTGTTTGGCTACACAGTATTTCTAAATCAACCATTTTAGATAGGGACAACAGATTCACTTCCATGTTTTGGCAGGCAGTGCATCAGGACTTGGGAACTACCCTAGCTATGAGCACAGCCTTTCATTCCCAAATGGATGGCCAGACTAAAAGAGTAAATCAAGTTCTTGAACAACTGCTCAGACTCTGTACTTTGATTTTGTATGAAAAATTGCTCAGACTCTGTACTTTGATTTTGTATGTTCCTAGGAAGATCATATTATGCTAGAGGTGTTTATACATAATAATTGCTTTTTGGCCAATAAAAAATTGACTCTTTATGAACCCTTGTATGGAAGAAAGTGCAGTACTCCTCTTGCATGGTTAGAATTAAGTGTTTAGCTTTTTGGATTCAAACTTTTCAGTTTAATAAAGAAACCAACTAAAAAGTTTAGCAGAACAAGTATCATGATGCTCATCATCATCCTTTAGAATTCTGTGTTGATGATTCTGCAAACTTAAAAGTCAACACAACAAAAGGTGTTTTCAAATTTGTCATCAGAGGGATACTCAGTCCTTATTACATTGAACCTTTTAAACAGTCAGCAAAAGTAGAATCTGTAACCTACAATCTTAATCTCTCAAATGATTTTCTTGCAGTTCATAATATATTTCTTATTTCATCATTGAGAAGATGACTCAGAGATCCTTCTCACTTAGTTCAAATTTGAACTGTAGATATTCAACCTGACCTTTAATTTATAAAAAAATGGTTGAAATTTTAGCTCATGATCAGAAGTAGCTCAAGAGTTGTTCCATTCCTATGGTATAAGTTCAGTCATAGAATCATTCCCTTGAAGAATATACTTGGGAAAAGAGGCAGATATGTGTCCCAAATACCCAAAGCTCTGAGAGAACCCTAGTATTTCCTCAATCACTTCTTTATCATTAATTCAGTTCGTTGAATTTGTTCACTTGAGTTATATTGAGAATAACATAATTCTTAAGTGAGTGAATCTGTCACAAAGCAAGGTTGTTATCCTATCTAATCTAAGCTTAACCAAGCACTAATTCTTATTCTATTAGTTTTATCTAGTTAGGAAAACCTAACACTAAAAATGTGGGATCAATCATAGTTCATTTAATATAATTGGCTATTTTAAAAATTAGATAAATTAATTTAATTTCCAAATTAAAATTTGACTTCATTTCTAAATTCCTCACCTCAAATTTAGTTAAAGAAAAGAATTCGAAAATTTTAGACATCATTTGGTTTTATATTGGGAATAGATTAATTAAAGGAATTTAAAATTAATTAATTTTGTTAAATGTTTGTTTTTCCAATGGTCGGATCTACTGCTGGGACTATGGCAAATCTGCTATAGGGCTTTTGACAATGGCACAGCAAATCCAGCGCATCTTTGTCATCCCACATATCTTGATTCCTAGATCTGATGATGTCAATATTCCGTTGCACATACTCCTTATCAATCGTCGAACACACTGGTGATCCTAAGGCCGACTTCCCTGAATGTGTTTCATTGTAAATTGTTGCATCAGGACCGTTGCTTTCCAAATCTTGATTGATCATATGATGGATAGACCTCCTAACCATGTAGACCTTCATTTTCATTTAATCACCTGCGCTTGTTCCCCCGACAGCCAACGACCATCTGAGCTAGCTGTACATATAATTTTTTTATTTTCCATGACCTCCCGTATAATAATAGTCGATGAAGCATGGAATCCACAAGTTGCCCTCATCGGGTTAGCCCATTTTTGTGGTACTCTCGGACCAACCATTAATGGCTATCCCGAGATTCTTAGCAATATCAAGGATTTAAATATCAATGAATTAGCTAGTAGTGAGCCATTTGCTCATTGCATCATCCCATTTGTACACAAACTCATGCCGAGGTGCTTAGCGTGTCATGGCAATCTTCTCTACGATCTAATCAGCAGTCGGTGTCTCTAGCTCAATCCTGAATGGTCTGCGGGTGCAACATGTTGTTCAGGGTCCCCAAGGAAAAATTAAAGTCAAGCCCAACCCCCATTCCAGCACTCCAATTTTGTAACATGTCCAACCTCTTTGATCCATGTACTCCTCTGCCACTGACCTGATCCAGCTCAGTCCTTATACAAATCCATGTATTCAGGTCCCGATAGTAGCCATACAGTGGTATTCAGTATCTAGAAAGGGACAGTCAGACCCCGCAACCCTTTTGGCCTCTGTAAACAATTGGACTTCCTTTGGGAATTCAATTGCTAGCAATTATTGTTGCTCACCCTAGCTATTGATGGGTGCACCTTTGCTCAATCAGGCGCACCCATCGGATCATCGTCTCTTATTACTCGATACAATACTCAATAGTACTGACATCGAGTAGGGACCCATTATCTTGGTCATCTCCAGGCCAGTACACATTAGGATTTCTATCAGTTTCATCACCCTAAAGTTGTAGGGATTGAACCCCTACTATTTGGTGCTATCTCTAGGGATAATTTCATCCCCTTTCATCCCCTTAGTAAACCCTAGAAATAGGGCTCATTCGAGTACGGTCTTGGCATCTTCAGACACTAAGTAAAGGGATTTGGGGTGTGTTCTACGCATCTCCACTCAAGGATGGTGAAGCAATCAGAACTGGGCAGAGAAGTGACTCAGATACTCTAAATTTCAGCCTTAAATGCTAAATCCTAATCTCCTACTTGTTGGGGATTCTCCAGCTTGAAGGCAAACAATATCGAGCAGGGTCAGACCGATCCTAAGTGAAATGAATTTGGGTTTTAAGAATCAGTAGAATTATTTGATTAATTTTCAATAAGGAAAAGTAACTGATTAATCAAATGCCTATGATTCATTAATTGAAATAATTTGAAATGAGTTATTTAAATAACTTTGTCATTTTAGCTCCAAATAATATTTTCCAATATACCATTTTGATCAGAAAAATATAAGGAATAGTAAATTATAAAAATAATTTTTGAAGCTGAATTTCTTGATTAGGCCTCAATTACCCTAAATTTTAAATAGTTAATATTAAACTCATTCCTTGGTCAAATTACATGATTAAGGTCTCTACATTTTCCTTAGATAGAGGAGAACTTAATTAGGTAATTAAAAATTATTTATGAGGATTAATTTCACTAAACACATATTAATTACCCAAAAACTTGATAAGTGAATAATTAGCTTAATTGAGCTCTTATCTTTAAGATCTCAGTAAAAGCTAGTGGTAAGCTTAAATTTCACTTTCATAACTTAATTAACGTAATCACTCTTAATGATCTTAAAAATAGATTAGTTCTCATTAGACTTACCTTAAGTCCAAACTTGAAATTTAAGATGTTAACCCTCTCATTAGACAGTAAGGAACCTATTAAAATTAAGTAGAATCAGTTTTTACCCTAGAGGAGGGGCATTTTGGTCAATTTACCCTAGAATTAATTCAAATGCTCTAAAGCCTTAATAACTTGTCCATATGCTTAAAATTAGTAAGTTAATTAAATGAAACATATTTGAATTATTTAGCTTAAAGAATGCAGTCTAAAAACCAAATCCTGATTCTTCCTAAATCTACTTGAGAAGCTCATCTTAGACCTTTATTCTTGCCTCATTAGATGAAATTCAAAACTTAAAAAATCAGGTAATAATTAACTTATTTAGTTATTAAACTATTCTTGATCCTTATCTTAAGTAAACATCTGCAAGAGAATTCTTAAAACAACCTTAGTTAAGATCCTCATAGCTTAGAATTAATCTTTAAATTTTAGATTTTAGTAGTATACTTTTATTGAGTAATTGAACTACCCAATAGCTTGAACCTTCTTAGAAATTTGTATTCCTCATTAGAATAAGACTTAAATCCTATTCTTAAAACTTGTATAAACTCTTACATGCTAAGTTCCTTAGATTCTTTTATATTGGCTTAGTGAATTCAGCTCTATTGAATAATGAAATTATTCAATGATTGAATATAGTCTTAGATTTAAAAGCTATCTGATAATTTTCTCTCCAGTTTTAGACATTCAGCCTTTCTATTATAATGGTTCTTTCACCTTGTTAAACCTTTATCCCTTATAATTTCTTAGCTATAGAGAGATGTTTTGTGAGAGACCCTAGATGCTTAGATATTATCATATTGGGATTGGAGTTTAAACACCAAATTTTGAAATTTAACTCTAAATCCTTAAATCTTGATTATCTTGATCAAGATTGGTTAAGGGTTATTAAAATACATCATTTAAGTTGTTGATTAATAGTTTAACCTTTGTAGATTAATTGAACAATGCCAATCTGTGTTCACAAAAGTTTAACCTTCGTAGTGCGCATTGGCAACATTTTTGATTATTTATGAAAACTTTATGTGAATTAATTGAACAGTGCCAATCCGCATTCATGAAATTTTAACCACTGCAGCGTGCCACGATGACATTTTTAATTATTTATGAAAACTTTATGTTAACTAATTGAATAGTTACTATTCCACGTTCATGAAAGTCAAACCGCCGCGGACGCTGCGGCAACCAAAGAAAAGATACTAATTTTTATGCAAGAACAGTGTTTGGAGCACTGCTGCCATAGCGCGCTGCAGCGGAACAGTGTTTGGAATGCTGCTGCCGCAACGCGGCACAGCGCGCCATCTCGTGCCGCAGCGGATGATCCAAAAATTTCCAGAACAACAATAATTGCAGCATATGGAAGGCCACAAAATGCAACATTTAGCCTTCCCCAGCATCTTGAAAACCTGGAGAGCATTATTACTGCTAAATCCCAACATAATAAAATGAATGAAACATTAAAAGGGATTGGATTAAAGCCAAGGAAGCGGAAGAGTCATATCATTAATATTCTAAGGCTGAGTACATCCTTATTTAAGGGCCAATCTCAGACCTTAAAGGGGTTCCAACTTTTGATATTCAAATACCATTAAGGAAAAGATGTAGGCGGAGGATAAAGGAGAAATTCTCCAAAGGGAAGAGGTTGACCAAGAATAATAAAACGAAAAAGACAGCAAGGGAAAAAAGGTGGAGCTTCAAGGGGAAGGGCAAAAAGAGTCCAAGAGATCCCCAGAAACCTCCATTTGATTCTTAGTATTTCTTCCTAAACTCCCTTGATTTATTTCTAATGTGAACTGATGGCGAGGTTCACTTTTCATTATATGTTTGCTTATTCTTATTTAGTAATGGAAGGCTAAAACCCTTTTGGAGAGGGGTTGTAAGAATATGTAAGGGTATGATGGTGTATAATGAATTTGTTTGAATGTATGAAAAAAAATGTTTTTATCATTTATATTTTATGTTGAAATGAATGCTTGGGTGAACTAAAATCTAAATTATTTTATTTAAAAGAACTGGTGTTCCAAGCTCATCAATTGGGTAAGGGCAAGGAAGGCAGTGCGAGTAGAGCTGAGAATTATGTGACAAAATTCTCAAGCTCATTCACACCTTTCCTTAATGGCTATACCAAGAGATTGATCTTGTGAACAAACTTCTCCATTAACCATGCTCTGCTACTCAACAAAGTAGAAGGGATGAGAGGACGTTGGGAAAACTCAAGGATGATGTGACATAATCAATAACACATCCTCCCATCTAGTTAAACTGTGTGTCGCGCATGATGCGTGGTTAATGAAAGCCTTGTTTGTGATATCATCAGAAATATAAGATATCCTTTGGTAACCTAGACATAGGGGATCCAATTCTAAGTAATGGATCATGATCTCATCAGAGTTTATATTCTAAGGAAGAACTCATAATGAGTTCTCTTTGTGTACTAAACTTAAACCTAATGTAATTAGAGGGTACTTCGATTCTAATGGTGTTCACTTGATTTAACAAAGCAAAAATTGAAGGTATACATTCAACAATGAAGTTATATCACCAACCCTTGCAACTATTACACTAAAATGTCAACTCTCTCCTTTTTAATCAAACCATATCTTAACTTAAGGTCATTTGTATCGCTAAACTAGGAACCAAAAAATCAACCAAAATTTGACATCTAAACATTATCGAAAAAAAATATAACTTGGTATCAGAACTACCATTCGCAGAGAATGATAAATCCCAATAATTAAAACTTCCACTTATTACTTCAGACCACGTACACTTGCGTGCAAATGCAGACGTGCATTTCCGTCTGTCAAGTTTTTGGCACCGTTGCTGGGGTACGATTTTGTTTTGTATCAAGTACAATTTTCTAGTAACTAGTGATTTAGATCTTATTTAACTTTGCATATAATTCTTAGTTGTTGTAATTTATATGTGCTAACTGTAGTGTAACTTAGATTTTTAATTTAGTTTCACTAGGTGCCTATAATTTTTAAATTGCTGAAATATATGTGCTAAATTGTTTGCTAAAAAAAACTAAATTGCTGAATTTTTTAACTGCTAAAAATTGAATTTGTTGAAACTAAATTGCTGTACTGTCTTTACTATTTGTGATCTTACCTTGCTAAATTCTGTGAGATCTTATCTGCTATACTACTGTAATTGCTTATATCTTATGATAGTTTTGATTAGCTTAAATGGGGTACTGTAATATCTTGGACATGTACTATAATAATCAAAATTGTTGTATGTGGTGAGAGGGAACACATTTAAGTTCTAATTGTTTAAACAATCCATTTGCACCTTAAAAAATAGATCCAATGAATGACATTAAGTATGATTATAATTTTCAACACTATGACACTCACTCTGATATGAACATTAATAACATAAATTGGATGCATGAGCAATCTTACTTAGAAGAATCGATGGATGATTATAGTAGCAAAATGATAAATAACTGTATGAAATTGATCCAACCTTGGTTAGGAACAAATTTAATCTAGAAGATCAAAAGCATCTATGTGAATCAATTGAAGCTAAGTTAGAATTTATATTGCAACAATTAGCTAACCCCATCCAAGAAGTTATTATAATTGATCAATTAAAGGAATAAGCTTAAGAAGTGCCAATGTGTAGTGAAGAAACTTCAACTCAAACAAACAGTAAAAATGAGAGAGAGGTGGAGTATCAACTTGAATTGACAATTTGAAAATACAACAAAAGTTTCAAACTGAAAAATTTGACCAAGAGCAATCCAAAATTTATGTCCCACACACACCTCAAGTGCTTTCAACTGAATGGTCAGTAATGGGTGACCCACCATGTGAAAATAACCAAGATGAACTAATTGAAAATAATAGGAGGACCAATAAACTAAGTGAATCTCAGGGTAGTGAAATTAAAAAAATTATTGTCTCTAACATCTCAACTATTAACAAATCCTTTTTCAATATTGACAGTATTTGTGTGCAACTTGAATTTGTAGAGAATCACGTTAATAGTAGTCCTGAAAGAACAGATCTTTGAACATTCTTACAAAATGAAATGGATGATGATAACAAGGAAAAGTATGAAGAGTTTCATAATAAGTATAATGGAAGAAATGAAAAAAATGAAAAGACAAATAGAAATAAAATATATTATAAGAGTGAGGACACTGATTGGGCTTATAAGATAAAAAATAGTAGAGTTGGAGTTCATGATGACCCAATTATTAAACTAGCTCGTACTCATCCTAAGGAGTTAATGAAAATCTAGAAAGAGATTTTGAAAGGATACAAACTCTTTTTGGTCAGGCTAAGGACCTTAAACTAAGCGCTAGTTGGGAGGCAACCCAACAAATAATTTTATATTTTTTTGTCTATTTCAGATTTTAAGTAGTACTTGTGGGTGTCAATAAAGGAGCAAGAGGAATCTTGAGCATGATTGCAGCAATGACAATTTGTCATTATTTATATCAAGTTGTTTCATTCCTTACTACTTGATGAATCCATAATTTTTACCCTAAATAAAGGAAAATTTCATTTATTTCTCATATTAAAACTGCTCCTTAATCCAATTTTGTCTATCGATTTTAGGAAAAATGCCTATCCAACAAATTTCGAGCAATTTGGAGAATTTTCCAATATTTCTAAAGGAAAGCCGCTGCCGCATGATGCATCGCGCTACAGTGCACTGCAACGGGCCATCTTGCGAATCGTTGGCGCAATCGCGCATTGCAGCGGTTCAGTTTGCGAATTGCGGGTGCGACAGCGTGCTGCAGCAGTTTAGTTTGCGAACCGCAGGCGCGATCATGCACTGTAGTGGTTCAGTTTGCAAACCGCAAGCGCAATTGCGTGCTGCAGCGGAGCATTTTGGGAAATGCTGATGCGATCGCACGCTACAGCGAGCGTCTTTGCAATTTGTTTCCGCTGCAGTGTGACTGCCAATTTTTCTATCTGACAGGTGTATTAATTGCGGCTGGGACAAGACCCCCAACCAGCCTCTTGTCTCCAGCCATCATTTCCTCTACTGCAGCTCCATTTTTAAATGGAAAGCAACCTCTTTGATGTGATGAGAAGGATAAAACAATGGAAAATATTGGTAATCTCACCCATCAATTAGAATTTGCCATCATTACTTAGATTTTTTAAAAGGCATTGATGCTTCTGATCTTGAGTATGAGGATGCAGCCCCTCATTTACAAATAGCTGCCCTCTTGACTAGAGGAGGGTTCAAAAAATTGCTCACTTCACCTAAGTAAAGAGATGGGGCTGCATAGAAGAGAAGAAGAACTCCCCAAGGGTGGAGGAGCTCAACTTGCTAAGGAGAAGGAGGAGAAAAGTAGCACTAGGGACCTAAGAGAGGCACTTTAAGCAAGGAGAAGAAGAGTCTGGAGAACTTCCCAAGGAACATTTCTAGTATTTTCTAAACTCTTGTTTTGTAATCTTGCTTCTTAGTTGATCATGAAAGGGTCTTTATCCATGTATGTGTTCTTTTTCATCTCATTTGTAATGGAGAGCTAAGCCTCCCTTGGGGAGGGTTGGGGCAATCCCACATGTTTAGATAGTTACTATAAAATGTATGAAGTTTTCCTCAAGTATTAATAAAAATTGTGAACTTAATGACTTGCTAAAGAAATGTATAAGACTGTTATGGACTTAAATGTGGACCAAAGGAAAAGGACTTCTTAATTCATGACCTAAGTTATTTTATGCTCCATAGCTCACCTTAGTTTGATGCTAGATTTATGAGTACATGAGAGCTTAGAACTATGTGAAAAAGTTCTTGAGCTTAATGCACCTTAATCTAAGCTCAACCGAAGAGTTGATGCATGTGATGCTAAGACCCACTAATTGAGCTCCGTAGCTCAACATAAATAAGGAGGGGAATGGAATAGTCATGTGCTTATGAACGAGGTAACATAGTCATTGAGCCCAATGAAATCAATCACTCATCTCAACTGTGTGTGATGCATGTGATGCTCTTAGTGAAATCAATGCTTATAAGATCTTAAGAGTTAAGAACCCTCATCTCCATGATCAAGAGATGAGGTAAAATCTATAAACCTCAAATCTTATAAGAATCTTTGTGCTGAAATAGAACCGACTGTGTGTTCATTTCGTGCACAAGATTTGAACTTGTAATTCTTCGAGATAAAACTCAAGGAAGGATAATGTGCACTTGATTAAGATCAAGAAAATGAAAGATAAATGCTTGAGGAATCATCATATATAAGTTATCTATCATCTCATGTGGGAGAAACCCAACTCTCCTCTTCCTTTTATTTGACTTATTTTTTACTACTGTTATTATCGTGCTTGTTCTGGAACCAACTTAAATAAGAGATCGATAGCTTAAACATTAGTGATAATAGATACACCTTAGTAACAAAACATCCAATTCTCTATGGTTCGATAAATCCCGGAAGCCCAAACTTTCCACTTATTACTTCAGACCACGTACAGTTGCGTGAAAGCGCAGATGCGTATTTTAGGTCTGTCAAGTTTTTGACACTGTTGCCGAGGAATTAGAAATTTTTTCGTATTAAGGATAATCTATCAGTAACTAGTGATTTAAGAATCTTTCTGCATATGCTTTTGATTTTTGATTTTTGTTATAGGTACTAATAATATACTTTTCTGCTTTCTTTTCTTATTACTGAATCTTTAAACTTATTGATATATTTGTTCTTGATAGCCTAATTGTTGTTGTGTATGAGTAGAATATTTTGCACAGATTACTTTTTCAACCCTGAAATTGAGAGAACTTACTTACAGGCTAGGAGAGAACAAAACATTTTGTTAAGCCAACAAGCCATTATGGAGAATAATAATGAAAGTCTTAGAGAATAATTAGGAGAGCCATTAGGAGTGCCTAGGGGAAGAGCACTAAGAGATTATGCACTTCTCACTGTTAGGGGAATCTCCCATGCAATTGTGAGGCCTAATATAGAAGCCAATAATTTTGAGATCAAACCTTCCACTATGAGTAAGGTTCAGAATAACAAGTTTGGAGGATTAGCCACTGAAGATCCAAATTCACATATTTCAACTTTCCTGAAGACGTGGTTAAATTAATGGCATTTTCCATTTTCTTTATGAGATAGAGCTAAGAGTTGGCTCAGCTCTCTTCCAAGTGATTCGATCCGAACATGGGACGATTTGGCTAAGAAATTCTTAGCCAAATATTTCCCTCCGACAAAAATTGCTCGGTTGAGAATTGAGATAACCAACTTTACTCAGTTGGAAGGTGAGACACTCTATGACGGATGGGACCGATTTAAGGAATGCCTAAGGTATTGCCCACATCATGGGTTTCCCTTGTGGATGCAAGTTCAAATATTTTACAATTGTTTGAATGCTCCTATAAGGACACTCATTGATGCAGCCACCGGCAGTTCTATTAGTAGTAAAACCCAAGACGAGGCTTACAACCTCTTGGAAGAAATGGCAAATAATGCCTACTAATGGCCTCTCCAAAGGAATGATCACCATAATAAAAATGAATGTAACTCACTCAGAAATTCACAACAAATCCTTGAGCTCCAAAAGCAAATCTCTAAACTTGCTAAAAAGCTAGAGTGTGGGTATGTAAATTCTTGTCAGGAGGAAGATGGTGAGTTAAGAAATGTCAATGTAATTATGAATCATATAGGGAATAGAGATAGATTGGAAAACTCGCTTATCAAATTTAGAACCTCCACAACCGAAAGCATGAATAAAATTGATGTCACCTTAAACAAACATAAACACACTCTTTTAAGGCAAGAAGAGTTAGTAAAAAGAATAGAACAAAAGCTAAAAGAAATTTTGAAATAGTTAGAGCAACCTTCATTAGTGAGAGTTATTGGTAAGTATGAGGAGGTGTCAGGGAATGCAATAACCCTAAGAAATGGAAAAATTACTTGACCGGTTGTGAGAAAAGGAAATTATGTAAACATTGAAATAACTAGAGAGGAAAAGGGGGAGGAAGAAGAAATGATCAGAAAAGAGAGGAACAATGTAATGGATTTAGAAAAGGAAGAATCAAGAGATCAACTTAAGGGAATTCCTCATATACCATATCCTCAGCGTATGGCTAGGGAGAAACTTGATGTCCAATACCACAAATTCCAAAAAACATTTATAACTCTTCATGTAAATATCCCTTTCATAGAAGCTCTTGAACAAATGCCTAATTATGGCAAGTTTATAAAGGATATCCTCTCCAAGAAAAGAAAATTTGATGAAAAGGAAACAGTGGCATTGACAGAAGAGTGTAGTACAATCCTTCAGAGGAAGATTCCCATCAAAAAGAAGGATCCGGGAAGTTTCACTATACCTTGCACTATTGGAAACCAATCTTTTCAAAAAGCCCTTTGTGATCTAGGTGCATCCATAAATTTGATGTCATTTTACATATTCAAGAAGTTAGAAATTGATCACTTAAAACCCCACCTCCGTTCTCCTCCAATTCACTGATAGATCATTCAAATACCCTTTAGGAATTGTGGAAAATATTCTTGTGAAGGTTGACAAGTTCATCTTCCCTGCAAATTTCATAATCTTGGATATGGAAGATGAAAATCAAGAAATTCCTATTATTCTAGGCAGACCTTTCTTGGCCACCGGAAGAACTTTGATTGATGTAGATAAAGGGGAATTGAGTTTGTGTTATGGGGATGAGGAGATTAAATTTCATGTGAATGATTCTATGAGACACCCATCTAAACCCAATGAGGATTATTGGAAAATCAATTCAATAGAAGAACCGCGGTTAATGGGAGATGTGGAAGAAGAGGGATTATTAGCAAGTGAGAAAGATGAGGATCCCACGGACATGGATGTGATTGAGGATTTGGTTAAAGAAAGGAAAATAATTCAGCCTTCTATAATCTTCCCTCCAGAATTAGAATTGAAGCCTCTTTCCTCACATTTAAAATACACTTATCTAGGGAAAAAGAATCTCTTCATGTAATAATATCCTCCCTGTTAACTCAGCATCAAGAAAATCTTATATGTAAGGTTTTAAGAGAGCACAAGAGAGCAATCAGTTGATGTATAGCTGATCTGAAGGGAGTTAATCCAACTCTTTGTATGCACCAAATCCTTTTGGAGGATAACTCCAACCCTTCAATTGAGCCCCAATGGCAATTAAATCCTAACATAAAAGAAGTAATTCATAAGGAAATCATTAAACTCTTAGATGCTGGAATCATTTCTCCAATTTTTGATAGTTCTTGGGTAAGCCACATACATGTGGTTCCAAAAAAGAGTGGGATGATAGTTGTTCTCAATGACAACAATGAATTGATCCCCACTATAACTGTGACCGGATGGAGAATGTGTATTGATTATAGGAGATTAAATAAAGCTACCCGTAAGGACCACTATCCTCTTCCGTTTATTGACCAAATGCTTGATAGATTGGAAAATAATCCTTATTTTTGTTTTCTTGATGGGTATTCATGATATAATCAAATTCTTATTTCACCTGAATACCAAGAGAAAACCACTTTCACCTGCCCCTTTGGGACATTTGCCTTTATAAGAATGTCGTTCGGATTATGCAATGCTCCAGCCACCTTTCAACGCTGAATGATGGCTATTTTTTCTAACATGATTGGGGAATTTTTGGAAATCTTCATGGATGACTTTTAAGTTGTTGGGAGCTCTTTCAATCATTGCTTGATCAATTTAGGAAAGGTTTTAAAAAGATGTAAAGAATCAAATTTAATCTTAAATTGGGAAAAATGCCATTTTATGGTCGAAGAGGGTATTGTTCTTTATCATTTGATTTCAAGGAGAGGGATAGAAGTTGATAAGGCAAAGGCTGAAGTAATTGAAAAACTTTCCCTGCCCATCAATGTAAGAGGAATTAAAAGCTTCCTTGGGCATGCAGGTTTTTATAGAAGATTTATCAAGGAATTCTCCAACATAAGTTTGCCGCTCTATAGATTACTAGGGAAGGATGTCGAGTTCAATTTTAATGAAAATTGTTTAAAAGGTTTCAATGCCATAAAAACTGCTTTAATCTTTGCTCCAATCATTTCTACTTTAAATTGGGATTCACCTTTCAAAATTATGTGTAATGCGAGTGACCTTGCAGTTGGTGCTATACTTGGGCAGCGAAAGGAACGAACCTTCTATTTAATTTATTATGCTAGTGAGCTCCTAGATGATGCTCAAAGAAATAATGCTACCATAGAAAAGGAACTCCTAGCTATCATCTTTGCCTTCACTAAATTTAGGTCTTATCTCATTGGGTATAAGACTGTTGTTTATATTGATTATGCAACTATTAAGTATCTCATTCAAAAGAAAGAAGCAAAACCACGCTTGATACGTTGGGTGTTTCTCTTGCAAGAATTTGATCTTGAAATCCGGGATAAGAAAGGGAGTGAGAATGTGCTTGCAGATCATTTATCTAGATTGTCCCACCTTAATAATGATAAGCTGACCAAAATTAGTGATTCTTTCTCCGATGAGAAGCTTTATGTCGTGGCTTCAAATTATTCTCCTTGGTTTGCTGACATTGCAAATTACCTTGCAGGAGGAGTCATACCAAAAAACATTGAGTTACCAACAAAGAAAAAAATTCTTTGCTAACATCAAAAATTACTTTTGATATGATCCTTTTTTGTACAAATATTGCAATGATCAACTCCTAAGGAGATGTGTTCTTGACTCCGACATTAGAGATATTCTCTATCATTTTCACACATCTCCTTATGGAGGACACCATGGGATTGAGCGAACGACTGCAATGGTGCTTCAATCCGGATTCTTTTGGCCCCATTTGTTCAAAAATGCTGCCGACTTTGTCATAAGTGGTGATAAGTGCCAAAGAACTGGGAATTTAAGCAAAAGGGATGAGCTCCCTTTAAATGGAATTTTTGAAGTGGAGTTATTTGATGTGTGGTGAATTGACTTCATGGGACCATTCCCCTTATCCTAAACCAATATGTATATTCTTGGGGCGGTTGAATATGTATCTAAATGGGTTGAGGCGTTAGCATGTGTGAACAATGATGCTAAAACTATTATTAAATTTCTCATGGAACACGTGCTAGCTAGATTTAGGATGCCCAGATTCTTAATCAGTGATGGGGAAAACATTTTTGCAATAGGCAGTTGGAAAGTCTCTTAAAAAGCTATGGGGTGAGACATAAGGTGGGTACTCACTACCACCCCCAAACTAGCGGGCAAGTTGAAGTCTTAAATAGGGAGCTTAAGCAAAATTTAGAGAAAATTGTGAATCAAAATAGAAATGATTGGACTTTAAAATTTCAAGATGCCATGTGGGCTTATAGAATAGCCTTTAAGACCCCTTTAGGAATGTCTCCTAATAAGTTTATTTACAAAAATCATGCCACCTTGATAGAATTAGAGCACCGTGCCTTTTGGGCAATTAAAAAATTAAACTTTGACTCCCAAAAAGCAGGTGCACAAAGAATGCTGCAATTAAATGAGCTTGAAGAATTCAAATTAAATGCCTTTGAGAGTGTAATATTGTATAAAAAGAAAATAAAAAAATGGCATGATAAGCTGATCAAGCCAAAACATTTCCAACCTGGAGCAGTTGAAGTCGCTTCCATTGATGGCAGTTTTAAGGTAAATGGAAATTATCTGAAGTTATACTTGGAGGAAGGAACTTTACAAGAAAAGGGAGGATGGACCATTCAGGACCTCCCGGATGAGGGTATCACATAAATGATCTTTTTCGTGTCAGGCTGAGACATTAAAACAAGCGCTCATTGGGAGGCAACCCATGAATAAATAGGATGTATCTTTTTTTTTTATTTGTATTAATTATTTGTGTACTTTTCCCTTTAGTGTGTTTTATTTTATTTTTGAGGAATGAAAATTTTGGATTCACATATTCCCAAATCTTTCTAGTATTTGACAATGACAAATTTTTCTGAATATTTTAAGAAATGAAAGTCACAAAAATATCGATAGAGAAAATGATATGAAATAAAAGGGTGCTTAACAAAAAGTCATCAAATGCATTGATTTCATTAAAAAATTTTAACCAAGGAATGAATTAAGGTAAATCTAATCTCCAAAAATTTGAATCAATGATATGAACTAAGTGTGGGGGAAAGCATTGGACAAAAGACTAGCGATTATGGTGAGTCCTCTAAAAGAGTGTGCTAGGCTCCCGTAGGACTTCATGACCACAAAGATGTGAATTGGGGATGAAGAAAAGTATCTCTCCCTGAGAATGAAAAGAGAAAAACATAAAAAGGGAAGATGAAAAATATCTCTCCCAAATAAATGAAATGAAAAAGGATGATGAAAAATATCTCTCTTTTAATTTTTTCTTCTTTGTGATCCATAAGAAGGAGCACATATAGCACAAAACTCTTGAGTATTTAACTACCTCTCTAGTCTGAGTTTTCCAAGGAACCTTCCCATTACCTAGTGACAAGCCTAAAAACAAATACTTGGAGATTAACTTTTTAACCTTACTTCATATCCAAAAATTAGAAAATATAATGCCTAATGATTTTGGTCATTTCAGTTAAGCACATTGCTTGAATTACAAATCAAAATCTAAGATGATATCTTTTGTTCACTACCATACCTAAAAGAACAAAAAAATACAATTTTGAGCTTACTCGAGAACGAGTAAGAATTTAAGTGTGGGGGTGTGATGAATTCATAATTTATATCCTAAATAAAGGAAAATTTCATTTATTTTTCATATTAAAACTGCTCTTTAATCATATTTTATCTATCTGTTTCAGGAAAAATGAATATCCAACGAATTCCAAGCAATTTGGAGAATTTTCCAAAATTTCTAAGGGAAAACCGCTACCGCACGCTGCAGCGTGCTACCGATGATTTGAATCAATGCTTTTTCTTTTGTTGGCTGGGGCCTTGGCATTTGTGATACTGACAAATGTTAGATTTGAAACTATTAGTTGGTGGTTCTATCAATGAGGAGCTTGGACAGGAGGAGAGCCTTCCTGTTGCTGCCTAGTTAGCTTTTTATTTCTACTGTGAGGATGAGAGTTTTTCCTCTTCCCTTAAAACTATTCAGTCTATAATAATATTTAATTCTATGTGTATTTACTTTCTGCACTTTGAGCTGAGTTACTGTTGTTAGAGATTTTCCTCTTCTCTTTAAAATATTCAGTCTGTAGTAATATTTAATTCTTGATGTATTTACTTTCTGCACTTTGAGCTGAGTTACTATTGTTTTTACTTTACAATACCATGCTGTTATGTGGATGTTATGTATACTATTTTCTGCTTCTGCTATTTTGATAAGTTGATGTATGTTCACAGCTCCAAGTGACAAGTACTCTGCTTAAGGCAAGTTGGGCCTTACCTGACTATACTTAAGTTGGGGATTTGCCACAGTTGGAGCGCCGCACTCCTCGTGATTATGCTAATATCAGATTTGCATGGCCACGAAGGGTACGGGGCCCCACAGGTTATTTCTATTTTCTCTGAGAGAGTGAGCTAAGAGCTGGCTCAATTCTCTACTTGGTGATTCTATACGCACTTGGAATGTTTTGGCAAGAAAATTCTTTGCCAAATATTATCCACCTGCCAAGACCGCCAGGTTAAGAATTAAGATAACCAATTATTGTCCACTTGACGGGGAAACTTTATAAGATAGTTGGGAGTGCTTCAAGGAGTGCCTCAGATGATGTCCGCATCATGGGTTTCCATAGTGGATGCATCTGAAAACATTCTATAATGGACTGAATGCACCCACTAGGACCGTAATTGATGCAACTACGGGGGTTCTCTTAGAAGCAAAACTCATAAGGAAGCATACGAACTCGGAAATGGCTAGTAATGCGTATCAATGGCCTACTGAAAGGCTAAATTTAAATAAGGAAGAAGTTAACAATGTTAATGAGACTAGCCAAATTCTAGCTCTCCAACATGATATAAATGCTCTAAATCAAAAGATAAGGAGCATGAACATGAATACTACCCAGGAAATTTACTGTGATTTCTGCAGGGGAAAATATAATAATGAGAACTGTAACCTATATAATCCTCTTGCACCTTCTAGTACATGGCAGGTAAATTACCATAGAAATACTAATGGAAGTTCTAACAATGGGAAAAATAATCCTTACTTCAACACCTACAATCTAGGGTGGAGAAATCATCCCAGCTTCTCTTGGAGTAATGGAAACATAAATGAGAAATTTAATAATGGAAACTCTTCACAAATTAGCCAAGTGTGAGACTATAACAATAATTATCAACCTAACCCTCAGTAAACTCAAGAAACAAGATTAGAGGAGGCCTTTATGTCCTTAAAGGTCGAATTAGTTCAATTTATGAGAAGAACATAATTGATCATAAACTGCCATGTTGTTTCAATTAAAGGAATTAAAGTGTCCCTATGGAACATTGAAGTTCAGCTAGGATAGATTTCCCAGTAACTGTCTACTCGTCAACACCCTAGTTCAACTGATGTGAGCCCAAAGGAAATGGTTAGTGCTATAGATTCTGATAAAATAAGAATGGATGGCCTGGGAGGTACCTCAGGAAGAGAAACTGAAGAGAGAAAAACTAGGACGACTAGTGCTAAACATTTAAATGGAGACTTAATTGCTAAAACCTATAGAGATCCTGGAAGGATGAACATCCTGTACTTCATTGAAGGGGAGGTTCTTTTAAAACCCTTGTATGATCTAGGAGCCTCAAACATTGTGATGCTCTTTCATATTTATAAATGGCTATGAGTTGGGGGATGGAGGATACCTGATGAATCCATAATTTATACCATAAATAAATTTCATTTATTTCTCATATTAAAACTACTCCTTAATCCAATTTTGCCTATATGTTTCAGGAAAAAAGCATATCCAACGAATTATGAGCAATTAGGAGAATTTTCCAAAATTTATAAAGGAAAATCGCTGCCGCGCGCTATAGTGTGCTGCAGCGGGCCATCTTGCGAATCGCTGGCGCGATCGTGCGCTACAGCACTTAGTTAGCGAACCATGGGCATGGTCGTGCGCTGTAGCAGTTCAGTTTGCGAATCGCGGGTGTGATAGCACACTGCAGTGATTCAGTTTACGAATCGTGGGGGCGACAGCACGCTCAAGCGGTTCAGTTTATAAATCGCTGGCGTGATCGCCTAGCTGCAGCGGTTCAGTTTGTAAACCAAGGGAGCGATCGCGCACTGCAGCGGTTCAGTTTGCGAACCGCGAGCGCGATCGCGCCATGCAGCTGTTCAGTTTGCAAATCGCGGGCGTGACATCGCGTTGCAGCGGTTTAGTTTGCAAACTGCGGGCACAATCGCGCACTGCAGCGGTTCAGTTTGCGAACCGCGGGCATGATCGCGTGCTGCAGCAGTTCAGTTAGCGAACCGCGGGCGAGATCGCGCACTGCAGCGAAGAATTTTGCGAAATGCCGGCGCGATCGCGCGCTCCAGCGGAGCATTTCGTGAAATGCCAGAGCGATCGCGCATTGCATTGGGCCTCTTTGCAATTTTTTTCCACCACAGCGCGCTGACGCCCCCACAACGCCCTTAGGGCGCTGCAGCGGCCGCCAATTTTTCTGTCTGGTAGGTCTATTAATTGTGGCTTGGACAAAACCCCAACCAGCCTCTTGTCTCCAATCATCATTCCCTCTACTGCAGCTCCATTTTTAAATGGAAAGCAACCTCTTTGATGTGATGAGAAGGATAAAATAATGGAAAATATTGGTCACCTCACCCATGAATTGGAATTTGCCATCATTACTCAGTTTTTTTTAAAAAGGCATTGCTAGTTTTGATCTTGAGTATGAGGATGCAGCCCCTCATCTATAAATACCTCCCCTCTTGACTAGAGGAGGGTTCCAAAAATTGCTCACTTCACCTTAGTAAAGATAGGGGGCTGCATAGAAGAGAAGAAGAACTCCCCAAGGGTGGAGGAGCTCAACTTGCTAAGGAGAAGGAGGAGAAAGGTAGCACTAGGGACCTAAGAGAGGCACTTCAAGCAAGGAGAAGAAGAATCTAAAGAACTTCCCAAGGAATGTTCCTAATATTTTCTAAGCTCTTGTTTTGTAATTTCTCTTCTTAATTGATCATGAATGGGTCTTTATCTATATATATGTTTTTTTTCATCTCTTTTGTAATGGAGAGCTAAACCTCCCTTGGGGAGGGTTGGGATAATCCCATATGTTTTGATAGTTACCATAAAATGTATGAAGTTTTTTCCTCAAGTATTAATAAAAATTGTGAACTTAATGACTTGCTAAAGAAATGTATAAGACTATTATGGACTTGAATGTGGACCAAAGGAAAGGGACTTCTTAACTCAAAAACTAAGTTGTCTTATGCTCCATATCTCACCTTGGTTTGATGCTTGATTTATGAGTGCATGAGAGCTTAGAACTATGTGAGAAAGTTCTTGAGCTTAGTGCACCTTAATCTGAGCTCAACCAAAAAGTTGATGCGTGTGATGCTAGGACCCACTAATTGAGCTCCGTAGCTCAACATAATTGAGGAGGGTAATGGAATAGTTGTGTGCTCATGAATGAGGTGACATAGTCATTGAGCCCAATGAAATCAATCCCTCATCACAACTATGTGTGATGCGCGTGATGCTCTTAGTAAAATCAATGCTTATAAGATCTTAAAAGTTAAAAACTCTCATCTCCATGATCAAGAGATGAGATAAAATCTATAAACCTCAAATCTTATAAGGGTCTTTGTGATGAAATAGAATCGACTGTGTGTTCATTTCGTGCATAAGATTTGAACTTGTAATTCTTCGAGATAAAACTCAAGGAAGGACAATGTGCACTTGATTAAGATTAAGAACATGAAAGATAAACGCTTGAAGAATCATCATATATAAGTTATCTATTATGTCATGTGGGAGAAACCTAACTCTCATCTTCCTTTTATTTGACTTATTTTCTACTACTGTGATTATCGTGCTTATTATGGAACCAACTTAAACAAGACATCGATAGCTTAAGCATTAGTGATAATAGATACACCTTAGTAACAAAACATCCAATTCTTTGTGATTTGATAAATCCCAGAAACTCAAACTTTCCACTTGTTATTTTAGACCACGTACACTTGCGTGAAAGCGCAGACGCGTATTTCAGGTCTATCACTACTCTTAGTAATGTATGTTCATTTTTCTTTCAATTTTGTACTTTTCATTTTGTTTAAATAAATCTTAGCAAATTACTATCCCCAAATTTTTGTGCTAATAGGATGTAATTAATTAGGCAATTTTTTTGAAAAGTTCAATGGGTTGAATTCAATTATAATGAGCATGTGAAGATTTTCTTTATTCTAATTTCCTTAACAAGAGGTGATCAAGCAAAATATACAGTTCTAAGATTCTTCATGCTAAATCATTTTACACTCATTTTACTATAAGTCGCCAACATCAAAAATATATGATGCTCTAAATCTAAGTGTGACGGTGGGGTCAACGAACTTAATGTAGAGAAGTGAGAAATGGCGAAAAAAGAATGTGTTAGGCTTCTGTAGGGCTTACTGAACACAATGAAAATAGATGGGGATGAAGAAAATTATCTCTCCCTTGAACTGAATGCTAATAAAAATAAAATAAAGAGAAATATGTTTTCCAAAATAAATAATTGAGTAAAATAGGATGAAAAAAAAAATCTCTCTTGATAAAAAATATTCATTGTGATTTAGAAGATGAAGCACAAATAGCACAAGATTCTTACTCACTGTATCTAACTTTTCTGAGTTAAGCAATCCTAGAAACCCACTCCATAAATTATGAGTTTAGTATCATAAATTTAGAAATTGGAAACTTAAATAATCAAAAGAAAGGAAAATACTAGTATGAGACTTATTAGAATTTAAATCCTTCTAATCACCTTGGTCAAGGAATACATGAAATGGCAAAAACACTTTACACATATTCAATTGAATTTTGTAAATAGAAAATAAAAAAAAAATATTTTTGACCTTACTCGAGGACGAGCAAAAATTTAAATGTGGGGGTGTGATCACTGCAAAATTTATAGTAAAATAGGTTAATAAAAGTAAGCACTTTTTAATAAAATTTATATATTTTGATGTGCTTTCATTGCTTTTTATGAAAAAAGAAAGAAAAAAATAAAATCTAGCCCAAGTACTAAATTTTGAAAGAAAACCGCTGAGGCGCGCCACAGCGGGCCACAGCGCTATTTCCTGGGCACATTCAAAGAGTTCAAATTATCGCAGCACGCCACGGCGACATTTTTTATTTTTTATGAAAACCTTATGTGAACTAATTGAATAGTGTCATTCTGTGTTCATGAAAGTTTAAGTGTCGCAACGCGCCATGATGATATTTTTGATTATTTATGAAAACTTTATGTGAACTAATTGAACAGTTATTAATCCGTGTTTATGAAAGTCAAACCGCCGCAGCGCGCCCCAGTGGACACTGCGGCAACAGAAGAAAAGATACTAATTTTTATGCAGAAACAGTGTTTGGAGCCCTGATGCCGCAGCGCATCACAGTGAAACAGTGTTTGGAACGCTGCTGCCGCAGCGCTCCCCAGCGTGCCGCTGCGTGCTGCAGCGGACGATCCAGAAATTTCCAGAACAACAATAATTGCAGCATAAGGAAGGCCACAAATGCAACATTTGGCCTTCCCCGGCATCTTGAAAACCTGAAGATCATTATTACTGCTGAGTCCCAATAGAATAAAATGAATGAAATATTAAAATGGATTGGATTAAAGCTAAGAAAGAAGAAGAGTCACATCATTAATATTCTAAGGCTGAGTGCATCCTTATTTTAGGGTCAATCTCAAACCTTAAAAGGGTTCCAACTTTTGATATTCAAATACCATTAAGGAAAAGCTGCATGAGGAGGATAAAGGAGAAACTCTCCAAAGGGAATAGGTTGACAAAGAATAATAAGATTAAGAAGACGGCAAGGGGAAAAGCGTGGAGCTTCAAGAGGAAGGGAAGGAAGAGTCAAGAGAACCCCAGAAAACCTTCGGGTGATGCCTAATATTTTTTCCTAAACTCCCTTGATTTATTTCTGCTATGAACTGATGGTGAGGTTCACTTTTTCTTATATGTATGCTTATGCTTATTTAGTAATGAAAGGCTAAGACCCCTTTGGAGAGGGTTTAGATGTAGTTATAAGAATATGTAAGGGTATGATGGTATATGATGAGTTTGTTTGAATATATGAAAAAAAATGTTTTTATCATTTATATTTTATGTTGAAATGAATGCTGGGATGAACTAAAATCTATATTATTTTATTTAAAAGAAATTGTGTTCCAAGCTCATCAATTGGGTAAGAGCATGGAAGGTAGTGCGAGTAGAGCTAAGAATTATGTGAGAAAAATCTCAAGCTCATTCGTACCTTTCCTTAACGGCTCTACCAAGAGATTGATCTTGAGAACCATATTCTCCATTAACCTTGCTCTGTTGCTCAGCAAAATAGAAGGGATGAGAGGATATTGGGAAAGCTCAATGGATGATGAGACATAACCAATTGACCCAATGCATCCTCCCATCTAGCAAAACTGCGCGTGATGCGCATGATGCAAGGTTAATGGAAGTCTTGTTTGTGTGATTATCAGAAATAAAAGATATTTTTTGGTAACCTAGACGTAGGGGATACAAATCTAAGTAATTGAGCATGACCTCATGAGAATTTATGTGCTAGGGAATAACCCAAAAGGAGTTCTCTTTCTGCACTAAACTTGAACTTAATGTAATTGGAGGCTACTCCAATTCCAATGGTGTTCACTTGATTTAACAAAGTAAATAAACTAAAGGTATACGTTCAACAATGAAGTTATATGACCAACTCTTACAACTATTACAATGAAATATCAACTCTCTCTCCTTTTTAATCAAATCATATCTTAACTTAAGGTCATTTGTATCGCTAAACTAGGAACCAAAAAATCAACCAAAATTTGACATCTAAATATTATTGAAAAAAAATATAACTTGGAATCAGAACTACCATTCCCTGAGGACAATAAATCCTAAAGATTAAAACTTCTACTTATTACTTCAGACCATGTACACTTGCGTGCAAATGCAGACGTGTATTTTCGTCTGTCACTAACCATGTGAGGGTTTGGATGATACATGTCTTATTTTATAGTATGACTCAAACCTAGCTAAAAATGGTCAAGGTGATACATATGGGAGTTTTTGTTTAGTGGCTTTGTTGGCCAATTTTTGTTATGGAAGTACTAGTCTAGGTACACATCTAAGTACATCATTACTTACAGCTTCAATATAATTTCGGTGGATTTTGTAGCCATAATTTCTGTTGTGTCATGTTATCTGTGTTTTATGTTCTGCATGCTTTCACTATTTATTTGGTATAGACTTATACTATTGCTTATAGTTGCTAGATTTTATTATATGTTTTGCTCATATTCTATTTTGCATCAGTTCATATTTACTTTCTGTTTAGTTAGCATCTTCAAATGATCATATGCATGCTTAGGATTTTCTTTCAGTTAATTTTTGTCTTATATACATATATTGCCTAATCGTATTTTATAACCACCACCAATGCTTGAACCTCCTCTAAACATTCCTTGGTCTAAATTTGTGGAAGAAGAAGAAGATAAAGAAAATGAAGATGATGATGACGAATAAACAAATTGTAACTTTTCTTTGTGTTTGTAATTTTTCTTTTCATTTTGTCTGTTTGATTTCTTTATGTTTGGGTCATCCACCAAATCTATAACTAGTGTTTGTATTTTATAAAGATCAATGGTATCATTTTTTGTGATTTAGTACTGCACAATTGAGCTTAACTGTGATTTGAATATCTTCTTGAATCATTGTGTTTGACATATAATTGATTGAGCAAGTTAGTAACCATCATATGTAAAGACTTCAGTAAAACTTGCTAAAAAACTGATGCCTCATATATTTTATCAGTAACTTGTGATTCTATGAAATTAAGTGTGGTGGAAAGTAAGACTTTTATGAGATAACTGAAAGAATGGTGAAATAAGAAAATGTGCTAAGCTTCTGCAGGACTAATTGTAATAGCCTCCCCTTGACCGTCGTCGAGTAACACTAGCTCAACTACGATCAAGTGGTGGTCATCACTAACACCACAAATAATAAGCAATATATCCTTGGTATTAATCTGAAGGTGAGCAAAGTATTAGGCAGAAACAAAAGTAAAGTAGTGCAGAAACTATGGAAAAAGGCATTCAACAATATCCACATCTATCCATTCATATACAATATAGAAAATGCAGAATAATAAGAAAGAAACTCTTTTTTTACGTTCAATTAAATATGAGCAACATAAATTTGAATAACTGAGCAAGATCTCCTTCTTTGCAGCCTATCAATCTCACCCAACCTTCTATCACCAGCACACCCCCAAGCACAAGATCTGAGCTAATACCTGATGCTGCCATATGTATATATATGACAGGGACAAGCCAACAAAGGAAAAAAAAATAATATTAGACTTATAAAGTCTAAGTACAAGAAAGCTATAAAATAGAATATACTTATATTCTAAGACATGTATTCAACATAAGAGTAAGACATAAATCAAACTGCAGAAATACTGTAAATAATTCAAAGTATAAAGCTGTACAAAATTTAAGCAAGGTATAGTAAAAGTGCAGAAAAACTCTATAGGCACTAACTAACTGAAACTGTAAAGACTAAGCAAAGTAGAAACTGCATCATCACTAAATACTGAAAGTAAATGAAAATATCAAATGCTCAGAAATCAATGTGAACAGAATGCCAAATGATGTACTATATGCCATTGGGAAGATGCACCCCAAGTATGCTAGAGTATGGTTGTACCACAGATATGTAACAGAACTATCACTGAAAGGCTATCAGTAGTACGGTCTAATGTACACATACACCCAGTTGGGAAGACAGTACGGTGAGGCAGATGCACTCTGAAATTTAGATTTACATCCATAGAGCTAATGAACCACTAATTGCATAAATAATACATTGAAAAATTGCCAACAATGGTTAGATCTATGAAATTCAAATTTATAGGGATTTAATACCTTGCCAACAAATGAGAGGGTTGCTGCGGCTAGAAGGAGCATCGACGCTTGAAGCGAACGTCGATCAGGCTAAGGAGGATCGGCACTCAGTCGAGAGGAAATCATGTTGCCGGATCAGCTGCTGCTACTAGTCGGTCAAGGAAGAGGAGCTCAATCGATGAAGAGAGCTGTAGCTCAGTTGATGATGGAGAAGGAGAGCTCAGCCAAGAGAAGGAGGAGTGCTCGGACAAGAGAAGGAGTGCTCGGCCAAGAGAAGGAGAGGGAGTGCTCGACCAAGAGAAGGAGGAGGCTCTCGAACAAGAGGGAGGGCTTCGCTCGATCGAGAGAGGGAAGGGGGGGTTTTCGGCTAAGGAGAAAAGAAAAAATTAGGTTTTAGGAAGTTTATGCTAGAATGAGAGAGAGAGATATATCAGCTCAAATGAATTTGATGAGAGCCACTCGATCAAGATCGAGTGGCTAAGAATCACCAAAACTTCTAAGGGTCGATTGAATGATCAAATGAACTACAAAAATCACAAACTTGGTATTAAAACGACAAATGCAAGTGTCTAAGAATTATTGAATTTGGATGAGTATTTTATTTTATACTAATTTTTAAGTGAAAAACTTCAAAAATTCACTACGATTAATTCGGAGCTCAAAAAGTTGCGAAACTTAAAACATAGTGTCGTCATATAACGCTTAACTCAAATCTACAAAAATTTCTGAAATCTGACTTTTATTTTATCTATTATCAACTCCGGAAGTTTAAATTTTCCAAATTTATTTAGGACGATCTGGGACCCGAGGCGCTCAAATTTTTGCAGGTGGATTCCCTTAATATGCTTTATTTGAGGATATTTTATTTGACTAAAAGTGAAATTCTAATTTCGACTTAATCCTCCTAAATTTAGATTTAATCACACTAGTAACAATATCGGGTTGTTACAGACTCCCCTACTTAAGAACGATGTCGTCCTCAACATCACTAGTTAAATGGAATGGGCAAGAGTCAAATTTGATAACGATGATTAGCACAAGAAATTTCTATCATCCTTATTTAGTATAACTGAGTTTGATAAAGATTGATAAAATATACAAAATCAATTTGGACAACTATTTAAAAATATCAAAGCCTCAAATTTTATCACGCAATTCAAATACATTGATTCCCAACTTTCCACTAACACATAACTCAATAACAATTTTATCTCCTAAAATTTCTTAATCCCCAACACTTATTATAAGGAAGAATTAAGTCTTCAACATAAGCTTAAGGAAGGTCTTCCATCACATGCAAATTTTAAATCAAACTAGTATCCAATCAATAAAACCTTTTTCTTCCATTCCATCACATGCATGAGACATTGATATATATATATATATATATATATATATATATATATATATATATATATATATATATATATATATATATATATGTTTGATAGACCGATCACTATAGTTCATGACAAATCAATTGGCTTTAAGGATAATATATATATATATATATATATATATATAAGCAAACTATACCTCCAATTCATTAGGATTTAGGATCAGATAATTTGACAAAATAAAAAAATAAAAAAAGAAGGAAAATAAATAACATCTCATACTCATATGAATGTTTTATCTTATTGAGGAATCTCATTTGCTCACAAGGCCTTCATCGTGGGGATTCTAGCAACTGCAGACAACCTCTAGCCCTCAATAAAGGTCGGATATCATCTCTCTCCTGATCTAAGTACCCCAAACTCCCGATCAATTTCAATTCATTGGCACCTCCATTCCTTTCTCAAACCAATGATGTGTTAGTGGAGAATGCACAATGTGATGTGTTAGTTAGCCTTGGTGTTAGGATTTTTTTAGTGGTGATAGGTACAAACAAAATTCATTTGTTTGAATGAATTGATCAGACCATAAGAAGAATTCTTGACTCATAAACTATTAACCATTTTATTGAGTGTCCAACACCTTGTGAGTCAATTTCACACCCAATGTTTACATCAGATTGAAGCATAGGCATCTAGGTCAGATTGATTAGTCCTTGATAAGATTAGCAATGAAAATGCTCTACAATGCTGGATGCAATTAAGGCTCCATGGGTTTGATGATCAATCGTACCTGCTGTTGGGGGCAAACTCTTCTCCTAGCGATAGTGAATCTTTCTAAATTGAATTGATGTGCCAATGTGTGAGGCCCCATACCCTCAATAGTTATGCTAATACTAAGATTAACATGATTATGGCAGAAAAGGTCACCAACTGTGGCAAACCTCCCAACTATAATCGAGTCAGGTGTAGACCCAACCCATTTTAATTGGAAGACTTGTCACCTGAAACTGAGAGTCACACATCCACATACCAAAGTAGCAGAAATAAGAAAGAGTATAATATCCACTTCACATTATAGTAAGGAAAGTAGAGACAATAATTCTGCTCAATATGATAATTATAGAAAGTAAGTATATCCAGAATATGAAATTAATACAAACTGAATTTAAAAGAAAAGGAACACTTATCCTCACAGCTAAAAATAATTCTAACTAAGCTATAGGAAAAGGAAGGTCCTCCTCCTAGCCAAGCTCCTCTCTAGAAGCAACCTCAATGAACAGTGATGTATCTAAAATTTATAGTAAAATAAAGTGGTAAAAACATTTAAAACATCATAAAAACTAGCAAACTTTGAATATAATTTGTGCATTTTCAGGAAAAATGGAGAAAATGGCAGGCTATAGCTAAATTAGAGAAATCTGGATGGAAACTACTGTAGCACTCCATAGCAGACCATGATGGACTACTGAATAGGCTCTCTTGGAACATACCTGCAAGCCTAGAAGGAGGACCGCTGCAGTGCGCTACGGCATCATTTACCGGAAGAAATAATTAAACATTGGAAGAACTAATTAAGCTATGATTTTCTGCTTTAATGAAAGTTTAATAGATGCAGCGTGCCTCCTGCGCTCCACAATGTGCCTAGGCATAAGAAGCAAATGCTACAGACATGGAAGAAATCAGTTGTAGCGCTCCCCAATGTGATACGACGGGTGGTGGCGACATTCTAAAATATTTGTGAACTATATGGAAAGTAATTGAACAATAACTATTCCGTGTTCATGAAAGTTAAACCGCCATAGCGAGCTTACAGCATGCTCTAGCAGAGTACATCATGATTTAATGAAAATTGTAAAAATTAAGAAGACAAAAGGTAAGAGAATAATGTTTGGATCGCTGCTGCCACAGTGCGCTGCAGTGGAACTTTGTTTGGATCAAAACTGCCATAGTACACTACAATGGATCTTCAAAAGAACAGTAGCCAGAAGCTAGATTTTATAGAACATAAGGTGATCGCTGTAGCATGCCATGGCGCGCCATAACGGTTGACGTGGAAACCTCCAGAAAATGTATAATTAATAGCATAAGGAAGAGAAAGGGTTTTTGACCTTTGGTCTTCCCCAACCTCTTGAAACCTGAAGTAACATTAAATCTGATGAATCCCAAGTGATTAACAGAATAAAATTTTAATTACTTGCATTGAATCAAGAAAGATGAAAGGTCACATATAATTTATGCACATGGACTGAAAACTCTTCTTTTTAATGGGTAATTTCAAACCAAGCAAGGGTTCCAAAATTTTCCATACTCTAACATCTAAAAGGGAGGTTGCTGTGAGAAAAGGGAAAGAACTCTCTAAGGAGAAAGTAAAGAGAAATGTAAAGGATTAAAAAAAAAAGATAGTAGAAGATCTCAATAGAAGGAAAAATAAGAAAAGGAGGAATACCAAGAGAACCCCAAAAAACCTTTGGGCTATTTCCTAGTACCCCTTCTCAACTCTATCTTATTTTCCTAGTTGTGAATGGATGTCAAGGTTCATTTTGCCTATCTTTTTGTCTTAATTTTGAAATCGAAGGCTAAACCCTTCTAGGAGAGGGTTGGGATGTAGTTATGGGACAATGTAAGGACCTATGGTGTTGTACGTTATTTTAAAATGAATAAAAATTATTTGATGAATTGTTTCTTATCCTTATTTAATGAAAATGCCTGGATGTATCTTATAAAAATCTTTATTAAATCAAACTAAAAATAAATTATCATTAAAATGGACTTATGCTCCAAAGCTCATCAATTGGATTGGAGCAACGAATGAGTGCAGATTAGAGCTGAGAACTATGTAATAAGTTCTCAAGCTTGTTAGCACCATTCCTTAAATTATTCGAGAGATTGATGCTTGTGAGCTAAGTCCTGATCAATTTTGTTTTGGGGCTCAGCAAAGTAAAAGGAATGAGAGAACATTGGACACCCATTGGATGATGTGACATAGTCCAATGAGTCTGATGCATTCTCTCATTTAGCTAAATTACGTGTGTATGCGCATGATGCAGATTAATGAAAATCATGCTTATGAGATCAATTAACTAAAAGTAAAATTTGGGGACATAGACGTAGGAAATCAGAATTGAAGTAAATGCATATCTCATAAGGGTCTATGTTCTGAGGTAGAACCCTAAGGGTGTTCTCTTTGCTGCACTAGATTTAAACTTGTTGACTTAGAGGATTGCTCTAGTTTAGGTGATGAATCCATAAATTATCTCTCAAATAAAGGAAAATTTTATTCATTTCTTATCCCAAAATTGCTCCGTTAATCAAATTATGTATATCTTTGTAGGAAAAAGGCCTACCCAAGGAATTCTGAGCCATTTGAGCCATTTTCCAATTTTTTCTAAAGGAAACCGCTGTCGCACACTACAGCGAGCCATTTTGTGAAATGCTGGCACAGCAGCATAGTGCTTTGCAAAATGCCAGCGCCACAGCGCACTGCAGTAGGGTACTTTGCTAAATGCGGGCGCTATCGCGCGCGCTGCAGCAGGGTATTTTGTTAAATGCTGGCGCTCCAACATGCTACAGCGGGGCATTTTGCAAAATGCTGGTGCTCCAACACACTGCAGCGGAACACTTTGCAAAACGCCAGTGCCACAGCCCTGCATCAGCCTACCGCAAGTTTTTCTAGCAGAAGCATTAATTGCGATTGGGACAAGACACCTAAGCAGCCTCTTGTTTCGAGCCATCATTCCTCCTACTGCATCTCCATTTTTAATTGAGAAAATGGACTTTTGAGGTGACGTAATGGCTAAAACAATGGAAAGAATTGGTCATCTCATCCATCAAGTGGATTTTGCCATCATTGCTCAGATTTTTAAGAAGCATTTGCTAGATTTGAAATGAAGAATGAAGAAGCAGCCCCTCATCCATAAATATCACTCCTCTTGACTAGATGAGGGGTCCAATTTTTGCTCAATTCAACTAACTAAGGAAGAGGGGCTGCATAGAAGAAGAGAGGAACTCCCCAAGGGTGGAAGAGCTCATCTTGCTAAGTAGAAGGAGAAGAAAGGCAGCACTAGTGACCTAAGAGAGGGACTTCAAGCAAGGAGAAGAAGAGTCCAGAGATTTTCCAAGGAACATTCCTAGTATCTTCTAAACCCTTATTTTGTAATTTGTTTTCTTAGTTGATCATGAAAGGGTCTTTATCCATGTTTGTGTTCTTTTTCATCTCTTTTTAATGGAGAGCTAAATCTCCCTTGGGGAGGGTTGGGGTAATCCCATATGTTTGATAGTTACTTTCATTTGTATGAAGTTTTCCACAAGTATTAATTAAAGTTATGAACTTAATGCCTTGCTCAAGAAATGCTTAATATTACTATAGTCTTGATTGTGAATCAAAGGAAAATGGACTAATGAACTCAAGGAATAAAGTGTCTTGTGCTCCATAGCTCACCTTGGGTTAGATGCTAGATTTATGAGTGCATGAGAGCTTAGAACTATATGAGAAAGTTCTTGAGCTTAGTGCACCTTAATCTAAGCTCAACTATAGTGTTGATGCGTGTGATGATGCTAAGACCCACTAATTGAGTTCCTTAGCTTAACATAATTGAGGGAGGGAAAGAAATAGTTGTGTGCTCATGAATGAGGTGACATAGTCATTGAGCCCAATATATATTAAATCTCTCATTTCAACTATGTGTGATGCGAGTGATGCTCTTAGTGGAATCAATTCTTATAAGATCTCAAAAATTAATAATCCTCATCTCCTTGATCAAGAGATAAGATGAAAACTACAAACCTAAAATCTTATAAGAATATTTGTGCTAAAATAGAACTGACTGTGTGTTCATTTCGTGCACAAGATTTGAACTTGTGAATCTTTGAGATAAAACTCAAAGAAGAACAATGTGCACTTGATTTAAATCTAGTTAAATGAAAGATAAACACTAGAGCAAACATCAAGCATATGTGACCTAGCATGACATGTGGGACGAACCTAACTCTCCTCTTCTTTTATCTGACTTATTTTCTACTAAGTAATTGCTGTGCATGATTAGGAACCAACTTAAGCCACACACTCATAGCTTAAAATTAGTGATAATAGATAAACCTTAGTAACAAAACATCCAATTCTCAGTGGTTTGATGAATCTCATAAACTAACACTTTTGACTTATTACTTCAGACCACGTACACTTGCGTGCAAGAGCAGACGTGTATTTACAGTCTGTCAAGTTTTTGGTGCCATTGACGGGGAATTGGAATTTGTTTCGTATTAAGGATAATCTATAAGTAACTTGTGATTTAAGTATATTTTGCATATACTTTTGATTTTTGACTTTTGTGATTATAGGTACTAACAACTTACTTTTCTATTTCTTTTATTTCTACTGAATTTCTGAACATTATTGCTATACTTATTCTTGATAGCTAATTATTGTAGTCTATGAGTACAAGAGTTTGTATGAATTATTTATTTGACCCAAAAATTGAAATAACTTACTTGGAGGCTAGTATAGAACAAAACTTTTGTTAAACCAACAAGCCGTTATGAAAAACTATAATGAAAATCTTGGAGAGCCATTAGGAGAGCCTAGGGAAGAGCACTAAGAGATTTTGCACTACCCACTTTTAGGGGAATCCCCCATGCAACTGTGAGTCCTAATATAGAAGCCAATAATTTTGAGAACAAACCTTCCACTCAGAGTATGGTTCAAAATAATCAGTTTGGGGGATTGGCCACTGAAGATCCGAATTCACATATTTCAACTTTCCTTAAATATGTGACACCTTCAGATTTAACAGTGTCTCTGAAGATCCAATTAAATTACAACTTTCCCATTTTCTTTACGAGATAGAGCCAGAGTTGCTGTTCTCTTCCAAGAGATTCAATCCGGATGTGAGATGACTTGGCTAAGAAATTCTTAGCCAAGTATTTCCCTCTAGTGAAAATTGCTCGGTTGAGAATTGAGATAACTAACCTTACTTAGGTGGAAGGAGACACTATATGATGGATGGGACTGATTTAAGGAATGCCTAAGGCGTTGCCCACATCATGGGCTTCCCTTGTGTATGCAAGTGTAAACTTTTTACAATGGTTTGAACACTCTTACAAGGACACTCATTGATGCTGCCGGTGGATCTATTATTGGTAAAACCTAAGAGGAGGCTTATGACCTCTTGGAAGAAATGGCTAACAATGCATATCTATGGCCCCTTCTGAAAGGCAAAAAAAAGAATCTATAAATGTAAACGAGTCCAACCAAATAACGACATTATAACAAGAGATACACGCCTTGAATGAGAAAATCCAAAGAATGAATATTAATGTTGTTCTGGAGGTACATTATGAGTTGTGCGGGAGGTAGGAATAATGGTGAAAGCTGCAATTTAAATAATCCCTTTGTACAAACAAATACTGAACAAGTCAATTATCTAAGAAACAACAACTCAATGAAAAACCCTTACTCTAATACCTAATATCCAGGGTGGAAAAAGCCACCCTAATTTCTCATGGAATAATAATAACAATAATGGAAATCGATATGGGGAAGTTCATCAAACAATAAGGCATATATTATGGAAATAACAATAACAATCATCACCCAAGTTTAGAAGGAGCTTTCAACTCTTTCAAGGCTGAAACGATCCAATTCATGCGCTGCACCAAAGCCACTATCACTCGCCACGATGCCTCTATCCAAGGGATAAAACCATCCTTAGGTTCAAAGAAACCCAACAGGGGTAGATCTCCAAGCAGTTGCCTTTTTGGCAGTAGGGGGCTCCACCCAGTTCCACCGAAGTAAACCCTAAGGAGCTAGTTAGTGTGATTCATTTGGAAGAGGTGTATAGGGGAACTAATACTAAAAAAATGAGTGCAATAGATCAGGAGCTAGAGGTATGGGAAGGAGAAAGGAGCACAGAATGTGAGAAGCTCATAGCTCCAAAATGTAAAGACCCCAGGAGGTTGAGCATTCCATGCATAATTAGAAATAAAGATTTTTAGATCTCTTGTGTGGTCTTGGTGCTTCAGTCAAAGTTATGCCCTACCATTTACGAACATCTGAAGGTAAGAGGAATGGAGTACACCTCCATGATTCTAGAGTTTGCCAATATAGAATTTCTTACCCCTCTAACTATGGTAAAAATGTTGTAGTCGAATTGGAAAGTTTATAGTTCCTGCCGATCTTGTGGTGTGTGAGTGGGATCGTTGGAATAAGAATTCCATGATCATTTTAGGGTGACCTTTTCTGATGAGTATAAAAGCTATTATTGATATAGGCCACAGGGTAATGTGTGTGAAAGTCATGGGGAAAACTGAATTAATTGACCTTAAACCTACCATCTTTAAATAAAGAGAGATGGAAGAAGAGGTGAGGAAAAAATTGAGATAAAAATGATTATGGGTAGATGAAGTTCTTGAAGATCTAATGTTAAGAGAAAAATTCTAATAATAGCTCAACTCCATCCTCGGAAAAGGGAAGCGAAGGAATGAGTAAGAATATGAAAAACAAGAAGAGGAAAAAGAAAGAAGAAGACTCCCCCTAAGTTAGAACCCAAAAAACTGGATCTGATGAGGGAAGTAAGAGAGGGCAAGGGTTCGAGCCACCTTAAGGGTTGTGCTCACTCTAGCATCCTTAGTTTATGGAAGAAGAAACCTCTGGATTCAATTAGTTGATTATTAGCGAGTCTAGCTAAGAACGTTATATTAAACGCTTATTGGAAGGCAACCCAAGCAAAAACAAAGCAAAAGAAAAATTTTGCAGCACTGCAGCGCGCTGTAATGGAGATTTTGCAACAGCATGCTGCAGCGGGATTACCGTGCCGCAGTGGAAATTCCAGTATAGCGCACTGCAGCTGCAGCGGAAATTTCGCTGCAACTCGCTGGAGCGCGCTGCCGTGGTTTGCTTCAGCTTTAAAAAATTTCAACTGCCTTAGAACCCAAGCAATCAACAAGTCATGAAATTTGGGTTCCCCATTCAGTCAAAAGGTGGGTTGAAAAAGTCCCCCCCCCCCTTCACATGGATCACCACATTTATGGCATGGGGAAGACCATTGACCATACTCTCTTGCCTTGGATTTTCCTTAGCTATATTAGGAAGGCAATGGGGGGGTGTTATCCTTGCACCTTCTATGTTCTCTCACTTCCTAACAAACTCTTGCTCCCCTCTAATTTTTCACAATGTCATCCGACAAGAAGACAATTCCTTGAAAGAGGCCGAAGCTTCTTCTTCCGGGGGAACCTTTAACAAAAAAAGGTTCTCTTCTACTGAAGCCGAGCATAGATTCTACTCCATAACTTCTCAGCGGAAGTTAATTCCGGAGAAGAGCTCAGCAGCTACTTGCCCATTCCTGGGGAGCAAATTGACCTTCGGGGGTGGAGGGAGTTGGCGACCAAGAGATCTCCCATGTACCCATCTATAGTCCAGAAGATTTATGCAAATGCTATTGATGCGGCCGGACAGAGGATTTTATATAGAGGTAAGGGTGTCACCCCTTGGGATTGCTCAAATTGAGCAATTCTATGGGCTTGGAGAGGTAAGTTCTTGCTCTTACATTGGACTCTTGGTGTCTCGCCAAGACCCCCTTGATCTCGTCACAGAACTCGTCCCCGAAAATACTGACTGGGAAGGAGGATTACCCAACATTCCTCATTCCAAATTACAGATACAAGTAGTGCATTGTTGGTTTTATTTCTAGCTATGTTATGCCTACGAGTCACTAGACTAAAGTGACCCATGCCAGAGCACTCCTCATGTGCTCATTGGTTAGGTCAGGTGAGATTCGTATCTCGAGTATTATTTTTGAGCAACTTTGGAAGGCTATCAAGGGACCCTGCGCTGCATTGGCCTTCGGGTCTTTGATATCAGGGATTTATGAGGCCAAAGGGCTCAAAATCCTCTCCTCCGACACCATCGTTTTCCCCGGTTCCACCCTCAATCCCTTAAATCTGAATGCCCGGGCAAGTGAACGGAAGCTGCCCAGGAAAAGGAGGAGCGAGCAAGGGAAAGGTCAGCTCCGTCCGACCAAACTCTCACCAACAAGCTGCTGCTGCATCTCCACAATCAGCAGGCTGATCTTAGCAAGGCCTTGGCCACCGACATGCGATTCTTTAAAGAAGAACTCGTTCAGCAGCGCCAGTTTCAGTCTGAGTTTCATAAAGCCTCGGGCTGATGTTCGAGGATTGGAGCTTGCAAGGTGGACCGAACCCTTCGTGTTGCCAAGACTACGCATTGGTGCCCCCATTCTGGACTCGCGCTACCCTTGTGAATTCGCATACGTGGAAGAAGTGAAGGAAGAGAAGGAAACCCAAAAATAAATAGGTTGTATTTTTCTTTTTTTTTTATTGTATTAGTTGTTTTTCTTTATACTTTTATTTTGCGTGTTTTATTTTTGAGATCTTAATTTATGAATTCTCATATTCCCTATTTTTCTAGTATTTAAAATTGATAAATTTTTCTGCATTTTTTTAAAGAAATGAAAGTCACAAAAATATCGATAAAGAAAATGATATGAAGAAAAAAGTTCTTAACAAAAAGTGATCAAATGCATTGATAGCATTAAAACTTTTAACTAAGGAATGAATTAAGGTTAATCTAATCTCCAAAATTTAAATCAATGCTACGAACTAAGTGTGGGGGAAAGCATTGGACTTTGACTAAGGAATATGGTGAGTACTCTAGAAAGAGTGTGCTAGGCTCGTAGGACTTCATGATCACAAAAATGTGAATTGGGGTTGAAAAAAGTATCTCTCCCTAAGAATGAAAAAGAGAAAAACATAAAAAAGGGGATGATGAAAATACCTTTTCCAAATGATTGAAATGAAAAAGGATGATGAAAAATATCTATTTAATCTTTTCATCTTTGTAATTCATAAGAAGGAGCACTTATGGCAAAAAATTCTTGAGTATTTCGCTACCTCTCTAGTCTATGTTTCCATGGAACCTTCCTCATTTCCTAGTAAAGGCATAAAAATCAAAATAATTGGAGATTAACTGATTAACCTTGCTTTATGTCCAAGGTTAAAATATCTAATGCCCAATGGTTTGGATCATTTCAGTTAAGCACATGCCTGAATTACAAATCAAAATCTAAGTTGATATCTTTTGTTGACTATAATACCTAAGAAACAGAAAAAGAACCTTTATGAGAGCTTACTCAAGGACGAGCAAGAATTTAAGTGTGGGGGTGTGATGAATTCATAAATTATCTCTCAAATAAAGAAAATTTTATTCATTTCTAATCCCAAAACTGCCCTTTTAATCAAATTATGTCTATCTTTGCAGGAAAAATGCCTACCCAAGGAATTCTTAGCCTTTTGAGCCATTTTCCAATTTTTTCTAAAGGAAACCCTGTCGCGCGCTGCAGCAGGCCATTTTGCGAAATGCTGGCGCTCCAGCGGAGCGCTTTGCAAAATGCCAGCGCCCCAGCGCGATGTAGCGGGGTACTTTGCGAAACACGGGCGCTATCGCACGCTACGCGGGGCATTTTGCGAAATGCTGGTGCTCCAGTGCGCTGCAGCGGGGCATTTTGCAAAATGTTGGCACTCCAAAGTGCTGCAGTGGAGTGATTTGCAAAAGCGCCATAGCTTGATGCAGCGGGGCATTTTGCAAAATGCTGGTGCTGCAGCGTGCTGTCGCGGAGCGCTTTGCAAAATGCTAGCGCCACAGCGTGCTGCAGTGGGGTACTTTGCAACAAATGGATGCGCGCGGCTACAGCAGGCATCTTTGAAGAAATTGTTTGCGCCATAGCGTGCCACAGTGTGTTACAGCAGCCCACCACAAATTTTTCTGGCAGAAGCATTAATAGCGGCTGGGACAAGACACTTAACTAGCCTCTTATCTCCAGCCATCATTCCTCATACTGCAGCTCCATTTTTAATTGATAAAATAGACTTTTGAGATGATGTAATGGCTGAAACAATAGAAAAAATTGGTCATCTCATCCATCAAGTGGATTTTGACATCATTGCTCAGATTTTTAAGAAGCATTTGCTAGATTTTGAAATGAGGAATGAAGAAGCAGCCCCTCATCTATAAATATCACTCCTCTTGACAATGGGAGGGGTCCAACTTTTGCACAATTCAACTAAGTAAGGATGAGGGGTTGCATAGAAAAAGAGAGGAACTCCACAAGGGTGGAAGAGCTCATGTTGCTAAGGAGAAGGAGAAGAAAGGTAGCACTAACAACCTAAGAGAGGGACTTTAAGCAAGGAGAAGAAGAGTCCAGAGAACTTCCAAGGAACGTTCCTAGTATCTTCTAAACCCTTGGTTTGTAATTTCTTTTCTTAGTTGACCATGAAAGGGTCTTTATCCATGTTTGTATTCTTTTTCATCTCTTTTGTAACTGAGAGCTAAATCTCCCTTGGAGAGGGTTGGGTAATCCCATATGTTTGATAGTTACTTTCATTTGTATGAAGTTTTCCTCAAGTATTAATTACAGTTATGAACTTAATGCCTTGCTCAAGAAATGCTTAATATTATTATAGTCTTGATTGTGAATCAAAGGAAAATGGACTAATGAACTCAAGGACTAAAGTGTCTTGTGCTCCATAGCTCACCTTAGGTTAGATGCTCAATTTATGAGTGCATGAGAGCTTCAAACTATGTGAGAAAATTCTTGAGCTTAGCGCACCTTAAATTAAGCTCAACTATGTGTTGATGCGTGTGATGCTAAGACCCAATAATTGAGTTCCTTAGCTCAATATAATTGAGGGAGAAAAAAATAGTTGTGTGCTCATGAACAAGGTGACATAGTCATTGAACACAATATATATTAAATCCCTCATTTCAACTATGTGTGATGCGAGTGATGCTCTTAGTGGAATCAATGCTTATAAGATCTTAAAAATTAATAATCCTCATCTCCTTGATCAAGAGATCAGATGAAAATTACAAACCTAAAATCTTATAAGAATATTTGTGCTGAAATAGAACCGACTGTGTGTTCATTTCGTGCACAAGATTTGAACTTGTGAATCCTTGAGATAAAATTCAAGGAGAACAATGTGCACTTGATTTAAATCTAAGTAAATGAAAGATAAACACTTGAGGAAACACATGCATATGTGACCTAGCATGACATGTGGGATGAACCCAACTCTCCTCTTCTTTTTATCTGACTTATTTTCTACTAAGTAATTATTGTGCTTGATTAGGAACCAACTTAAGCCACACACTCATAGCTTAAAATTAGTGATAACAGATAATCTTAGTAACAAAACATCCAATTCTCAGTGGTTTAATGAATCTCGGAAACTCACACTTTCCACCTATTACTTCAGACCACGTACACTTGCGTGCAAGAGGAGACGTGTATTTACGGTCTGTCAAGTTTTTGGCGCCATTGTCGGGGAATTGGAATTTGTTTTGTATTAAGGATAATCTATAAGTAACTAGTGATTTAAGTATATTTTGCATATACTTTTGATTTTTGACTTTTGTGATTATAGGTACTAACAACTTGCTTTTCTATTTCTTTTATTTCTACTGAATTTCTGCTCACTATTGCTATACTTGTTCTTGATAACCTAATTATTGTAGTGTATGAGTACAAGAGTTTGTATTAATTATTTATTTGACCCAGAAATTGAAAGAACTTACTTGGAGCTAGTATAGAACAAAACTTTTTGTTAAACCAACAAGCCATTATGAAAAACTATAATGAAAATCATGGAGAGCCATTAGGAGAGCCTTGGAGAAGAGCACTAAGAGATTTTACACTACCCACTTTTAGGGGAATCCCCCACGCAATTGTAAGGCCTAACATAGAAGCCAATAATTTTGAGATCAAACTTTCCACTCTGAGTATGGTTCAAAATAATCAGTTTGGGGGATTGGCCACTGAAGATCTAAATTCACATATTTTAACTTTCCTAAAATATGTGACACCTTCAGATTTAACGGTGTCTCTGAAGATGCAGTTAAATTGCAACTTTTCCCATTTTCTTTACGAGATAGAGCCAAGAGTTGGCTCAGTTCTCTTCCAAGTGATTCAATCCGGATGTGAGATGACTTGGCTAAGAAATCCTTAGACAAGTATTTCCCTCTGGTGAAAACTGCTCGATTGAGAATTAAGATAACTAACTTTACTTAGGTGGAAGGTGAGACACTATGATGGATGGGACTGATTTAAGGAATGCCTAAGGCGTTGCCCACATCATGGGATTCCCTTGTGTATGCAAGTGCAAACCTTTTACAATGGTTTGAACACTCCTACAAGGACACTCATTGATGCAGCTGCCAGTGGTTCTATTAGTGGTAAAACCTAAGAGGAGGCTTATGACCACTTGGACGAAATGACTAACAATGCATATCAATGGCCTTCTGAAAGGCTAAAAAAAGAATCTATATAGGTAAACGAGTCCAACCAAATAACGACATTACAACAAGGGATACACGCCTTGAATGAGAAAATCAAAGAATGAATGTTAATGTTGTTTTGGAGGTACATTATGAGTTGTGCGGAGGTAGGAATAAGTGAAAGCTGCAATTTAAATAACCCCTTTGTACAAACAAATACTGAACAAGTCAATTATCTAAGAAACAACAATCAATGAATAACCCTTACTCTAATACCTAATATCCAGGTTGGAAAAAACTACCCTAATTTCTCATGGAGTAAATAACAATAATGAAAATCGATATGGCGGAAGTTCATCGGCATAAATTATGGAAATAATAATAACAATCATCACCCAAATTTAGAAGGAGCTTTTAACTCTTTCAAGGCTGAAACGATCCAATTCATGCACCGCACCAAAGCCACTATCACTCGCCACGATGCCTCTATCCAAGGGATAAAAGCATCCCTTAGGAACAAAGAAACCCAATAGGGGTAGATCTCGAAGCAGTTGACCTTTTGGCAGTAGGGGGCTCCACCCAGTTCCACCGAAGTAAACCCTAGGGAGCTGGTTAGTGTGATTCATTCGAAAGAGGTGTATGGGGGAACTAATACTAAAAAAATGAGTGCAATAGATCAGGAGCTAGAGGTACGGGAAGGAGAAAGGAGCACAGAATGTGAGAAGCTCATAGCTCCAAAATGTAAAGACCCTTGGAGGTTGAGCATTCCATGTATAATTAGAAACAAAGATTTTTAGATCCCTTATGTGGTCTTGGTGCTTCAGTCAATATTATGCCCTACCATGTTTACGAACATCTGAAGGTAGGAGGAATGGAGTACACCTCCATGATTCTAGAGTTTTCCAATATAGAATTTCTTACCCCTCTAACTATGGTAAAGAATGTTGCAGTCGAATTGGGAAGCTTATAGTTCCTGTCGATCTTGTGGTGTGTTGGTGTGATCGATGGAATAAGAATTCCATGATCATTTTAGGGTGACCTTTTCTGATGAGTATAAAAGCTATTATTCATATAGGCCATAGGGTAATGAGTGTGAAAGTCAAGGGGAAAACTGAATTAATTGACCTTAAACCATCATTAAATAAAGAGAGATGGAAGAAGAGGTGAGGAAAAAATTGATATAAAAAAGTTTATTGGTAGATGATGTTCTTGATGATCTAATGTTAAAGAAAAATTTTGATAATAGCTCAACTCCATCCTCGAAAAAGGGAAGTAAGGAAGGAGTAAGAAAAGAAAAACAAGAAGAGGAAAAAGAAAGAAGAAGACTCCCCCTAAGTTAGAACCCAAAAAACTGGATCTGATGAGGGAAATAAGAGAGGGTGAGGGTTGGAGCCAACTTAAGGGTTGTGCTCACTCTAGCATCCTTAGTTTATGGAAGAAGAAACCTCTGGATCCGATTTGTTGATCATTAGCGAGTCTAGCTAAGGACGTTAAATTAAACGCTTATTGGAAGGCAACCCAAGCAAAAACAAAACAAAACAAAAAAAAAATTTGCAGCGCTGCAGCGCGCTGTAATGGAGATTTTGTAACAGCACGCTGCAGCGGGATTACCGCGCCATAGTGGAAATTCCACTATAGCGCGCTACAGCTGCAGCGAAAATTCCGCTGCAACGCGCTGCCGCGGTCTGCTCTAGCTTCAAAAAATTTCAACTGCCTTAGAACCCGTGCAGTCAACAAGTCATAAAATTTGGGTCCCCATGCAGTCAAAAGGTGGGTTGAAAAAGTTGCCCCCCCTTCACATGGATCACCACATTTATGGCATGGGGAAGACCCATTGACCATACTCTCTTGCCTTGGATTTTCCTTAGCTATATTAGGATGGCAAGGGGGGGGTTTATCCTTGCACCTTCTAAGTTCTCTCACTTCCTAACAAACTCTTGCTCCCCTCTAATTTTTCACAATGTCATCCGGCAAGAAGACAATTCCTAGAAAGGAGGCCGAAACTTCTTCTTCCGGGGGAACCTTTAACAAAAAAAGGTTCTCTTCTACTGAAGCCGAGCACCTATTCTACTCCATAACTTCTCAGCGGAAGTTAATTCTGGAGAAGAGCTTCAGTGGCTACTTGCCCATTCCTGGGGAGCAAATTGACCTTCGGGGGTGGAGGGAGTTGGCGACCAAGAGATCTCCCATGTACCCATCTATAGTCCAGAAGATTTATGCAAATGCTATTGATGCAGCCGGACAGAGGATTTTATAAAGAGGTAAGGGTGTCACCCTTGGGATTGCTCAAATTGAGCAATTCTATGGGCTTGGAGAGGTAAGTTCTTGCTCTTACCTTGGACTCTTGGAGTTCGCCAAGACCCCCTTGATCTCGTCACAGAACTCGTCCCTGAAAACACCGACTGCGAAGGAGGATGACCCAACATTCCTCATTCCAAATTACGGATACGAGTAGTGCATTGTTGGTTTTCATTTCTAGCTATGTTATGCCTACGAGTCACTTGACTGAAGTGACCCATGCCAGAGCACTCCTCATGTGCTCATGGTTAGGTCAGGCGAGATTCATATCTCGAGTATTATTTTTGAGCAACTTTGGAAGGCTATCAAGGGACCCTGCGCTGCATTGGCCTTCGGGTCTTTGATATCAGGGATTTACGAGGCCAAATGGGTCAAAATCCTCTCCTCCGACACCATCGTTTTCCCGGTTCCGCCCTTAACCCTTAAATCTGAATGCCCGGCAAGTGAACGGAAGCTGCCCAGGAAAAGGAGGGGCGAGCAAGGGGAAAGGTCACCTCCGTCCGACCAAACTCTCACCAACAAGCTGCTGCTGCATCTCCACAATCAGTAGGCTGATCTTAGCAAGGCCTTGGCCATCGACATGTGATTCTTTAAACAAGAACTCATCGCAACCCAGTTTCAGTCTGAGTTTCATAAGCCCTCGGGCTGATGTTCGAGGATTGGAGCTTGCAAGGTGGACCGAACCCTTCCGTCTTGCCAAGACTACCCATTGGTGCCCCCATTCTGGACTCGCGCTACCCTTGCGAATTCGCATACGTGGAAGAAGTGAAGGAAGAGAAGGAAACCCAAAAATAAATAGGTTGTATTTTTCTTTTTATTTTTTGTTTATTAGTTATTTTTCTTTATAATTTTATTTTGTGTGTTTTTTTTTGAGATCTTAATTTATAAATTCTATATTCCTTATTTTTCTAGTATTTAAAATTGATAAATTTTTCTGCATTTTTTTAAAGAAATTAAAGTCACAAAAATATCGATAAAGAAAATGATATGAAGAAAAAAAGTGCTTAACAAAAAGTGATCAAATGCATTGATAGCATTAAAACCTTTTAACTAAGAAATGAATTAAGGTTAATCTAATCTCCAAAAATTTAAATCAATGCTACGAACTAAGTGTGGGGGAAAGCATTAGACTTTGACTAAGGAATACGGTGAGTACTCTAAAAAGAGTGAGCTAGGCTCCCGTAGGACTTCATGATCACAAAGATGTGAATTGGGGTTAAAAAAAGTATCTCTCCCTAAGAATGGAAAAGAGAAAAACATAAAAAAGAGATGATGAAAAATACTTTTTCCAAATGATTGAAATGAAAAAGGATAATGAAAAATATCTCTCATTTAATTTTTCATCATTGTGATTCATAAGAAGGAGCACTATTGGCAAAAAACTCTTGAGTATTTCGCTACCTCTCTAATCTAGATTTCCATGGAACCTTCATCATTACCTAGTAACATGCATAAAAATCAAAATAATTGGAGATTAACTGATTAACATTGCTTCATGTCCAAGGTTAAAATATCTAATGCCCAATGGTTTGGATCATTTCAGTTAAGCACATGCCTTGAATTACAAATCAAAATCTAAGTTGATATCTTTTGTTGACTATAATACCTAAAAAATAGAAAAGCACCTTTATGAGAGCTTACTCGAGGACGAGCAAGAATTTAAGTGTGGGGTGTGATGAATTCATAAATTATCTCTCAAATAAAGAAAATTTTATTCATTTCTTATCCCAAAACTGCCCTTTTAATCAATTTATGTCTATCTTTGCAGGAAAAATACCTACCCAAGGAATTCTTAGCCTTTTGAGCCATTTTCCAATTTTTTCTAAAGGAAACCACTGTCGCGCGCTACAGCAGGCCATTTTGCGAAATGCTGGCGCTCCAGCGGAGCGCTTTGCAAAATGCTAGCGCCCCAGCGCGATGCAGCGGGGTACTTTGCGAAACGCGGGCACTATCGCGCGCTGCAGCGTGGCATTTTGCGAAATGCTGGCTCTCCAGCGCGCTGCAGCGGGGCATTTTGTAAAATGCTGGCACTCCAAAGTGCTGCAGCGGAGTGATTTGCAAAAGCGCCACAGCATGATGCAACGAGGCATTTTGCAAAATGCTGGCGCTGCAGCGCGCTGCAGCGGAGCGCTTTGCAAAATGCTAGCGCCACAGCGCGCTGCAGTGGGGTACTTTGCACAAACGGATGCGGTCGCGCGCTACAATAGGCATCTTTGAAGAAATTGTTTGCGCCATAGCGTGCCACAGTGTGTTACAGCAGCCCCACCGTAAATTTTTTTGGCAGAAGCATTAATTGCGGCTGGGATAAGACACCTAACCAGCCTCTTATCTCCAGCCGTCATTCCTCATACTGCAGCTCCATTTTTAATTGAGAAAATGACTTTTGAGGTGATGTAATGGCTAAAACAATAGAAAAAATTGGTCATCTCATCCATCAAGTGGATTTTGCCATCATTGCTCAGATTTTTAAGAAGCATTTGCTGGATTTTGAAATGAAGAAAGAAGAAGCAGCCCCTCATCTACAAATATCACTCCTCTTGACAAGAGGAGGGGTCCAACTTTTGCTCAATTCAACTAAGTAAGGAAGAGGGGCTGCATAGAAGAAGAGAGGAACTCCCCAAGGGAAGAGCTCATGTTGCCAAGGAGAAGGAGAAGAAAGGTAGCACTAGCGACCTAAGAGAGGGACTTTAAGCAAGGAGAAGAAGAGTCCGAGAACTTCCAAGGAACGTTCCTAGTATCTTCTAAACCCTTGGTTTGTAATTTTGTTTCTTAGTTGATCATGAAAGGGTTTTATCCATGTTTATGTTCTTTTTCATCTCTTTTGTAACGGAGAGCTAAATCTCCCTTGGAGAGGGTTGGGGTAATCCCATATGTTTGATGGTTACTTTCATTTGTATGAAGTTTTCCTCAAGTATTAATTAAAGTTATGAACTTAATGCCTTTCTCAAGAAATGCTTAATATTATTATAGTCTTGATTGTGAATCAAAGGAAAATGGACTAATGAACTCAAGGACTAAAGTATGTTGTGCTCCATAGCTCACCTTGGGTTAGATGCTCGATTTATGAGTGCATGAGAGCTTCAAACTATGTGAGAAAATTCTTGAGCTTAGTGCACCTTAAACTAAGCTCAACTAAAGTGTTGATGCGTGTGATGATAAGACCCGCTAATTGAGTTCCTTAGCTCAATATAATTGAGGGAGGGAAAGAAAGTTGTGTGCTCATGAACAAGGTGACATAGTCATTGAACCCAATATATATTAAATCCCTCATTTCAACTATGTGTGATGCGAGTGATGCTCTTTGTGGAATCAATGCTTATAAGATCTTAAAAATTAATAATCCTCATTCCTTTATCAAGAGATCAGATGAAAATTACAAACCTAAAATCTTATAAGAATATTTGTGCTGAAATAGAACCAACTATGTGTTCATTTCGTGCACAAGATTTGAACTTGTGAATCCTTGAGATAAAACTCAAGGAACAACAATGTGCACTTGATTTAAATCTAATAAATGAAAGATAAACACTTGAGGAAACATCATGCATATGTGACCTAGCATGACATGTGGGATGAACCCAACTCTCCTCTTCTTTTTATCTGACTTATTTTCTACTAAGTAATTGTTGTGCTTGATTAGGAACCAACTTAAGCCACACACTCATAGCTTAAAATTAGTGATAACAGATAAACTTTAGTAACAAAACATCCAATTCTCAGTAGTTTGATGAATCTCAGAAACTCACACTTTCCACTTATTACTTCAGACCACGTACACTTGCGTGCAAGAGCAGACGTGTATTTACAGTCTATCATTAGGCAATGTTCACTTGATTGTTTAGGCATTGGAAACCCTTATGAGTTTAAATGACTAAATAACAATACCAATCCCCTACTCTTCTCCTCTTGAACAAATAGCATCTTACCTGAAATAAATTGTATTGTTAATTTAGGAACCAACGAAAACCCAAAAATCAATTATTCTAAACATTAGTGAGAGAAGATAAGACTTAGTATTCAAAACCCACCATTCCCTGAGGACGATATAAATTCCCAAAACTTACCGTTCCACTTATTGCTTCGGATACGTACACTTGCGTGCAAGCGTAGATTTATCAAGTCTGTCAAAAATAGCTTAAAGTCTGAAATTGTTGGTATCACAATGCTAGGGCCCCAGCCAAGAAAAAGAAGAACTGCAATTAGACAAATTGTCTAAGCACATTTTAGGGCTAATTTAAATGAAACTAAACAATTAAGATATCACATTTAAAGAACATTTAAGCAATCAAGGGTGAAGCAACAAGTCATAAAAAACATGATAGCTATAAACTAAACATTTATATTTAAGCAAAGAAAGTATATAAATTAACATACCTCAACTAGAAGATGTAACAAGGTTAGGCCAAGTAAGTAAATATATAAAAAGTACTAAAAGTAAAACTCATGCCACATGCTTATGATTATATGAATAAATGCTGATTTTCATAAAAGAAATATGAATTAAGCATAAGATAACTGAAGTAAGAACTAGCATCCTAAATATGCAGTGCTAAACAAAATTGAAACTGCAAAATACTGAACTAAAATGAGCTGCATAAGCATAAAAAAAATAGTAAAATGCAACTAAAACATATGGCTAAATAAACCCCTGAACCTAGAATTGAACTGAAAAGTAGAAGTACCTAATTTAGTACTCCATACATAGAAATGGGCCAAACTAAGGCCACTGTACAGAAGTTCAACATGTATTCCCTTAGGCCTCCTCAAGCTAGGTTAGAGTTGAACTTAAAGAATAGGATATGTATCCCCCTAGCCAACCAAAAGCTAGGCCCGAGTCTACTCTATATCCAAAGAGCTAAACTGAAGAGGTAAACTAATTTAAGACACACTCTACTGAACTGAGAACTGAATAAACTAAGTGAACTGAATGAAGTGAATGAAGTTAAATCATGTTAGTGCAATTTCAAACTAACATAGGATACTAATCAAATATCTCATGTCCAACTAATATGTCCAAGGAAAAAGTCTCAAACATAGGTGTGCAAAGTAACAATAGCCAAAGTAAGCAACATACTCAACTAGACATTTTGATATATGTTGTTATCCAATTTAATTCATTCTATTTATTCTTAGCTAATACATGTTTAGGATATCCAATATCCAACTATCTTGAAAAATCCCATACTTATGACCTTAAAGTTAATATTTGAACTTAACAAGTTCTAATTTATAATTAGGAATGACAATTATAAAGGTTAAGTAAGTAATTCAACAACTTAGTTAATGTATTTTAATAACTCAAACCCAAACTTGATAAAGCCAATCAAGATTAAGGATTTTTTACCTAAACTCTAATTTGGGTTTCAATCCTGAATCCAAGGTACTAATCTTATAAGGGTGTAAGGGTTCACACCCACCCTTATTCTAAAGGTAGAGAATGCTAGGAGTTGAAAGATTAAGAAATTATTATCTTAAAGAAAGGATAAATCAAATAAGAACTTAAGAATTTAAGATCTAAGTTCAATCTATAGAATAATCACATTATTTTATAGGTTGAATCAACCTAAATCCACTAAAAGGATTCAAAAAGATTAAATGAAATAAAAATTTCAAGAATAAGATGGTACAATTCAAATGGATTTCTATTGGTAATACTAAGGATCTAAGATCTAAGTCTTAGGTTTAATCACCTAAGACTTTAGATTGGATTTAGACTAAGGGTTTTCATTAAGACATTCTCTTAGAATAATTTTTATGATTAATTTTGATAAGGCACTTAAAACTGGTTTCATAAGGTTAAGTTTAATTATTTTAGATTAACTGAAGGGCTTAAGATCAATTTAGAATTTTATTGCATATTAATGTTCCTTATAATTTTTTGGTTAAAATGGCATATTGGATGGATCGTACCATTTTGATAAGTATTGATGAAGTTATTCAATTAATTTAGTTTGAATGTTTTCAATTAATCAAACCATAGGATATTTCATTAAATGCAATTTTATGAGAATTAATAGAATGAAAAATATTCCTAATTAAAATAAACATCGCGACCCGATAATCTAATCGCGCGGTCAGATTGGGGAACTGACTGGGTCGGCATGTCGCACTGCGCGAGCCAGGGATGGCCCGGCCCATGACATTGCCGTCGTCTCTCTCACCTCTCGCGATAAGAAAATTATGGGTGCGCTTAGATCTCAAAATTCTCAATAGATACTCCACGTCATGACATGCATTTTATCGCCACACCTTCAGGAGTCAAAGCGCGTTGATTGAACCAAGAAGCCTTAACTGGGAGGCACAGATTTGTCAGATGGCTTCTCCATGAATTCAGCCCTATCATAGCATCTAGGTATTATTGTGAGTAGTTAATTCTCTACAGAGGTAATTAACTGGTAAGAGTTTGATCCCTACACCATCCTGGTGGTGAGGCAGATCGAAGCCCTATAGCCATGATAATTGGGAGGCTCTAGATCGTCGAGTCCTTACTCGAACTTAACTGTGAACTCTCGGTGGAACTGATCAATTAGAAAGATCCCAATGAGATAGCCTAGACCCTTTCACATTGGGTCTGGTTAGCTCACATGAATGATCAGATAATGGAATGGATAGGAATTAGGGCTTGGGACTCCAAAGAAGTGCTGACACTTTCTCTGGAATGATTTTTGTCCAAATAATGAATCCTAACTATTTGGTTTGAACTAGTTCAATCCCGACAGATCCCACACTACCTAGGAACTAAAGCAGAACATTCAATGCATCAAAGAGCTATCCTCAATGCTAATGGATTAACATTGGATCCACTCGATCTAATGGGGTGTAGGCAGTCCATGAGGCTGGAGTTGCAGGCGCTGCCAAGAGGAATTGGAGGCCGCTAAAGCTTCAAGAGGTTTGCAGTAGCTAGTAGGCAGTCTAAACACCAAATGCACACCCTCTATCAATGGTTTGCAGCACTATATATCACGGGAATATCAAGCTCCTCCAATGGAGTTGGACAGTAAAACCGAAGGGAAAACACATAAATTTAAGTGAGCAAAGGAGTTCACAATGTTGATGGAAGGTTATTTATAGTCAGAGAGGGGATTAGGGATGGATGCCATGGCTTGGTGTGGTGGCCTCCCCTTAATCATCTAGATTAAGAGATGGTCATCAATGGGGAAACCTTCACTTAGCATTTAGATTAAGGAATAACCTTCTTAATCAAATTGTCAAGGAAAGATATGCCCTAATATAAAGAAGAGAGAAGAGCCAATCACTGAATGAGCATACTATAATATATCAGAGTGTGGAAGAAAGACAAATAATAACATCCGTATAATCCAAATAAAAACTATACAACCCAGAATACATGAGCATGAAAAGAAAAGTTGTTTAAACCTGTATTATTACAAAATAACTTAAAAGTTTAAGTAGTAAAGTAAAGTCAATCAATCCTCATGAAATCAAAAGAAAGAACTAAGAGTCTTCTCCTGCACGCTCCTCCTCTTAAACTAAGAGCCTCAAAAGGTCCTTCCTCAGAAAATTCGGAGTCTGCCATTGTTGGTATCACAATGACAGGGCCACAGCTAATGAAAAGAAATCTGATTAGACAATAAGTCTAAGTACATTTTAGGTTAAGCATTTTATAATTTAATGATATCACAATCATCTAAGCAAAGTACGAGCAGTAAAGCATCAAAGAAAAGTGGTAAAGTAATAATTAACTTAATTATAACTCAAAAAAGTGTGAGGTAAGCACATACCTATGTAGTGTGAGCAGCCAAAAGGGTTAAGTAGCAAATGTGAAATCTACTAAGTATATAACATCCTATGTAATATGATCAATTTAATATATGCTGGTTTTCGACAATAAAAATGAAACTACTGAGCTGAAAGTAAAGTTCTAACATCATAATATGCCATCAAATGAAAACAAGCTGATGAATAATATAATTTACATAAAATACTTTAAGTGCTAAAAAACTACTAAATATAATCAAAGTGCTGTATAAAGATAAAATATATTGAAAATGCTATAAATAAGAAGTATACTGAAAATATAAAGTAAAATAGTCTCACTTATATATACATATGCTTGCTTAGTCTTGCCAAAAAGTAAATGCATGTTAAAAGAATCCATTTGAAAATATCTATGAGAAACATCCTAGATTCAATATCACTTAACTCCATTTAAATAAAGTACCACTTGATTCCATCTAAAAATCTAGGAGAAACATCCCAGATTAAAGTAATACCACAAAGTATCTGCTGAGCATCTAGGAGAAACATCTTAGAGCAAAAGTAAAGTATCACACTATCTAGGCAAACTAAGGTAAACATATTCCACAAATTGTAAATGAAATCCTATACTTTAAAACTCTTTCTTTCAGTTATGAATATGCTTTATGAATGAATCAAATTAACATAGAAATATACCATATTCCATATAATGTGTCAAAGTATAAAGTTCAAAACATGGAAGCAAAGAATACAAATTTCAAGGTATTAAATAGCACTAAACAAACTTTTGTGATATCACTTTGTTTTTCTAATTAAATCATTCTATCTATCTAAATTTATACAAGCTTAGGATCTCCAATATCCAATTATCGAGTATAAATCCAGAATATCGATCCCATAAGTTAAAAGAATGTTAAGACTAATCAAGTTCAAACTATAAAAATCACATGATGCTTAATTAAGTTAAATAAATAAATTAAATGTCCTAATTAATGATTTTATGAATCCAAGCCAATCTTGAATAATATAAATCAAAAATAGGGAATTAAGATGTTAAAATTCAAGTATTTAATTTTAACTTCTTAATCCAATAGATTTTAATCCTAATGGTATAAAGTTAAAACCCAAAATCTCATGAGCTATAATAAGGCTATCTTATTAAGCAAATCAATCCTAATAATATGGATCTCTAACTTAAATTTAAAGTTTAAAAATAAAATAAATCATGAATAAACGATGATATTCTAAAAAACTATAAATTTCTAAGCTAGATCCTAATGAATAAGATCCTAAAGGTTGAAGAAAAGAATAAAGAGAATAACTAAGCTTCAGTTTTGATATTACTTAACAGTTATTATGCTATAATTAATTTATGGGAGGCATAAGGTGAACTAAATTAACCTTATGAAGCTTAAATTAGGACTCAGAGATTTTCAAGAGAATTTTAGGGTATTTTCTTAAAATGAGAATTTATGAATTTGATCATCTTAGATGATTCCAAATCAATCATAATACTTATTTTAGAGGTTCAACAAAAATTTAAGGTTTAAGAATGCTTAAACCTAAATTTTGGTAAAATGATCATTTTATCCCTACTTAAAGGTCTAGAATTCAACATAATGAATTATGGCTCTAATCTAGTATTTATTGAAGTGGAATGATTACTTACTATATAATATGACTTTAGATAGTAAGTACATCTATTTTGGATTAGGATTAAGCCTTATAAGGTCAAATTAAGAAATTTGACTTTTATGGGCAAATTAGCAATTTGACTTAATGAAACCTAAATTTTATATCAGTTTATTGAAGATTATAGTCTAAGGTTTCCATAGAACTTAAAATCATTAAATTATAATGAGTATTGCTAAGTTATAGCCAATACACGTTTTAAGGTTAATAATTAGGGTTATGGCGATTATTGAGTGATTAGTAAAATTAATCACAGAATCACTAAACCAACTGCACCACTAAGTTCTATTCTACTCTAGGAGTAATCAGAAAGTGAATTTACTCATTTTGAATTATTGATTATGCTAATATTCACTAAGTAAGTTTTAAGGTGATTTGGCTAATTAAGAAATTTAAGTATTGGATCTAAAATTTTTTTGTAGTTTACTATTAATTAGGTCTTCCTGATCAAAATGGTATTTTGGAAGACCTAATTTGGAGTTCAATTGATAAAGTTATGTCAATTGAAGTTCTAGAGTTAATTCAGGTTAGGTCTTAAAAGTAATTAAGCACATACAAATCCAAATAGAGAATTGAATACTACTAGGTTGTTCTAGAAGTTTTACTGATCACTTTAAGACCCATATTACCTAGGTTTGGACTAGCAGTTAAAAAGTTATGAGCCTTGAAGATTAGGGTTTGGTTCAAAAGTGATTAGTCTAATTATCACCCAAATAGAAAATTTAACCCTATAGGAATATTCCTGAGGCTTTGCTAATTACTTTGAAACCCATATTGGGTATGTTTGGGTAATTACACACAAAGTTATGACTATTTAAGTTTTGTGGCAATTTTATATTTATTGAAATGCCCTAAATGTCACTATGCTAAATACAAGCCCTATAGAAAATTGAATGATACCATACTATCCCTCTAATTTTGTTGATTAAAATGGTATATTTATTTGTATTATTTGGACTTGAAATTTGTAAGTTATGAGGGTCTAAAGATTGATATTTTAATTGAATTAAATAAATTAATTTATTAAATGTTATTATTTTAAATTTGAAATCCATTTATTTCAAATACTATACAGCGGCAGAGATGAATCCCAAGGAAACCACGTGGCATGATATGATTGGGCGCAGAATAGCGACGGGTCCCACTTCTGCAGGCAAAGACACGCGACGGCCTAACATACGCTACAGAGCCGAGAGGTGGGGCCCACTGTCTCATATTGAGGTGAGAGTGGGGCTCACGGATAGTGATCATGCAGCCGATGAGATGCAAGTACACAGCTCTGGCAAAGTCATGCCCTAGTGACAGCTATCGGGTGGATACGAACTTTAACGGTAATCACTGTAGTTGTGCAACCAAATTGACACAATCGGGTTCGATCGGACGAGATCAAACCTGGCCAAGTTTTAATCTTTGATGCATAATAGCTTCTCAAAAATGAAAATTGACGATCAATAAAGTAGGTTAGGAGAAATTGGTACCTCAAATTAGACGGTGTGGAAAGCTCCTAGAGTTTGAACGGTTCGAGCAGAGGCAAGAAATTCTTAGATGCCGCGTGAGGTGGATTCTAGAAAAATAGCCATGGCGTCCAAGGCTAGATGAGGTTTAATCTCATCCTAAGAAGCGATGAAAGACATCTGGCAATCATGGAGGAGGACGTGTGCCATCCGTTCGACATGTGCAGGACCTACGTAGGGGATCGAGGAAGACGAACTCAGACCGTCAATCGCCAATCGAACAGTCTGATTTTGCCGTTTGATTGGCTGTGAAGGGATGACAGCGTGGATAAAATTAGGGTGACGCATCAAGGTTATGGGGATGGCGTCATTAAGTATTGATTTAAATATTAATATTTATACTAATTTTATTAATTAGGATTATACAATTAAATTTATCTAGAAAATTTTCAATAAATCACCCCAAGCTAAATTAGGGGTGAGAAACGCAATGACGCAATCTGATTTTTGATTCGACGAGTATTTAATTATTCAAAATTTTAAGGGTTTTAAATAATATTAAAATATTCGATGAAATTTTGATGAATTCCAATTAACACGAAACCTCACTCCTAACTAGTTTGGGGATACTGAGTGTAATGATGAAGTTCATTTTTCAATTTGAGGTCAAATTAAATAGGTCAATTTCTAGAGTTTTTGGAAATTCCCAAAATTAGGGTTTGATCCATTTGATTCCTGATTTAGATTGTATCTTAGAGATGAGTTCCAAATTACTTAATTAATATATTACAATCATAATTAGGACTTGAGTTAGTCCTAATTGACCTAAGTAACAGCTTGGGTTGTTATAGACTCCCCCACTTAAGAACAATGTCGTGCTCGACATGACTTAAGTGAAAGAAGAAATAAGGATGAAACATGAATTGAATTTGAAAGCTTAAAATAATTATAAAGAATACCTGGATTATTAAGAGTCCAGGATACTTGGCTCACATATCTAACTCCTTTTCCCAAGTGGCTTCGTTGCAAGAACAATTTTCCACTAGACTTTGATCATATTTATTGCCCAATTTCTAAGTTGCTTGCGATCACGGGCCAATAATCAAATTGGTTCTTCGGAATATGATAGATCAAGCTGTATTTGAATTTCAGAGAATTGAGTGAGATGTGATGGATCTCTGTGGCACTTTCTTAAAGATGATACATGGAATACTTTGTGAACTGCTGCAAAATCATCTGGAAGATTTAGTTGATAGGCGGAGGAACCTATTTTTGCTGATATTTCAAATGGACCAACATAACGGGGACTAAGCTTCCCTGCTATGCCGAATCTGAAGACTCCTTTCATTGGACTGACTTTTAAGTAAGCGAAGTCTCCTACTCGAATTCTGAAGGATGAGGATGCCTATCATGATATTTACTTTAGCGGTCTTGGGCTGCATGAATACATTGTTGAATCTAATCTTCTTATTTGTTTCTTTTACTAATTCAGACCCGTACAGCTGAACACTACCTATTCCTGACCATGCCAATGGTATTACACTTCCTGCCATACAAGGCTTCATATGGAGCCATCATTATGCTAGCTTAGAAGCTATTGTTATAAGAGAACTCTACTAACAAAGGTGATCTTCCCACGATCCAGCAAAATTGAGGATACATAATCTAAGTAAATCTTCAAGAACTTGATTTACTTGTTCTGTATGACCATCTGTTTGCGAATGAAAGGCTGTACTCAATGTTAGAGTTGTGCTAGATCTCGGTGCACATCCTACTAGAACTTTGAGGTAAATCGACTGTCTCTATCGGATACAATTGACTTGGGAATTCCATGTAACCTGATTATTTTCTTGATATAAAGTTTGGTAAGTTTCAACTAAGTCTATCTGCCAATAGGGATGAAATGAGCGGATATAGTTAATCTGTCAACTATTACCCAAATTGCATTAGCTCCAGATTTCAAACGAGGCAAACCCATCACAAATACCATTGATATATCCAGCCAATTTCCATTTAAGAATCTCAAGTGGGTGAAGTAAACCACCAGGCCTTCGGTGTTCTGCCTTGACCAAACTACAAGCATGGCATTTTATAATGAACTCAGCCACTCTTCTTCATCCCTGGCCACCAAAATGACTATTTCAGAACTTTATACATCTTTGAGCTTCCAGGATAAATTGATATCTGGAATTATGACTTTCAATTAACACTTCCTAAGCATGGACTTAGGAATCCATAGGCAATTATCTTGGTATATTACTGTCCGTGCAATTGCAAATCATGATGATGACCACCATCGATATCCATCTTTAACTTTAAGTATTCATCATCTTTATTTTTAGAGATAGAAACATCTCTATGAAAGGTGAGCTCTATGTTGATGTTAGTTAATACTGAGCTCATCACATCACCATGAATAGGAACAATTCCCATCTTTTGGAATTCTTCAATTAATGAACTTGTAGCAATTATTGCTGATAGTGTTGCACCAGGACTGAGGGCATGTACCACCATATTTGTTCTACCAGGGTGGTACTGAATATCTAACTCATAATTAGTAATTAGTTCAAGCCATCTTCTTTGATGATAATTTAATTCACATTGAGTGAAGATGTACTTTAAACCCTGGTGATCAGTGAAAATGGAGCATTAAACTCTGTATAAATAATGATGCCATATTTTCAATGCAAAAATTACTGCAGCAAGTTCTTGGGCATGCATAGGGTAATTTTCTCGTGTGGCCTCAACTGCCGTGAAGCATATGCAATACCTTTCCCTTCTTGCAATAAAAACATCCTAATCCAGTTCCTGAAGCATTAGTATACACTTGATAGTTCAAGCCTTCCTTTAGAAACTAATATTGAGCAGTAGAAAGTGCATCTTTTAAAGTTTGAAACGCATTCTCACATTCAGAACTCTAAATATATGAGACAGCTTTCTGAGTGAGTTTGTTAGTTGAGAAGCAATTTGAGAGAATCCTTTAATAAATTTTCTATAATACCCTGCTAAGCCCAAAAAGCTTCTTATGTCTATTATTGTCTTGGGTTATACCCAGTTTTGGACTGCACTTATTTTTTGTCAATCTACACGGATTCCTTGAGCATCTATTACATGGCCCAAGAAAGCTACGGAATTTAGCCAAAATTCGCACTTAGAGAATTTTGCATAGAGTTCATGGTCACGTAAAGTTTCTAATACTGTTCTTAAATGATTCTCATGATCATTCAGGGTTTTGGAGTATATGAGAATATCATCAATAAATACAATAACAAACTTGTCCAAATATGGCTTTAGGACTCGCCGCATCAAGTCCATAAAAATTGAAGGAGCATTTGTGAGTCCAAAAGACATCATAAGAAATTCATAGTGTCTATCGTGTATGAAACACATTTTCTCAACATCTGAATCCTTCACCTGCATTTGTGATAATCTGATCTTAAATTAGTTTTTGAGAATACTACCACACAAGTAATTGATCGAACAAGTCATCGATTCAGGGAAGTGGATATTTATTCTTAATAGTGACTTTGTTCAGTTCCTTATAGTCTATACACATGCACATAGACCCATCTTTATTCTAAAAAATAAGACTGGCACTGCCCAAGGAGACATACTAGGTTTAATGAAGCCTTTATTTAGGAGTTCTTGTAATTGCTCACTAAGTTCTTATAGTTCTTTAAGAGCCATCCTATATGGTGCTTTAGAAATTGGCTGTGTATCAGGAATTAGATTTATTGCAAACTCTACTTCTCTTATTAGAGGTAGCCCAAGCAGATCTTTGGAAATACATCGAGAAATTCTTTAACAACTCTGATTTCTAAAAGTGGGATATCTTCTTTAGTTTCACCAATCATGGTGACTAAGATGAAACATAGCCTTTAGTTACCAACTTTTCTGCTTGGACTAGATTAATCAACGAGCATTGGGTACTAAACCTTCCTATGAATGTTTCAGAAGTATCTTGTGATGACAAAGTAATCTTTTTTTACTGACAATTAATTGTAGCATTATGTGCACTAAGACAATTTATTCCTAATATGATATCAAAATTTGCTATAGGTTGAATGATCAACTTGGCCTAAAATGTCTTCTTATTTAAGGGTACTTGAAGATTATAGAACTGAGTTGCACTAATTTGGGTTCCAGAAGGAAGCCCAACAGTTTAGGTTCTAGCCATCTTATAACATGGCAGTTTTAAGTTCTTAGCAAAACTCTCAGATATAAACGAGTGACTTGCTCCCGTATCAAATAATATTTAGCATGGGTAGTCATTAACACAAATTGTTCCTGATATGATATTATTATCTTCAATGGCCACTACTGGAGTAAGGGTATAAATTCTAGCATGTCTTGCAGGCTTTTTGTTATAGGCTTGCCTTTGAGGGGGTTTGGAGATGCTGGGTGGAGCTATGAAACCTCCTTCTTTTCTTTGAGTTGGAGTTGCAAATTATGGAGAATGCATGAAATTAAGTGGTTGGATTCTATGATTGTCTGAAGTTGGATTAAAAACTTGATTTCACTTGGGATGGTCAATACGTGCACCATCAATAGTCATATTCTAGTTGCATTGTTGAAAGAAGTGTCCTTTCTACCACATGTATAACAATATTTCCTGTTATGGTAGCACTTCCCAAAAGATGGGGCTTGTGCACCCATTATATGGATCTAATGGCGTGGGATTGCTTTGATCTGGTATACTTTTCCTAAGGAAAATCTAGTTTTTTTGGGATTATTATCCTTGTTAGAGGACGAGTTAAATGTTCTTTTAGAATCCTTTGAGACTGATGCTGATCTATTGCACGTGTTGTCTCAATTAATTCAATAAAATTTCATAGTCTTAATGGCATGACATGATCTTTTATCGAGTCCCGAAGTCCACTCTAAAATCTGTGGCAATGAGCGGCTTCTGTTTATACCATGTTTGGTGCAAATCGAGCTAGTTGTCGGAATTTTGATTCATATTCAGAAAGAGTATGATTCCCTTGCCTTAGTCTAAGAAACATATTGCTCAAGTTATTTTGAACTGAGGGAGGTATATATTTTGCTCTGAATGCTTCTACAAACTCTTTCCAAGGGATTTCCTCAATGTAGTAATCGACGAAAAGCGTATGGCAGAGGTTATCCCACCAATATTCAGCTTCTTCTTGGAACATGTGAGTGACTAATCTGACTGATTCAGTATCTAGACAATTGATAGTTGTTAGATTCTTCTCAACTATTTTAAGCCACTGGCTGTATCCATAGCTGACATATTTCCATTAAAATAGGGGTCTTCAATCTGATAAAACTGTGTAAGAGACCATCTGTAGGCTGATGATATTATTGGGAAGGATAGTAAGGTATAGGATTTACAGATGCTGGTGATGGATTATGCTGCATCCCTATCAATCTTTCTATTCTTTTAGACTGCTAGGCATTAGTTGCTACTAATGTTTTAACTGCATCTAAGAGTGCATTGAGTTCAGAAGAGTTACTGCTAGATGCAGCAAGGGTTGAGGATGATTGTCCAATTTTCATTTTGTACTTATATTTGGATAATAGAGCATTCTTAAGAAAACTTCAAAGAAATGAGTTTATTTTATTACTTATTTCAAGATAACTCATACATTAAAGAGAGGGTACATTAGAGTTCTTTATTATAACATCTACTTAATATATTTAGCTGAAAAAGCAAGATAGAAGTCTTCAAAAGTAACTTCTCTATGTTCCCTTCTTTGAATATGTGTATGTTTGTGGAGAGTGACACCCACCAGTCCTCAGCTTGATCTTGAAGTAGGATGGATATCAACTCAACTCTAATGTCATCTGAGTAATCTATGGCTTCAAGTGTGTGTTGCACATGCTTTATTCATTCTTTGGCTAAAGGAGGAAGGTCAAATCCTCTGAAAATAGCATGACAAAGCATCTGATCTAATACTTGTACTCCTGGTTCTGATACTCCTTCAACATATCTTCCACAATGTTGCCCAAATTGGAAGTCAAGTTCCCATACAGCTTTAAATCAATTGAAGTAGTTCCAGATCGACATTCTCAAGTTTTGATATATCCTATAAATTTAATCATGTTCAATTAATTCAGTAAAGCAGTTTATAATTCTTAAAATTCCTAATATATGAATTTTATAGTTTAGTATTTCATCTTACGTATAATAGTATTTTCATTAATGCCTACTATTCTGAGTATATGGTAATATGGATGTCCCTCTAGTATCCATTTAGTAAGTAGAAGAACTATCCATTAGGTAGATAGGAATACAAACTCCAATCTGGCACCTTATGGAGTTCTCTGATACCAACTATGGCGGCCGCCCCTTAATCATCTGGATTAAGAGATGATTGTCAACGGGCAGACCTTCCCTTAGCATTTAGATTAAGGAATAACTTCTTAATCAAAATGTCAAGGGAAGATATGCCCTAATATGAAGAAGAGAGAAGAGCCAATCAATAAATGAGCATACTATAATAATCAGAGTGTGGAAGAAAGACAAATAATAACATCCATACAATCCAGATACGAACTATACAACCCAGAATATATAAGCATGAAAAGAAAAGTAGTTTAAACATGTATTATTACAAAACAATTTAAAAGTTTAAGTAGTAAAGTAAAGTCACTCAATCCTCACAAAATTAAAAGAAAGAACTAAGATTCTTCTCCTGCACGCTCCTCCTCCTGAACTAGATCCTCAGAAGGTCCTTCCTCAAACAATTTGGAGTCTACCATTATCGGTATTACAGTGACAGGGCCCCAGCCAAAGAAAAGAAGATTCTGGTTAGATAATGGTCTAAGTACATTTTAGGTTAAGCATTTTATATTTTAATGATATGAAAATCATCTAACAAAGTAAGAGCATTAAAGGATCAAAGAAAAGTGGTAAAGTTATAATTAACTTAATTATAACTCAAACAAACTGTGAGGTAAGCACATCCCTCAACTCAAGCTGTAGAAAAGGGTTAAGTAGCAAATAATGAAATCTACTAAGTATAAAACATTCCTAAGTAATATGATCAATTTAATACATGTTGGTTTTCAACATAAAAATGAAAGTACAGAGTTGAAAGTAAAGTTCTAACATCCTAATATGCCATCAAATGAAAATAAGCTACTAAAATAATATAATTTACATGAAATACTATAAGTGATAAAGAAATTGTTTAATATAATAAAAGTGATGTATAAAGAAGAAATATACTGAAAATACTATAATAAGAAGTATACTAGAAATATAAAGTAACATAGCCTCACTTATATGGACATATACTTACTTAGTCCTGCCAAAAAGTAAATGCATCTTACAAGAATCCATGTAAAAATATCTAGGAGAAACATCCTAATCCAATATCAGTTAACTCCATTTAAATAAAGTACCACTGATTCCATCTGGAAATCTAAGAGAACATCCCAGATTAAAGTAATGCTACAATGTATCTACTGAGCATCTAGGAGAATAATCTTAGAGCAAAAGTAAAGCATCATCTGAGCATCTAGAAGAAGCATCCTAGAGCAAAAGTAAAGTATTACACTGCTCAGGCAGACTAAGTAAAACATATTCCACAAAGTTTAAATGAAATCCATTACTTTAAACTCTTTCTTTCAATTATGAATATGCTTTATGAATGAATCAAATTAACATAGAAATATACTATGTTCCATAATGTGTCAAAGTATAAAGTCCAAATCAAGAAAGCAGAGCATACAAATTTCAAGGTATTAAATAGCACTAAACTATTTTTGTGATATCACTTTATTTTCTAATTAAATCATTCTATCTATCTGAATTTATACAAGTTTAGCATCTCCAATATCCAGCTATTGAGTATAATCCATAATATCGATCCTATAAGTTAAAATAATGTTAGAACTAATCAAGTTCAAACATATATAAATCACATGACCCTTAATTAAGTTAAATAAATAAATCAAACATCTTAATTGATGATTTTAAGAATTCCAATCCAATCTTGATTAATATAAATCAAAATTGGGGGATTAAGATGTTAAAATCCAAGTATTGGATTTTAACTTCTTAATCCAATAGGTTTTAATCCTAATAGTATAAAGTTAAACCCAAAATCTTGCGAGCTATAATTAAGGCTATTTTATTAAGCAAATCAATCTTAATAATATAAATCTCTAACTTAAATCTAAAGTTTAAATACAAAATAATCATGAATAAAGGATGAAATTCTAGAAAACTATAAAACTAAGGTTTCATCTATTAAGTACCCAATTTACTTAATAAATAAATTCTAACCTAAATATCTAAGCTAGATCCTAATCCTAAAGGTTGAAGGAAAGAATAAAGAGAATAATTAAACTTTAATTTTGATATTACTTAATTGTTATTATGATATAATTAACTTAGGAAGGCATAAGTTGAACTAAATTCACCTTATGAGGCTTAAATTAAGACTTAGAGATTTTCCAAGAATTTTAGGGTATTTTCTTAAAATGAGAATTTACGAAGTTTGAACATCTTAGATGATACCAAATTAATCATAATACTGATTTTAGAGGTTCAATTATAAATTTAAGGTTTTAGAATGCATAAACCGAAATTTGGGCAAAATGACCATTTTGTCCCTACTTAAGGGTCTAAAATTCAACTTTATGAATTAGGGCTCTAATCTAGAATTTATTGAAGTGGAATAATTACTTACTATCTAATATGAGTTTAGACAGTAAGTATATCTATTTTGGATACGGATTAAGCCTTATAAGGTCAAATTAAGAAATTTAACTTAAAGGGTAAATTGATAATTTGACCTATGAAACCTAAATTTTCTATCAATTTATTAAAGATTATAGTCTAAGGTTTCCGTAAAACTTAAAATCATTAAATTCTAAAGAGTATTGGCTAAGTTATAGCCAATACAAGTTTAAGGGTTAATAATTAAGTTAGGGTGATTAATGAGTGATTAGTTAAATTAATCATAGAATCACTAAACCAACCATACAACTAAGTTTTATTCTACTCTAGAAGTAATTAGAAATTAATTTTACTTAATTTGGATTATTAATTATGCTAATATTCACTAATTAAGTTTTAAGGTGATTAGGGCTAATTAAGAGATCTAACCATTGGATCTAAAATATTTTTATAGTTTAGTGTTAATTAGGTGTTCATGTTCAAAATGGTATTTTGGAAGACCTAATTTGCAGTTCAATTAACAAAGTTATGGTCAATTGAAGTTCTAGGGTTAATTAGGGTAATTAAGGTTAGGTCCTAAAACTGATTAAGCACATACTAATCCAAATAGAGAATTAAACACTATTGGGTTACTCTAGAGGTTTTACTAATAACTTTAAGACTCATATTGCCTAGGCTTGGACTAGTGAATAAAAAGTTATGAGCCTTGGAAGATTAGGGTTTGGGTCAAGAAGTGATTAGTCTAATTATCACCTAAATAAAAAATTTAACCATATAAGAATATTCTTAAGGCTTTGTTGATTACTTTGAGACCCATATTGGGTATGTTTGGATAATCACACACAAAGTTATAACTAGTTGAAGTTTTGTGGCAATTTTGTATTTATTGAAATGCCCTAAATGTCACTATGCTTAATACAAGCCCTACAAAAAATTGAATGATACCATAACATCCCTTTAATTTTGTTGATTAAAATGGTATATTTATTTGTATTATTTGGACTTGAAATTTGTAAGTTATGAGGGTCTAAAGTTTGATATTTTATTTGAATCAAATAAATTAATTTATTAAATGTTATTGTTTTAAATTTGAAATCCATTTATTTCAAATACTATACATCAGCAGAGATGAATCCCGAGGAAACCCTGTGGCATGATATGATTGGGTGCAGAACAGCGGCGGCCCCACTTCGGCAGGCAAAGACACACGGTAGCCTAACACACGCTGCAGACCCGAGGGGTGGGGCCCACTACCTCATACTGAGGCAATAGCGGGGCCTGCAGATAGTGATCGTGCAGCCGATGGGATGCAAGGACTCGGGTCGACTCGACCCGACCCTGAACTTCTCCCGATTTTCCTTAACTTCTCCGAACGCCGTTGCCTATGGCATCAAAATCAGTACCTCGTGAGGTGGATTAGGAAAAATCAGTACCTCAAATTAGACGGTGCGGAAAGATCCTAGGGTTCAAACGGTTCGAGCAGAGGCGAGAAATTCTTAGATGCCACGTGAGGTGGATTCCAGAAAAATATCCATGGCATCCAAGGCCTAGATGAGGTTTATACTCATCCTTAGAAGCGGTGAAAGACATCTAGCTATCCTGGAGGAGGACGTGCGCCATCCGTTTGACACGCGTAGGACCTGCATAGGGGATCGAGGAAGATGGACTCAGACCGTTCGATTGCCAATCTAACGGTCTGATTTTGCCATTTGATTGGCTGTGAAGGGATGACGATGCAGATAAAATTAGGGTGATGACATCAGGATTACGGGGACGACACCGTTAAGTATTGATTTAAATATTAATATTTATACTAATTTTATTAATTAGGATTATACAATTAAATGTATCCAAAAAATTTTCAATAAATCACCCCAAGCTAAATGAGGGGTGAGGAATGCAATGGCTTAATCGAATTTTCGATTCAACGAGTATTTAATTATTGGAATTTTCAATATTTTTAAATAATATTAAAATATTTGACGAAATTTTGACGACTTCCGATTAACACGAAAACATCACCCCAAACTAATTTGGAGGCAATGAGCGCAATGAAAAAGTCCATTTTTCAATTTGAGGCCAAATTAAATATGTCAAATTCTAGGGTTTCTGGAAATTCCTAAAATCATGATTTTGTTACACTTAGGGTCGAGGCTCAGGTTTGGGCCGAGAGGCATATTCAGCACACCCCAATTAAAATGGTTTGGCCTTTACAAACTGCCACGGGGGCTCGTCCACTAATAGAGATGATCCTAATAGACAAAAGAAATGACGGAGGGAAGTGGAAGACAAACATGGCAGCAGATTGGATAAAGGATCTCTGGCTGTCGGGTGAGCGAGCTGGGGACGACGGTCGACAGTGCTAGGATTTGTGCCATCGTCCGATCGCGGAGCCATTAGAGATAGAGGGCCTGATGCACTTCTAATTCAATAGAATAACGAATGGAAAGCTAGTCGTTGGATGTGAAGACCTGATCCATCCGTTAGGATTAGATCAAGGTGCAAAGTAGTGTACATCGCTGGATGGGATGCACTAAGATGCGTGCTAGCGCGCTTATTTGTTAGATTTTCTACGCTGCTGTTAGGACACCACAGCAGATCTATCACAATCACTACATCAAATCCCACAAATTATTTTAATTAAAATAATTTGTGGGATTTGATGTACTTTAATTAATTATAATGAATTCTAAAAATTCATAAATCCAATTTAGGACCAAATGAGCTCCAAAAACTCCTAAAAATTCACCCTTAGATAATTAAGGTATGAGGAATTCAAAAATGAACTCAAATTTTAATTTTGAAATCAAATTGATCTAGCTAATTTTTAGAATCCAAAAATAGGCAAAAAATAGCTAGGTTGGTCAATTTACCTCCGACTAGTTTCAAACTTCTAGGGTTAAGTTAAAATGACTCATTGAGTCTAATGGAATGAAAATCAAGGCTTGGTTTAGCTTAAATTAACTTGATTTAGCTAGGGTTAATTAAGGTTATTATGCAATGCCTATTATGTAGGAAGGTATATCTCCCTACAGTAAACCCTAACTTGGGTATTGGTAGTGTAAGGTCCCATTAGTCCTAAGCCTCACTCTTAGGGCTTCATTTGGCCTTCGATGTGCCAACTCCAAGCGATTGTGTGATCACCACATTTAGGTCTCAAAATGATCAGGATGATGGGAATTTTGACTCGTAAGCCAATCCCTAATCTAATTATCATGGAATTCTAATAGAGATGGATATGAATAGTGTCGGGCCCGGCCAAACCATGTCTTGCACCATCCGATTGGGTTATCCAAATAAGCTAATTTAGCTGATTTAAATTCTATCTATTAATTCTCTCAAAAAATCTAAATACAATGATTGACTAATGAAAAACATTTCAAATGTATTATTTAAATAACTTGTTTAATATAAATCCAAATGGTATGATTCAATATGCCATTTTGATCAAAAAAATGCAAGGAACAATAAACTGCAAAACTTTTTTAATTTTGGTGAGTAGATTTTTTAATAAAGCTCTAAAATAATTTGCTTTAACAAGTCTTGGTTTAAAATGTACTGAAACCTAAAGCAGTATTTGTGGTGGCCTGGTATAAGAAAGGGTGGTGGAATTCATTGTAAGGTGTCATGCATGTAATCTGGTTAAGGTCGAACATCAAAGGCCTGGAGGATTATTGCATCCACTTGAGATTCCATAGTTTAAATGGTTTGACATCACAATAGACATTGTAATAGAACTGCCTCACACAAGATCTTGTGTCGAAGCAATTTGGGTCATCATTGATTGTTTGACTAAATCTACCCACTTTATTTATATCTATCACACTGCCTCTGTGGAAAAGCTTGCAAAATTTTTTTAAGGAAATTGTAAGGCTGCATAGTATTTCCAAATAGATCATATTAGACAGAGATAGTAGATTAATTTTCATGTTTTGGTAGGCTATGCATTAGTATCTGAAACCACCCTAGCTATGAAAATGGCCTTTTATCCTTAAACTGATGGCCAGACTAAGAGAGTGAACTACGTTCTTGAAGATCTACTTAGACTCTATATTTTAGATTTTTCTAGTTTCTAGGAAGACTATTACTGCTTGTGAAGTGTGTATATAATAAAAACTTTCATATTAATATCAAAATGGATCCACAGGATGCCGTGTATGGCAAAAAGTGCAATACTCCTCTTCCAATGTTAAAAATAAGAAATGTTCACCTTTTCGGATAAGTATTTGTTGAAAAAACCAACAGGAAGGTTCAACTCATTCAACAAAGGATTCATAAAACTCTGGATTGATAGAGTAAGTATCATGAAGCTTATCATCATTCTCTAGAATTAAATGTTGGCAATTTCACATACTTAAAGGCAACTCAATGAACTGAGATTATTGCTTTGGCATAATAATAAAACTCATTTATTATTATGTTGAAACTCTTGAAGTATCAATGAAAGTAGGATCCACATTATACATGCTTAATCTCCCAAGAGATTTCATTGCAGTCCATAACATATTTCATATTTCAAAACTAAGTAGATGTCTCAAAAATCCTTCTTACTTAATCCAACTTCTAGCAGTAGATATTCATCTAGAATTTTCTTATGCATATGAGCCAAATAAAAAACTTAGCTCGTAATGAAAGGCAATTAAGGATTCATTCTATTCATGTGGCGAAGTTTCAATGGAAGAATCATTCTCTTGAAGAATCTACTTGGGAAAAAGAGGAGGATATGCGTCAAAATTATCCAAAGCTCTATGAAAATCTTGGTACTTTCCAATCTTATCTAAAATTGTTTCTCCCATTACTAATTATTTCCTGTTCTTTGTTTTTTTTCTTGAGCTAAGTCAAGTGCAACATTGTTCTTAAGTGGGTGACTTTGTAATAATCCTATATTGTAACCCTAGCTAATCTAAGCTAAAAAGCCTTAATTATCATTTGCTTTAATTATATTAAGGTAATTAATGATAATTAAGGCTTAGTTTACCTTAGATTAGTTAGGGAAACAACCTAGGAATGTTATAGACTCCCCTACATAGGAATAATGTCATCCTTAATATCACTGAAGCGGTAAAATAAGGAACATTAAATAATGTAAAAATATGGCAGGAATAATTAAGATGAGATTGAAAAGTACCTGGATTCCCAAAGAGCTTTGGATATTAGCAAAATTTGCTTCTTTTTTTCAAATAGATTCCTCGAGTGAATGATTCTTCCACTGAACCCTTACCATGGGGATAGACTAATTCCTTAGGTGCTTTTGATCATAAAATAAGATTTAATTGGTTCTTTAGTATGGAAACATCAGGTTGAATATCTATTGCTAGAAGTTCAACTAAGAAGGATTTTTGAGACATCTTCTCGATAACGAAACATGAAATATGTTATGTACTACAAAAAAATCATATATGATGTTATGCTTGTAGTCTGTGGAACCTACTTTTGTTGTTACTTATAAAGGATAAATATAACAGGAACTGAGTTACACGGCTATGCCAATAATGAAAACACCTTTCTTAAATATGCAAAAATTACCAACATTGAATTCCAACGGGTGAGATGAGCAACATGATACTTGCTCTGCCGATCTTTAGTTGTACAAATCCTCTACTGAATGAGCTAAACCTTTCTATTGGTTTCTTTAATTAACTCCAATCCAAAAAGCTTAATGTTTCCAGTTTCTGACCAAGCAAGAGATGTATTTCACATTCTACCATACAGAGCTTCATGAGGAGCTATTTTTATACTATCTTGAAAGCTATTAAAAAACGTAAACACCACCAGTGAGATATGATGTTCTCCAAAACTAGGAAAATTTAAAATACAGAGTTTGAGTAGATCTTCAAGAACTTGGTTCACTTTTTTAGCCTAGCCATATGTTTGAGACTAAAAGGATGTGCTCATAACAAAGGCAGCTTCCAGGTTCTGATGCACTACCTGCCAAAACTTGGAAGTGAATCAACTATCTCTATCTAATACAATTGATTTGGGAGTACCATACATCCTGACAACTTCTTAATATAAGGCTTTGCAAGTTTTTCCACAAAGTCAGTCAGATGGATAGGAACAAAGTGCGTAGATTTAGTTAGATGATCTACAATGACCCAATTGTATTAGCACCTGATCTTATGCAATGCAATCCCATTACAAAGTCCATCGAGATGTTGAACCATTTCCACAATGGAATCTCCAGCGAATGGAATAATCCTCCAAGCCTTTGAAGTTTGGCCTCATCTAGATTACATGCATGACACTTTACAATGCATTCTTCCATGCACTTTTTCATACCAGGCTACCAAAAAGAGTGTTTTAATCTTGATACATATTTATGCTACTAAAGTGAATCTTTTATCCATATTTATGGCCATCAATTAAAATTTATTGATTCATGGATTTAGGAATCTTGAAGTAAATCCCTTGTTATATTTTTCTTATGTGGAGGACAAGTGGATTGTCATTAATTAAAAGCTCAAAAGGAAATGCAGAAGATAGCATCATTTCATTACCTACATTGATTTTAGTCTTGCGTTCACCGCAAATTTTATTGAATGATTTAGTGAATATCTTAGTAGTCTTTTTATGAGCTATTGTATCTTCTCTACATGCCATAGTTGTTAAATGTTTCATCTTCTTATAATTCTCAAAGTCTTATTGAGTAACACACTTATGTGATAATCCGTGATTATTAAACAATATCATGTTTCTCTACTCAAATTGAAATAATTTTGTTCTTCCTTAAGTAGTATGAACTCATGATGAGATCACCACCTTGAGAAGCATGGTAGCCGCTACGCTAGAGAATCAAACTAAACAGGCTTTGGCAATCAAAAAGTTGATTACATTTCATCCTTCTACCACTACCAATAATGCTGCATCAATGGTTCTTATTCTTTACATTCCTCACACTCAGTAGAAGTTCGCTGATGATCGTTGCATTATTTCCAAGGGTTAAGGGCTTCCAACTTCAATGAGAAACATCTACCATGGACAAATCCAAGATGCACAAAATGGTGAAAAAGAACATTATAAGTATAAGTGCGTTAATTTCTATGTGCTTCATCTCACGACACACTTATTTTGAGAGAAAGTTGAATATTAGTGGACAATATCAAGTATACTCGATCCATTGACTATGATATTGCGGATATTCTGTGGGACACTTTTGTGGATGTCCTTAAAGTAGAGTTTGTCCCTTCGGCAGTGTAGATTATCATTGAAGACACCTTGTTAAGAATGAAGCTAGGCGATCACCCTATTTCAGAATACAAGATGGAATTCAATAAGTTAACTCATTTCTCTCCTAACTTGATTAGATTAGAAGCCATAAAGTGCCATCAATTTCATAGTGATATGCGGGACTTTATCAATGACCACATAGTCCCTTTATGTCTCACTAACATTCCCCATCTAGTTGAGATAGCAAGAGTGGTAGTGCACAACCAATCGGATAAGGATTTGAAGCCAAAACTGCATGTAGTGCCTAATAACCATGATACACATATGAGGCATAGGTCGCATCGTGCTAAAGTTTACCAGATTGAAGTAGCCTCTCAATTTGAACCAATTAAGGGTTACAAAAGACCCCATACCTATGGCTAGTGTATGACTTTGGCCATTATTATTTTACTTTAGTCATCAGGGCCATATGTTTTATTATTGCACTCAGTAGGAGACGGTGGATGGTGTTTGCATCTTCTATTCACATAGAACCAAGTTGTTCATGTCTTACCTCTAAATAAGAGAGATTTGTGGGTGGCTATAATGATAACTCCTCCAGTTGATGTTCTTGAACCTGTGAAGAAGCAAGTTGTTGCTCCAAGTATGCATAACCATAATAATTACAGGAAGCAAGTCAATAACCATATTACTGGTCTTGCCCATTTTTATGCCTCAATTGCTCTCTAAGCTACAGAAGATAATAATGTGGTTTCAGTTACACATTTTGAACCTATCTTCTTTTGCAAATGAATTTATGTTCTTGTGCATTTTATTGTTGCAAGAAGTTAATGCATCAAGTTAATCAATCATAGGAATATTGTGCATAAATGATAAACCTAACAATGTGTTATTCTACACTAGAGCTAGTCATTCTTTTATATCTAAATATTTGGCTAAAACCCTCAACATGTCTTCATATAAGCTAGCAAAATCATTAAGCATTTGACTTCCTTCTGAAGCCCAACTTAGAGCTCACAAATTCAAAGATATTAAATTTCCTTTAAATGATTAAGTGTTCGAATCCAAGTTGATTGTTCTACCTTTAGCCAGTTTTGATATCATACTCAGTATGAATTGGCTTAGTAGGAATAATGCAATTAATAATTATCAAAAGAATAAACTCATGCTTCATTCTCTTAGTAATCTAAAGACTTTCATAGGGAAGATTAGTACGCAAGCATCTTTAATTAATGTTAATAAAGTTGAAAAGCTGATTGATAAAGGATGAGATGCCTATCTTGTCACAATGATGGCTGAAGCAAAGGAATGCATCCCCCTTGCCAAAAGAAAGGTAGTGAGCAAATTTATTAATGTGTTCCCTGAAGACTTGCTGACTTACCTGTGGGGAGAGAAGTGGACTTCACTATTGAGTTATTTCATGGAACACATCCAATCTCTAAAGTGTCATACAAAATAGCACCTAAGGAACTTTAAGTGCTAAATTAGAAATTGCAAAGGCTCCTAACTGAGGGTTTTATTAAACCTAGTGAGACTCCTTGGGAGCGCTTGTTCTGTTTGTTACAAAAAAAGATGCATCTTTGCACACATGCATAAATTATCATGAGTTAAACAAAGTCATCATTAAGAATAAATATTCCCTTCCTAGAATTGATGATTTATACCATCAGTTCTCTGGTGTTGTTATATCTTCTAAGATTGATTTAAGATCAAGATATCACCAGTTATGAGTGAAAGATTCTAATGTCAAGAAGACATCTTTTCGCACATGTTATGGTCACTTTGAATTCCTTGTGATGTCTTTTGTACTCACCAATGTGCCATCAATTTTCATTGACATGATGTAGAGGGTCCTAAAGTCTTATATGAACAAATTCTTCAATATCTTCATTGATGATATTCTTATTTATTCTAAAACTATGAAACATCATGAAAATCACCTGAGAGCAATGTTGGAAACATTGTATGCTCATCTGCTATATGTTTAGTTTTCAAAGTAAAATTTTTTTTTAGATTTCATAATATTATTAGGTCATGTATTTGTTGCCCTAGGAATTCACATAGATCAAAAGAAAGTTAGTGTTATCTAGGTTTGGGTGCAGCCAAAGTTAGTAACTGATATTTAAAGTATTTTGGGATTTGTTGATTATTATAAAATATTTGTTAAGGCCGTCTCTCAGATTGCTTCTACTTTAACCAAATTGACTCTGAAAGCCTTACTATTTTTTCGGAGCCCAAACTGTGAAGATGCGTTTCAAAGGTTAAAAGATGCACTCTCAATTGCCCCAATACTCATTCTACCAACGAAAGGTTTGGACCACCAAGTCTATACTGATGCACCTAGAGGTTGTTTGGGATGTGTATTGATGAAAAAGGAAAAGTAATCGCATATGCTTCTCGTCAGCTAAAGCCTCAGGATAAGACTTATTCAGTGCATTATCTCGAACTTGATGCCGTTATTTTCGCCTTGAAAATTTGGCATCACTAGCTATATGGCATTTAGTGTGCCATTTTTACCAATCATTAGAGATGTATCATAATAGCTAATTAATTCTAACCACCTTCTTTGATGGCAATTCAATTAGTGGTTAGAATTAATTAGCTATTATGATCTGAGTTCTTAGTGTTATCTTTGCAAAGCAAACATTATAGATGATGCTTTTAGTCATTGTGCTACTCTCTGTGCCTTGATCATTGAAAGTCCTATCATTAAAGAATTTTGTAGGTTGTGTGTTAATCTTATCAAAGGTGAGGGCTAAATGAACTATTACAACTAAGCACTGCAGAAACAAACTTTCATAAGATGTCTCCATCTCTCAACCAATGATGAAGACTATCTTAAGTTAAGTGCTAAAATAGAAAGTCGTCATCATCATGATATACAATTACATGGAAATATGATTTATCATGGGAAGTAACTTTGGTTTACTAAATCCATGCATCAAGAAATTCTCATCAAAGGCCATAATTTAGGATACATTATCCACTCTAGTAGAACAAAAAGCAGTCTGTCATTGATCATCTGACTAAATATGCCCACTTTATTCCTATCCATCAGACTAACTCTATGAAAAATTGCAAAGCTTTACATTGAAGAATTTGTCAAGCTGCATGGTATTCCCAAATCGATTGTATCAGATTGAGATAGTAGATTCACTTCCAAATTTTGGTAAGCAGTGCATCAAGATTTGGGTACCACCTTAGTTATGTGTACGACCTTTCATTTTCAAATTGATGGACATATTGAAAGAGTGAATAAATTTATTAAGGATCTGCTCATACTTTGTATTTTAGATTTTGTTGGTTTCTGGGATGATCATGTTTCACATGGGGAGTTCTTTATAATAATAACTTTAAGGCCAGTATCAAAATGGCTCTATATGAAGCCTTGTATAGTATAAAGTGCAATACTTCTCTTGCATGGTCAAAAATAAAAAGTGTTCAACATTTGGTATTGGAATTAGTTGATGAAACCAACATAAATATTTAGGTCTTTCAGCAGAAGATTCACCCAACTCATGATCGGTAGAGTAAGTATCATGATGCTCATTACCATCCTCCAGAAATCAATTTTAAGGATTTTGCATACTTAAAGGTCTATCCAATGAAAAGCATTTTTCAATTTGGCATAGCAAAGAAACTAAATCCACATTACATTGAACCTTTCAAAGTATTAGTAAAAGTAGGATCTGTAGCATACAGGCTTAATCTCACTGAAGATTTCTCTATAGTCTATAACATATTTCATGTTTCATCACTGAGAATATGTCTTATAAATCTTTCTCACTTAGTCCAACTTATCTTTTCTATACAAAAGAGCAAATTAAAATGTTAGCTCATGATCAAAGGTAGCAAAGGAATCTTTCCATTCCTATGGTGAAGGTTTAATGGAAGAATCGTTCTTTTAATGAATTGACTTGAGGAAAAGAGGTGGATATTCATCAAAAGTATCCAAAGCTCTATAAAAATACTGTTACTTTTCAATATTATCTTAAATTATTTCTACCATTACTCATTATTATCTATTATTTGTGTTAAACTGAAGGAAAATTTAAATATCTCTAACATAAAATCTCAAATAAAGATAGTCATTGGAACTTCTAGGAAATGTGGAGGATTCAAGGTGCAAATACTGGTCAAGATCTACATTGAGATCCCGATATGGATTGAGAATGGGAGCATGATACTCAACTTAGCCCCCAACTTTATATAGTTGAGTTTAGCCAATTCAGATTTTTCCAGCTTGAGAGATGTTTATGATGACAATATTCTTAAGTTGGGGGAGTCTATAACAACCCTAGATTGTTAACCTAGCTAATTTAATCTAAACCAATGCTTAATTATCATTCTATTAACTTTAATTTGTTATTAGAACCTAACCCTAAAATTTGGGGTCAATCGAACCTCAATTGGATTAATTAGTTATTTTGCTAATTTTAGGATCCTAAGAATTAACTAAATTAATTTGATCTCCAAATTAAAATTTATTTGAATTTCAAATTCTTTGCCCTCAAATTAGCTAATGATAAATTATTGGGAATTCTTGGAGATTATTTAGAGCTAAATTGGGTTTAAAATTATTCAATTTAATTAATATATTTAAGTTTACAAATTAAAATTCCTTTTTCAATAGTCGTCTACCTTCAAAACCATAGAGGCTATCCGGATTGTTGAAAAGCGTCTTATCCCTAGATCTTAGGGTGCGAGGGTGTTTTTGCATAAATCTTTCATCAGCCATCTCCTCTCGGGACCATTAAGGAAGTCTGACTCGAGCTTCTACCATTAGCGCCAATCAATATATTGGACAAATAATTACCATATGATCACTTTGCTCACATTCTATAGCTCCAAACTCCCTCAGTACCCACATTTACTCCCAAACCTTGTGACTGCCTCTCCGTCTATCCAAGTGTCTTCCTGTAGCTACCTGATTCCCTTCTCGGTAAGATAGTGGGTGAGGCTTGAAGTTCAAGCCCCCAGCTCCTTCTCGAAAGCTCATGGGAATCACAGCAACTGCAGACAACCTTATACCATCAGTAAAGATCGATCTGCATTTTCTATTTGGATCTTGGTAAACTAATCTCTTAATTAATTTCAGTTCATTATCCTTTATCATACCAATGATGTGTTAGCCGTGAATGCATAACGTTACATTGTTAGTTAGCTTTGGTGTTGAGATTATATTAGCGGCAATAGGTTTATAAGAAATTCTTTTCGTCCAAACAAATTGATCAGACCATAAGTAGAAGTCTCGACTCATTAACTATTAATATTCGAATCTAATCACATGTGAGTCCATTGCATGCCCAATTATTGCATCAGAATAAAACTTAGGCTTCTAGTTCAACTTAGTTAGTCCTCGATATGATTGACAGGAAGAGTTTTCTATAGTGCTCAATGCAATTAAGGGTCCAAGAATACTAGTCATCAATCAGACATGCAGTTTGTGGCAAAAGATTCTCTTAGTGATGTTGAATCATCTTGAATCAAACCATCGTGCAAATTCTTACTCTCTACAGTAAATCCGAACTAGGGCATGGGTGGAGTAAGGTCCAATTAGTCTTCTTGCTCTTCCTTAGGGCTTCATTGGGCCTTCGATGCTCCATCTCCAGGAGATTGTGTAGGCACCTAATTTGGGCCTAGAGGTGATCAGGGTAATGGGAATTTTAACTCGCAAGCATAGCCTTAATCTAGTGATTGGGTATTTCTGAGGGAGAAAAAAGTGAATAGTGTCAAGCCAGGTCAAACCTCGACCCGCGCCATCGGTTCGGGTTATCCAATTAACTCAATTTATTTGATTTAAATTCCTAATATTAATTCTCTAAGAAAATATAAATGTTATGATTCACTAATTAAAACTTTTCAAATGTATTATTTAAATAACTTCCTCAATAACTGCAAGAACATTTTAATTTTGATGACTACATTTTTTAATTAAGCCCTAATTACCTCTAAATTTAATTTTTGAATATTAAATTCATTCCTTGCCCAAATTGCATGACTAAGGACTGTAAATGTTTCTTAGATTGAGGCAAAAATAATTATGTAATTGGAAATGTTTTATAAAGTTAAATTTCACTAATCACCTCTTATTTATTCTAAATCTTGATCAATGAATTAATAACTTAATGAAGCTCTGATTTTGGTGAACCTTGTATATATGGACTTCTTTAACCATATAGAACTAATTGGTATGTTTGTAAACCACTTTCAAGGTTTAATTTGATTAATTACTTTTAAATGACCTAAACCTTGATTAATGCTTAGTAGGCTTATCTTAAGTCCAAATCATGTAATAATGAAACTAAGATTTGAGTAAATTTTATTTGGAACCCTAGAACTCCAATTCTGAATTTTGAACATAAAGGTGGGGCATTTTGGTTATTTTTTCAATTGTTATTTTAACTACATCATTGCTTTATAGATCTACCCATTCCCTTAAAATTAGAAAAATGAATGTCTAGGAATTAAGACTAGACTAATTAGACTTGTGAATTTTAGTCTATAGGTTAAAACCCTGATTTCCTTAAGATAATTAAGAAAAATTTTAAGACTTTTTATGTGAACTTAACATCCACATTTTCATCTCCATAAGTGTCAATTAAATCTTATAAATTAAAAAATAATCAAATTATATAGATATTGGACTATTTTTACATTTTACCCCAAGTAAATATCTTGAGTAAATACTTTAGCTAATTTTAGTTAATTTCCTAAGTGTTTAGTCCTAACCTTACAATTCTAGATTTTAGTAGTTTAGTTCTATTGAGCAATAAAATTTTTCAATAGATTGAGCCCTCTTAAAATTTATAATCTTCATCCTATTAAGAATCAGATTCCATTCTCACTCTATAGAAACTCTTAGTGCAAAATTCCTTAGATTCTTTTTTATAGCCTTTAGTGAATTCAACTTTTGAGTAATGAAATTACCCAAAAGATGGAGTATTGTTTATATTTAAGAGTTAAGTTTGGTTATTTTTGCTCCTCCTGAAGCTCCTGGATCTCTTCTTGAGATGGCTCCTAAAACTACACAAAAGTTGATATTGTCAGTTTCACAATGTTTGGGCCCCATCTAAGAAAATAAAATAATCTTATGTTAGACAAAAAGTCTATATTTAAGGATGCAAATAATTTCTCTTACATTTAAAGGTTTTACTTATTTAATAATAAAATAAAAAACATACAATAGAGAATTGAAATAATAATAACTATAAAGCCAAATATTAAAACTGAAAGCAGAATAATACTTAAACAAATCGACTGCACTGTAAGTAAGCTAACTGTAATGATGTGTAAACTAAATAAAATCTGAAACCTAAGCTAATGACATATGCCACTATATGCATCTAAATATGCCACAAATTATGTGACAAATATATGCAAATTTTGATGCCACAATGCATCCTAAATGGAATTATATGTATCATGATGCCTATTGCTTCCCATAGTTCCTACTCAACCTTGATGTATATTGCATTCTGTAGTTCTCAAATGATCATGATGCATTATGATGAGCCCCATATTTATAGTCATTTTCTTATTTAAAATGCATGTTTTAGTATATTTTTATGTCGTTTCAGCTAAAATTTTTTACTACATTGTTTCTGTAGCATTTAGTGCGGCATTGGATATCTTTACATTGGTTTTTTAGCATGTGATATTTTTATTTACTTTCAGTATACAGGTTTCAATTTTGTTTTACTTTACTTAGCCTTACGATTTCAGTTATTCAGTGCCTTCACAGTTTTGTTTACTTTATTGTCTGTTTGCATATACTTTAGTACTGCTTAGTTTAGCGGCAATATGTTAGACTTCTATCTAACACTGAGTACTTTTGTGATCTAGTAATTTGCTAGACCCCAAGTAGCAGCTGGAGATAGGGCAGGAGGACTTGCAGGGGATCTAGAAGGAGTATGAGGAGCCTTAGTGGATCTATCTTCCACCTTACTTTATTGTTTTTCCTTACTTTCTGCACCTTATTTTACATTTTCTTTTTTGAGACAAATGTTTACTACTGTACAATGATGAATATACTCTGGATATTTTGCTTTAGCTTCCGCACTCTGTTATACTACTATACTTAATATTGTGATGTGATCAGCATACTGGAAATACTTATATCTTTGAGCATATATTGGATTCATTAACTACTTTGATAATCAAATGTATGTGATAGTCTAATACTTAAGATAAGTACTCTACTATTATCTTAAGTATTGACTCTCAATCCTACTCTTGGGATTGAATCAGTAGCCCATCAGTGTGGCTCAGTTCTTAGCCCATCCGAGAAAAGGGGTGTTTGTTATTTGCCCCGATAGCTCAAGTGGTGGTCCGCTCCGCCGCCATATTCAGTTCGTTCCCGCAGGCGATGATGGGGCGGGGCCGTCCCAGTTGGTAATCGAGAAGTTTCATAAAGTGTCAATTAAGGAGTTTGTTCTCATCTACTTTATGATCTGTTCTCTGCATTCGGATCAAGATCACAAGTTACTAAGTGTAGTGAAAGCAACATCCAAAGAGTTCATCAAACTGTCCAAAAATAAAAACTTGATTGTGTCTAGAATGAGACATCCTATGAATATAACTCACATAACTACATTATTAAGATAGTAAGTGGTTAAATATAAATTGGACGTCCTAGTGTTCGAACAAACTTTAAAGAACTTAATCTAATTTGAATAAGATACTTATCAGTTAACTTACTTTAGGAATGGAAAATACACCATCAGTATTGTGCTTCTACCTTAAAAGATACGAGGACTACTGGATGGATGATCTTAGAGACGGTCAGATCTATGGAAGGATCGTCGATGGAGTATCAACCCGTGGAGTTGAAGTTCTGGACAAGATCTTTATCCATTCATCTTTTGGAGGCACCTGTCTTTCAGTAGTTGCTAGGGAGTGGTTAAATCGTGCAAACATCGCACTTCGAGAGGTGGCATGTCCAGAGGAGTATTGCCTTCAGATCGTGGAGTTCCTACTGAGGGGATCAGTGAGTCATTGGTGGTTTTGGGTTCATAGGAGATTAGCTAGGGGGTGCCACAGGGTCGCATTTGATAACTTCTCTACTGCTTTTTGGGTAGAGTATTGTAACTAAGATATAGAGATCTTATTATATCGTGTCTTTCTTCTTAGTTATATGATTTTTGGATCCCTGTATCTTCTTTTTTGAGAAAGAAATAAATGGAGTTATAGTGGAGTTATATTTTTCTAAATCCATACCTGCATTTACAGTCATGAATTCCAGTTCTCCTTCTACTCCTACCTCGATCAAGAATGCAGTTTCGTCATCTAGCAGACCCAAAGAATCAAACCCAATGGCTAGTCTGATGGAAGCCTTGATAGAGAGCAATGCGCAGCAGGCGCAAGAAACACATGCTCTGATTTTATGAGTAAGACAACAATCTGCACCCCCATCAGAATTCTCGTCATCCTCAAACTTTATTGGTGACGAGATCCTACATAGTTTTCTTCGCCTCAAAACTCCCACATTCAATGGAGCGCTGAATCCCATGGACACAGTAAACTGGCTTAAAATTGCTGAGAAGAATCTGGCCAGCATCAAGTGCCCCAACTCCAAAGCTATTTGTCTAGTAACTCACTTGCTACAAGAAGAAGCTGAATGCTGGTGGGAAAATGAGCAGAACAACAAGTTTGCCGACTACAAAATAGAAGACATCCCTTGGGATATGTTTTTGGAGGCATTCCACGAGGTTTTCATACCAGCATCAGCACAGGCAATCCTGGAGGACAAACTCCTCCACCTCACTCAAGGTAATACTCAGTGTTCGACTATGAACAAGAGTTCTGGAGATTGTCATGCTTCGTTCCGAACCTAGTTAAAACGAAGGCATCTAGGTGCCACCATTTCCTGAAGGGTCTGAGAGTCTCCATAAAAGCTCACCTAGTTTTCTGGCAAATCAAGAATTTGATGGAGATGATTGAAGCTGCTTGTCTTCAGAAGGGATTTCAAGGTCAGGTAGACCGAAAAGGAAGGCAATAGTTATGCAGCCTAGAAAGGAACATATTGGTCACCATAAGATGACAAGAGTTTATAACCTTGAAGCTGATCAATCCCAACCACAACATTCTGAATGCAAGCAGTTCTACCCATACGGGAAGTGCTACCACTATGGTGGTGTTGTTTCACATGTGATCAAATGGCCATCGATACTTCGACTGCAATGCTAAGGCAACCATCGATGAAGTGTTCATCAATTAGTCCCATCATAAATAGGCATTTCATGCACAATAGAGGAACAACAGAGAATCTTCTCCTATAGCAATGACAGCTCCTATTTCTAATGCCAAGGCAATTGTACCTGCACAAAAGCCAAACCAAAATTGTCAGGGTTAAAGGCCTCAAAACAAATGACCCTCAGCACCTGCAAGGGTATACATGTTAACTCTGCCTTTGCTCCTGAAGATAATGATGTAGTTTCAGGTACACCTTAAATTGATTCTTATTCAATCATGGCTATTCTATATTCAATATTTTCTGCTCTAATAGTATGATCCTTATCATAAGTATTATAATAAGCACCTTAATGATTAATGACAAATCTTGTAACATCCTTTTTGATACTGGAGTGAGTCATTCCTTCGTATCGAAAAGTTGGGCTAAAACTCTCAAACTATCGTCCTACCGCTTAGCAAACTCACTAAGTATAGGGTTACCCTCCATAGCCGTATGCAATCCCAACAATTTTGCAGCGTAGATATTCCTATCGATAATAAAAAATATAGAGCTAAATTGATTAATTTGCCAATTGCAAATTTTGATGTAATATTGGGAATGAACAGGCTAAGCCAGCATGGTGCTTCAAAAAACTGCCAAAAGAAGAAGATCAATTTCGGGAGTGGAAATCTGTCGTAGTCTTTCGTCAGAAAATTTAGTACTCACACGTCGTTAATTAATGCAATGAAGGTGGAAAGGTTAGTCCAAAAAGGTTGTGATGCATATCTCGTAACAATGATAGTAGAAAAGAAAGAGGTCGTACCCATCTCAGAGAATCGAATTGTTTGTGAATTTCCCAATGTCTTTCCTTAAGATCTACCTAGTCTTCCTCCAGTTAGAGAAGTAGAGTATGCAATTGAACTAATCCCAGGAACCCAACTGCTATCAAAGGTTCCCTACCGTTATGGCGCCCAAAGAAAAGAAAGACCTAAACAAGCAACTTCAAGAGTTGTCAGAAAAAGGTCTTATAAGGCCAAGCTCATCTCCTTGGGGAGTGTCAATTTTGTTCGTGAAAAAGAAGGATGGATCAGTGAGAATGTGCATCTATTATAGGGAATTGAATAAAGTAACCATCAAGAATAAATACGCATTACCACATATCGATGATTTATTTGATCAGTTGTCTGAAGCTAAGGAATTTTCCAAGATTGATCTATGATCTTGTAACAACCCTAGGCTGTTACTCTAGCTAAATCTAGTTTAATTAAGCTAAACCAAGCCTTGATTTTGATTCCATTGGATTCGATGGGTCATTTAAACCTAACCATAGAGGTTTGAAATCAATTAGAGCTAAATTGGAAATTTTGGTATTTTTGGCTATTTTTAAGCCTTGAAAATTACCTAAATTAATTTGATCTCCAAATTAAAATATGATTTCATTTTTGAATTCCTCATACCCAAATTAGCTAAGGGTGAATTTTGTGAATTTTTAGAGCTCATTTGGTCCTAAATTGGAGTTAGTAAATTTAAGGATAATTTTGTATTATTTAATTGATTAATATATTTAAATTAAATTCAAATAAAAATTAAAACGGCGGGATTCGCTGTCGGGACCGCAGCAGATCCACTGCGGGGTCCCGACAGTGGCACATGCGTATAAGCCACCTGATGCAATATCACGCATCTCAGCGCATTTAATCTAACGGCCGCGCTCCCTCACCCCGGGATTTAAATCCTATCCGCCCACTCAGCATCTTATATCTGACGCTCAGGATTTAATCTGCAATTTCGGTTAATTAGAAACTGCATCAAACCATCGCCCCAACGGTTTTGGCATCAGATGGCAGAGACGAACCCCGCTACTGTGGATCTTCGTTCTCGCGAGGATTCTGCCCGACAGCGGAAATTCTCCAGTACCAAGCCATGTCGACTTTGTCTGCCACTCCTTTGTCAGGTCATCCAAGCTATTAGCACCTTCCCATTCATGGCCGAGCCTAGCATAGAGGCCTAGTGGGGTCGAGCCTCCCAATTGAGGAAGGTGAAAGATGGCCCTCGGCCCGAGCCTGGATCGTTGGCTCCCGGCCTCGCCCACCAGACCTAGGCCCCTCTAAGCCTACAAATACCTCCACTGATCACACGTGAGCTCCTTTGCTCACCGTGACCCGCACATTTTGGAATCGGGCCAACAAATAATAAACGGAATTTTGGATTTAAAATCCTTAAGGAAATTAAATTATCATTAGATTCCTATAGTTTAATTTAAGTAAAACATTCAAATAAATTATTTAAATAATTTTGGCTATACTAATCCAAATGGTATGATCCAATATACCATTTGAATCAGAAAAATACAAGGAATCTAAATATAAAATAGAATCACAGACCAATGTTTGGATTTAAAATTATTTGCCAAACACTTTGCTATCCTTATTTAAATCATATTAACTTAAATAAATATCCAAATGAGGAGATTAAGGGCTATGGTTGCTCCCTGAACCCTAGAGATAAATGTCAGACCTTTAAAACCAATTTTGATATTAATTTCTCTTAGTCACTCCTTAATCACCCTAATTAAGGATTAGTAAAATTAAACCTAATTAAGCCTCTAATTTTGATAGAGATTGTTCCTAATGCTATCCTAAGTATTCTAGAACCATTTGGAAAGGTTGGATTGCCCTAAGATGCCCTAAATTACTAATTCCCAATGAGCTTAAATAAGTGATTAGTGCTAACTAAGCTTAATTAGGTTATTAAAACTTGAAATAAGTATGTTTCCCACTTCAGTAAGCAATATGAAACACATTAAAATAGATTAGGAGTAATTTGGATAACTAAATCCTAAAATTCCAATTTTTGGCCTTAAGAAGGGCATTTTGGTCATTTTGATCAAATATGCTTAAATGCCCTATAAACCTTAAAAATTTAAGTAATCTACCCTAACATAGATTAGAAATGTTCTCTGAATTCTCATAGCAATATTAATGTTAATGTGATCCTTAAACTTAAGAAATCTTCACTTAAGCCCTAATTAAGACACTTAGATCTTAAGTAACCTTAAAGAGTTCACCTAGTTTAATGCTTAAACCAAATATCTAAGATTGTCAATTATCACCTTAATGATTTCAATATAGTTAGATTATAAACCTAAATTCTAAAAGAAATACAAATGGAAAGTCCTAAGTAAAAATCTAGTTAAAGTCTAAAGTGATCAAACATCAAATCCTTAGATCTTAAATCAGACTTAAATCTTCAATTTGAACTGAACTATCTCCAATTGAAATTCTTCAAATGATTGATTATTTAACCCTTTGAAACCTTCCATGTGGGTATAGGATGATTCAATCTGTAAAGATAATGAGATTATCTTAAAGATTGAATATAGATCTTAGATTCTCAAATTCTTAATTGATTATTATCTTATAATCAGTAGAATAACCCGTCACTAAGTTCATAGTTCTTGGATCTTCAACTTATAGGATCCTTTATCCATAACTTTGGAATAGAGTGTGAACCCTAGATTCTTATTAGGATACCCTCCTTGGATTTAGGTTTTGAACACCAAAGTGGAGTTCAAGTCCTGAATCCTTAAATCTTGATTTACATGATCCAGATTTAGGTAAGAGAGTAAAATATTAATAAACTAGGTCATTGATTTATTTACTTAAACTATATAGTCGTCACATGATTTAAGATTAGAACTTGTTAAGTTATATTAACTTTAAGGACATAAATCTGAGATCCTACTCGATAGCTGGATATTGGAGATCCTAAACTTGTACCTTCTCAGAGTAGCTAGATTTGGTAATTAGATAACATCAGATATCACATGAGTTTAGATTGAGTCCCTTTCTTACTTTGATTTGATTTTCTTGGCATACCTTGGTTATTGAGCCTTATTCCTTGAGCATAATAGGAAACCTTAGGATATGGATGATATATCCGAAGTTAGTATTTGAATTTCATATCATTTAGCATGCCTTGTTGTAGTTAGCAGAATATGTCCTAGCTTAGTCTGCCTCTTCAGTAGTAGTATTATATAGACTGGACTCAGAACTAGCATATTTGGATGGCTAGACTGGGGATTGATTGATTGATATTGGAGGCCCTATATGGCCTATTGGCTGGTATGGCAGTACTATGTCTTAGGCTTATTGCTACTTTAGCTGGATTGTTCAGTATTGTTTTCTGTTTTGCTTTGCCACATGCTTCAGTGGCATTATTTTCAGTACTTGCTCACTTTGCCACATGTCTAGTGGCTTTACTTTACATAGATTGCGTTGCTTTTGCCGCATGTCTCAGTGGCCTTTCTTTTCCTTTTCTTAATTAGCATGTTGTATGTATACTCACATGGTTTACTTATATATATTGGCATGTTTAGGATGCTAGAATTGCATGTTTTTAGTACTTGTGTTTCTTTTATATACCCAGCATGTGTTAATATGATCATGCATGTTAGGTTCAAGATTGTATTGTAGTTGCTATTTCTTTTTAGCTTTTAGCCTCACCCTATTAATTTTACATTGTATGTTCTTCACACTGATGGCTATAAATGGATGGTTTATAGTTACAATTTCTCCATAGCTTGTTGACCTATTACTGCTTGCATGTTTAGCTAATTTAAATGTGATTTCTTTAAAATATTCAGTTCATTAAAATAGCCTAAAATGTACTTAGACAATTATCTAACTAACCTTTTTATTTTGTTGGTTATGGCCCAGGCATTTGTGATATTGATAAATGTCAGATTTAAACAAGTTCGTGGGCAGTGTCGCAAGGAGGAGCAGGTTCAGGAGGAGGATCGTGCTACTGCTGTTTAGTTAGATATTGCATTTTTTTTGGTGAGATTGAGAGACATTTTCATTCTCTTTAAAATTCAATTTGTAATAATTAATTTGGATGTGTTTCATTTCTGCATTTCGATGAGTTACTATATTGTTTTCCCACTTTCTACTATGTATGCTTGTGGATGTTACTACTCGCCTATTGCTTCCGCCATTGATATTTATATATATATATATATATTATATATATATATTGATGAATGTTATAGCACTTGGTGACAAGTCCTTGGCTTAAGGCAGGTTGGGTTTACCTAACTTTACTTAAGCTGGGTATTTTACAGTTGGAGCACCGTACTTCCTTGTTGTCACTACGGGGCCCCACAGTCGGTATCGGAGAACACCATAGTGTCAGAATGGGATCTATGATTCTTTCTACCTAATGGACCATTCTTCTAAAATTCAAACATCAATATAGGTAACATCCATAACATAGTACTGGCAGTAACTCTATGCAAAATGTAGGAGGAGAATACTTCATCCTAATAATTTAGTCATCTGGAGTCTAACACAAATGTAATAAAATTCTGTCCTCAGAGTCAAATAAATTCTAGATAGTCGATATAGACTATTATCAGCGTCCTTTCAAGATAGTTTGGAGGTGTAGCTTCAAGTGGAGGCAGAAAAGTAACTAGCAGATTGAAGGAGTTTCTGCAAAAGGGATCTTAGTCCTGGAGAAGCTTTTACAGCAAGCTGTATATCAAGGGCTCTACTTTCCCATATATGCACAAGAATGGTTGAGCTGAGTGGAGTATTCTGATATACATAGAGTGTCCCGAGTCACTTATGTAGATATTGTGACAGACCTGATGGTGGATTACGCCGGAGTTTGGTGGTATGAGACCATGGAAGGCTCAAGAAGAAGCGTAATAGGAAGCATCGGGAAGTCGCTTTTGAGGACTTTTATAGCCTTAGGGCAGAGTATATTGATCATGTTTGAGTGATATTAGGATAAATGTTATTTCATTCTCAAGCAACCCTATTAGATAGATTAGAGTTTTGGCATTGTAATCCCTTATTTCTATTATTAATGAAAGATTTTGATTTCTCTTCCTTAGAGTAAATTCTGAGTTTTTCTTTTTCTTTAAAATTAAACTAGAATGGATTTCGGATCACCACCTACCGTTACTCCTCTCAAGAACAATGTTGCCTCTATAGTTCTAATGATGAGGTAGCTCATCTGCGAGCCATGGTGTCAACTCTATTGGAAAATCAAGCTCAATAGATGCTCGTTATGCAGAAATTACTAAATGATCGTGCAACTCAGTCACTGTCGCTGATCCAATAGTATATACTCCACAAGCTGCTCCTTCTTCACATCATTCGATGGATAATCTCCTTCACAATTTTTGAGGTTAAGCCTCCAACCTTTGGTGGGACCTGTCACCAATGGATATAGCCGATTGGCTGAAGGTTATGGAAAGGGATCTCATTAGTTTGAAGGTCTTGAACTCGAAAGATGTCCTTCTCGCCACCGTTTGTTTCATGCAGAAACAGAATATTGGTGGGAAGAGATCCGAAATACCAAGTTCGCTGACTACGAGTTAAAGGACATCCCCCGGGATGAGTTCATCGAGGCCTTCAAGGCTGAATACGAAAGGGAATTTTGTAGATTGATTCATTTCGTGCCAAAAGTTACTTATTTTGAGTCAGCAAATTGCCACCGCTTCCTTTGTGGACTCCAAGGTTCACTGAAGAACCAGATCGTGCCGCTCTGTTTGACTAGCTTCTTCAAACTGGTGGAAACGGCTAAGGTGATTGAGCATCACCAATTTGAAGAGGATCTTAAGCGAAAAGCACAAATGACTCTAAACCCACGGGGAAACTTGAAGAGATACGGATCTAACTCTACAAAAGTATATCAGCTAGAAGCTGCACCTACCGCCGAACAAACTCAAAACTGTACTAAGCCACATCCGTATGGCAAGTGTCACCATTTTGGCCAGGGTGTTTCAATTGTGAGCGTACAGGCCACCGGTTCTATCAATGCGACCACACGAAAATGGTAGAAAGATTTTAATGAAGTCTTATCAGAAGAAGTAAGTGTTCTGAACAACTCCATTAAACTGGAGAGAACCAAATAAGGCTAAAATGCCAGCCCCTGCTTCTGAAGTTGCTCACATGCAGCCACCTGCTCCTAATTCTCAAACTATCAGCGACGACAACCTAACAATCGTCCTGTTGGTCCTGCACGAGTATATGCCTTAACTACTATTGAAGCCACAGAAGATAACAATATAGTTTCAGGCACACACTCCTAAACCTCTCTCCTGTTAAATTTCTTTTCTGTATTTTAAATATTTTCAAGTTGTTAATGCGAAACTGTGTAAATTTAGGCACCCTTTATTTCAACAACCAACCTTGTAATGTATTGTTCGATACCGGTGCCAGTCACTCTTTATCTCTAAATGATTTGCTAATAACCTTAAACTTCACGCATGCAACCTAGCACAAAAGTTGAGTGTTGGACTTCCATCTGGAATCCAACTGAGTGCCCATAAATTTGCAATATTAAAGTCACGTAAATGATCAAAAATTTCAGCCAAACTAATCATCCTGCCAATAGCTAACTTTGATATCATCCTTGGGATGAATTGGCTCAGTGACAATAATGCTGTGATAAACTGTTATAAAAAAAAGCCACTCTCCATTCTCAGGGCAAGCCTGAAACATTTGTAAGAATAACCAGCACGCAGTTATCCTTAGTAAATGCAATTAAAGATGAATAGTTATTTGTTAAGGGTTGTAATGCTTACCTAGTTACTATGATGGGCAAAACAAAAGAGTGTATCTCTCTTTTGATTGTAAGGTAGTCAGAGAATTACCGATGTGTTCCCAGAAGAATTGCTTGGTGTACCTCCTTTTAGAGAAGTAGAATTCTCTATTGAATTAATCCCTGGTAATCAACCGATATCCAAAGCACCTTATAGAATGGCACCTAAGGAGCTTCAAGAGCTCAACGAGCAATTGCAAGAGCTATTGAATAAAGGCTTCATCAGGCCAAGTATGTCTCCTTAGGGAGCGCTAATATTATTTGTGAAAAAGAATGATGGATCTATGTATGTGTATAGATTATTATGAATTAAATAAGGTCACCATAAGAACAAATACCCACTGCCTAGAATTGATGACTTGTTCGACCAGTTATCCGGAGCCGTTATATTTTCCAAGATCGATTTAAGGTCTGGACACTATCAACTGCGAGTAAAAGAAGGCGATGTAGGGAAGATTGCTTTCCGTACTAGTTATGGCCACTTTGAGTTTTTGGTGATGTCATTAGGACTCCCCAATGCACCATCAATCTTTATGGATTTAATGCAACGAGTGCTAAAACCATATTTGGACAAGTTTGTGATCATCTTCATTGACGATATCCTTATTTATTCCAAAACTTTGAGAGATCATGATGAACATCTGAGGATAGTATTAGAAACTCTGCGAGCATCAACTGTATGCCAGTTCTCCAAGTGCAAGTTCTGACTCAATTCTATTGCATTCATGGGGCACGTAGTCGATGCTCAGGGTATTTGAGTAGATCAGAGTAAAGTGTGCGCTATTCAGGACTGGACTCAACCTAAGTCTGTCACTGACATTAGAAGTTTCCTGGGATTAGCGGGATACTACAGAAAGTTTATTAAAGGCTTTTCCCAGATTGCTTCGCTGTTGATTAAATTGACTCAAAAGCCATTCCGTTCATTTGGAGTCCTGAATGCGAGAAGCATTTCAAACTTTAAAAGATGCAGTTTCTACCCGCTCCAGTTCTTGTTTTACCTAAAGAAGGTTGAACTATCAAGTATATACCGATGCCTCTGGAATCAGTCTAGGTTGTGTTTTAATGCAAGAGGGTAAGGTAATTGCCTACGCCTCTCATCAGTTAAAACCCCACGAGCAAATTATCCAGTTCATAATCTTGAACTTGCAGCCGTAATATTTGCCTTAAAAATATGGTGTCACTATCTGTACGGAGTGCAATGTTCAATTTTCACTGATCATCAAAGTTTGAAGTATATCTTCACCCAAAGAGAGTTGAATTGCCGCCAGAGAAGATGGTTGGAGCTCATCAGCGATTATGACCTCAGTATCCAATATCATCCAGGAAAAGTGAATGTAGTGGCCAATGCACTTAGTCATCATACTACTATAACCTCTATGATTGCATCCAGTTCTTTAGAACCTGAATTTTGTAAGCTCGAGATTTCTCCAGTTAGTGGGGATATGCTGAGTTCGCTATTAGCAAATATTAATGTGCAACCCACTTTCCCCTGAGATGTCTCTATCTCGCAAACCAAAGATGAGTACTTGAAACTTAAAGTATATATTGAAGGTGGTCTTAATCATGAATTACAATTGCAGAATGGTGTAATTTATCAAGGTAATCGATTGTGATTCCCAAGTCCATGCATCAAGAAGTTTTAGTCGAAGGCCATAATTCTGGATATCATATTCATCTAGGTAGTACTAAGATGTATCAGGACCTAAAATCATTTTGGTGGCCAGGTATGAAGAAAGATATAGTTGACTTTGTGGCCAAATGTCATGCCTGTAATTTAGTAAAGGCCGAACACCAAAGACTTGGTGGTCTTCTGCATCCATTAGATAATCCTGAATGGAAATGGTTCGATATATCTATGGACTTTGTCATGGGATTGCCTCGTGCAAAATCAGGTGCCGATACAATCTGGGTGATAGTAGACCGCTTAACTAAATCAGCGCATTTTCTTCCCATCTGTCAAACTGATTCTGTAGAGAAGTTAGCAAAACTCTACATCAAAGAATTTTCAGATTGCATGGGATTCCGAACCCAATTGTATCTGATAGAGATAGCAGATTTACTTCCAAGTTTTGGCTAGCTGTGCATCAAGATCTGAGTATGACTCTAGCCATGAGTACAACTTTTCATTCTCAAACGGATGGTCAAACTGAAAGAGTGAACTATGTTTTGGAAGATTTGTATTCTTGATTTTGCTGGTTCCTGGGAAGATCACATCCCGTTAGTGGAGTTTGCCTACAATAACAACTTTCAAGCCAGTATTAAAATGGCCCTTATGAAGCGTTGTATGGTAGAAAATGCAGTACTCTACTAGCTTGGTCAGAAACAGGAAGCGTTCAGCTCTTTGGTTCATAATTAGTTGAAGAAACCAGTAATAAGATCAAATTAATTCAGCAGAGAATTCATTCAGCTCAAAATTGTCAGAGCAAGTATCATGATTCTCACCACCGTCTCCTAGAATTCAATGTGGGAGATTCTGCTTATCTAAAAGTCAGTCCAATGAAAGGTGTCTTCCAATTTGGCGTAGCTGGGAAACTTAGTCCCCGCTATGTTGGACCTTTCAAAGTTTTGGCAAAAGTAGGATCATCTACCTACCGGTTAAGCCTTCCTGATGGCTTTAGCTGTGTATAACGTATTTCATGTATCATCATTAAGAAGATGTCTTCGAGACCTTCTCATCTCGTTCAACTTTCAGCAGTAGAGATTCAACCCGATCTTTCATATGCCGAAGAACCTATCAGAACCTTAGCTCATGATCAGAAGCAGCTAAGAATCATTCAATTCCTATGGTCAAAATTCAGTGGAAGAATCAATCCTTAGAGGAAATCACTTGGGAGAAAGAGGTGGATATGCACAATAAATATCCACAGCTCTTTGTGAACCCAGGTATTGTTATTCTCTCCTCTTTCCACTTCTTGTATTTTCTTTGACCTGTTAAATCCCATTAGAATTTTCTTCACTTAGGTGATGTCAGGACGACCCATTCTTAAGTGGGGGAGCTTGTAACAACCCTAGGTTGTTACTCTAGCTAAATCTAGTTTAATTAAGCTAAACCATGCCTTAATTTTGATTCTATTAGTTTCAATGGGTCACTTAAACCTAACCATAGAGGCTTGAAATTAACCGGAGCTAAATTGGATATTTTAGTTTTTGGCTATTTTTAAGCCCCAAAAATTACTTAAAATAATTTGATCTCCAAATTAAAATCTGATTTCATTTTTCAATTCCTCATACCCTAATTAGCTAAGGGTGAACTTTTGGGATTTTTGGAGCTCATTTGGTCCTAAATTGGAGTTAGGATATTTAAGGATAATTTTATATTATTTAATTATTATTATTTATATTTAAATTAAATTTAAATAAGAATTAAAATGGCGAGATTCGCTGTCGGGACCGCGGCAGATCCGCTGCGGGGTCCCGACAGCGGCGCATGCGTATAAGCCACCCGATGCAATATCACGCATCTCAGCGCGTTTAATCCAACCACCGCGCTCTCTCTCCCCGGGATTTAAATCCTATCTGCCCGCTTGACATCTTATGTCCGATGCTCGGGATTTAATCCGCAATTTTGGTTAATTAGAAACTGCATCAGACCGTCGATCCCCAACAGTTCCGGCATCAGATGGCAGAGACGAACCCCGCCACTGTGATCTTTGTTCTCAAGAGGATTCTGCCCGACAGCGGAAATTTGCCCGTACCAAGCCACGTCGACTTTGTCTGCCACTCCTTCGTCGAGTCATCCAAGCCGTTAGCACCTTTCCATTCGTGGCCGAGCCTAGCATAGAGGCCCAGTGGGGTCGAGCCTCCCAATTGAGGTAGGCGGAAGTTGCCCCTCGGCCCGAGCCTGGATCTGGCTCCCACCTCGCCCACTATACCTAGGCCCCTCTAAGCCTATAAATACCTCCACTGATCATACAGTGAGCTCCTTTGCTCACTGTGAATCTCACATTTCCCTCTGCCCTCTGTTCTCGGTGCTCCCAGCTCTTCCAACGACCTAACCTGCTTCGTCCACTGATACGGGTTGGGGTTTGAAGTTCAAACCCCCAGGCTGCAGTATTGGGAGCTCAGGAGATTTCCAGGGACCTGCTGTGATGCTCGGCTCATCTTCTTCCCAATTATTAGGTACAGCCTTCGTCCGATTCTTCTGTGGAGCTGGATTCAGCTTGACTCTCACTTAATTAAGCCTTAGATGCTGCATAGGACCTCTTCCTAGCTCCCCAGTGAACGTTCGAGTCCTCGGGTGAGTTCTGGCAGTGGACCAGATGGTGAATTCGCCATCTGAGCTCACTGCTAGGAGAATCTCTGGTTCGTCAAATGCGGAATTTTCTCGAGTCAATTAGCAGTCTACCAGACATTAGAAGTTGTCAGCAATAATTGTCGAACCATTTCAAGGGCTGGATTCGACCAAATCGATCGATTCGACTGGAATCGATCGATCCAGTCGCATCTCTCGTCTGCTAAATACCCTGAGTAGCACCCCACTGATCCAGACCATCCCAAAACTCCTCGACTCGCCCTACCGCTTCCTTTTAGTACCCTGAACGTGTAGGGATCGGAGATGGCGCAATCCGTGGCCTCTGTGAGGATAATTCTTCTCCACAGGTGAGCCTTTAGAGACGCGTCGGCCGAGTAGTCCCCCGGGGATCCGGAGCCTCCCAGTTGGGGCTTATTGGTTTAATCGGCATGTCTGAGTGAGGGATGGAGTAGCCGTCGAGATCGGAGCGTGGCGTAGCTAGAGCATGGAGAATTGCACGTTCAAAGCTAACCCTAGGGCGCCAGGCTTCGGGTGCCAGCCAAGGGAAGAAGGTGAAGTCACGTGTCGGGCTGACCCGTGACCCGCCGCATTTTGGAATCAGGCTGACAGAATAATAAACAGAATTTTGGATTTAAAATCCTTAAGGAAATTAAACTATAATTAGATTCCTATAGTTTTTAATTTAAATAAATATTCAGAATAATTATTTAAATAACTTTGGCTATACTGATCAAAATGGTATGATCCAATATACCATTTGAATCTAAAAAATACAAGGAATCTAAATATAAAAAAATCACAGATACAATGGTAGGATTTAAAAATTCTTGCGCAACTCTTTGTTGTCCTTATATAAATCATTTTAAGTTACATAAATATCCAATGAGGAGATTAAGGGCTCTAATTGCTCCCAGAACCCTAGAGATCAATTTTAAACCTTAAAACTAATTTTGGATATTAATTTCTCTTGATCAACTCCTTAATTACCCTAATTAGGGATTAGTAAAATTAAACCTAATTAAGCCTCTGATTTGATAGAGATTGTCCTAATGCTATCCAAAGTATTCTAGAACCATTTGGAAATGTTGGATTGCCCTAAGATGCCCTAAATTACTAATCCCCAAATTTGGGCTTAAATAAGTGATTAGTGCTAACTAAGCTTAATTAGGTTAATTAAAACTTGAATAAAATATGTTTCCCACTTTAGTAAGCAATATGAAATACATTAAAATAGATTAGGAGTAATTTGGACAACCTAAATCCTTAAAATTCCAAGTTTTGGCCTTAAGAGGGGCATTTTGGTTATTTTGATCAATTATGCTTAAATGCCCTATAAACCTTGAAAATTTCAGTAATCTACCCTAACATAGATTAGAAATGTTCTCTAAATTCTCATACCAATATTAATGTTAATGTGATCCTTAAACTTAAGAAATCTTCACTTAAGCCCTAATTAAGACACAATAGATCTTAAGTAACCTAAAAGAGGTCACCTAGTTTAATGCTTAAACCAAATATCTAAGATTGTCAATTATCACCTTAATGAGTTCAATATAGTTAGATTATAAACCTAAATTCTAAAAGAAATACAAATGGAAACTCCTAAGTAAAAATCTAGTTCAAAGTCTAAAGTGATTAAACATCAGATCCCTAGATCTTAGATCTTAGACTTAGATCTTCAATTTGAACTGAACAATCTCCAATTGAAATTCTTCAAATGATTGATTGCTTAACCCTTTGAAACCTTCCATGTGGGTATAGGATGATTAAATCTCTAAAGATAATGAGATTATCTTAAAGATTGAATATAGATCTTAAATTCTCAAATTCTTAATTGATTATTTTATCTTATAATCAGTAGAATAACCCTTCACTAAGATCATAGTTCTTGGATCTTTCAGCATATAGGATCATTTATCCTTAACTTTGGAATAGAGTGTGAACCCTAGATTCTTATTAAGATACCCTCCTTGGATTTAGGTTTTGCACACCAAAGTGGAGTTCAAGTCGTGAATCCTTAAATCTTGATTTACTTGATCAAGATTTGGGTAAGAGAGTAAAATATTAATAAACTAAGTCATTGATTTATTTACTTAAACTATATAGTCGTCACATGATTTCGGATTAGAACTTGTTAAGTTCTAACATTAACTTTAAGGACGAAAATCTGAGATCCTACTCGATAGCTGGATATTGGAGATCCTAAACTTGTACCATTTCAGAGTAGCTAGATTTGGTAATTAGATAATATCAGATATCACATGAGTTTAGATTGAGTCCCTTGCTTAGTTGATTTGATTTACTTGGCAAACCTTAGTTATTGAGCCTTATTCCTTGAGCATAATATGAAACCTTAGGATATGGATGATACATCATAAGTTAGTATTTCAATTGCATATCATTCAGTTTTGCCTCGTTTGCAGTTAGTAGAATATATCCTAGCTTAGTCTACCTCTTCAGTAGTAGTATTATATAGACTGGACTCAGAACTAGCATATTTGGATGGCTAGACTGGGGATTAATTGATTGATATTAGAGGCCCTAGTGGCCTATTGGCTGGTATGGTAGTACTATGTCTTTAGCTTATTGCTACTTTAGCTGGATTGTTCAGTATTATTTTCTGCTTTGCTTTGCCACATGCTTCGATGGCCTTATTTTCAGTACTTGCTCGCTTTGCTACATGACTCAATGGATTTACGTTACATAGATTGCTTTGCTTTTGCCACATGTCTCAGTGGCCTTTCTTTTCCTTTTTCTTAATTAGGCATGTTGTATCTATACTCACATAGTTTACTTATACATATTGGCATGTTTAGGATGCTAGAATTGCATATTTTCAGTACTTGTGTTTCTTTTATATACCCAGCATGTGTTAATATGATCATAAGCATGTTAGGTTCAGGATTGTATTGTAGTTGCTGTTTCTTTTTAGCTTTTAGCCTCACCCTATTTATTTTACATTTTATATTCTTCATACTAGTTGCTGGCTATAAATGGATGGTTTATAGTTACTGTTTATCCATAGCTTGTTGCACCTATTACTGCTTGCATGTTTAGCTAATTTAAATGTGATATCTTTAAAATATTTAGTTCATTAAAATAGCCTAAAATATAATTAGATAATTGTCTAACTGTAACATTTTTGTTTTGTTGATTGGGGCCCTGGCATTTGTGATACTGATAAATAGTCAGATTCAGACATGTTTATGGGCAGTGTCGCAGAAGAGGAGCAGGTTCATGGAGCAGGATCATGCTGCTGCTGTTTAGATTGATATTGCATTTTATTTCAGAGAGATTGAGAGACATTTTCATTCTCTTTAAAATTCAGATTGTAATAATTAATTCTGGATGTGTTTCATTTCTGCATTTCGATGAGTTACTATATTGTTTTCCCTCTTTCTACTATGTATGCTTGTGGATGTTACTACTCGCCTATTGCTTTCGCCACGTTGATATATATATATATATATATATATATATATATATATATATATATATATCTATTGATGAATATTATAGCACTTGGTGACAAATCCTTGGCTTACGGCAGGTTGGGTTTACCTAACCTTACTTAAGTTGGGAATTTGCCACAGTTGGAGCACCGTACTTCTTTGTTGTATGTACGGGGGCCCGCAGATCTGTTTACCATCAGCTAAGAGCTAAGGATGCAGATATAGAAAAGACAACATTTAGAACCCGTTATGGACATTATGAATTCTTGATAATGTCCTTAGGTTTGACAAATGCGCCGTCCATTTTTATGAACCTAATGCAGCGCATGTTGAAAGTATATTTAGATAAATTCGTCATTGTCTTTATCGATGATATCTTGATCTATTCAAGAAATTGAAGCCGATCATGAAAACCATCTGCGATTAGTATTAGAAGAGCTTCTAAGTCATGAATTGTATGCTAAGTATTCCAAATGTGAATTCTGGCTTGACTCAATCGCTTTCTTGGGTCATATCATTGACTCTCATGAGATCAAAGTCGATCCAAATAAGGTAAGCATAGTTCAAGATTGGTCACATCCAAAGTCCATGACTGATACTATAAGTTTTCTGGGTCTAGCTGGTTATTATAAGAAGTTTGAGAAGGGATTTTCTCAAATTGCATCACCTCTCACAAGGTTAACTCAGAAGGCAGTGCCATTCATCTAGAATCTAGAATGTGAGAATGCATTCCAGGCATTGAAGGATTCTCATTCTTCTGCCCCAGTTCTTGCCTTACCTAAAGAAGGTTTTGAACTACCAAGTCTATACCGATACTTTCAAGGATAGGCTTGGGGTGTGTACTAATGTAGGAAAGAAAATTCATTGCCTATGCCTCTCGTCAACTAAAATTGCATGAAAATAATTACCCTGTCCATGATCTTGAATTAGCCGCTATAGTCGTTGCTCTGAAAATATGGCATCATTATCTTTATGGCATCCAGTGTTCCATATTCATCCGTCATCAGAGTTTAAAGTACATATTCACTCAGTGCGAAACTCAACTGCCATCAGCGAAGGTGGCTTGAGTTAATAAGCAATTAGGACTTATCAATCTTGTATCATTTAGGGAAGGCAAATGTTATAGCTGATGCACTCAAGTCGTCATGCTATGCTTTCCTCCTTAATAGCTTCAAGCACACTTGAGGAAGAATTCAGAAGGCTTGATACCAGGCTAGTTTTTGGTGCTATGTAAGTGAAATGATATCCATGAGTTCTGTTGAACCAACATTTCATTGCGATGTCTCAATCTCCCAAACTAAGGATGAAGACTACCTAAAGTTCAAAATGAAGATTGAAAGTGGTCATCGCTTCGATCTGCTGCTACAAGGCAATGTAATATATCAAGAAGATTGCTTATGGATTCCCAAATCCATGCATCAAGAGATTTAGTAGAAGGTCACAATTCTGGTTATCAAGTATCCTAGTAGTACTAAGATGTACCAAGATCTAAAGAAGTCATTCTAGTCACCTAGAATGAAGAAGTGCGTGGCAGAGTTTGTCGCAAAGTGCCATGCCTGCAATCTAGTCAAAGCAAACATATTAATCCTGGAGGACTTCTCCATCCTCTAAAAATTCCTGAATGGAAGTAGTTAGATATCTCAATGAACTTCGTAATCGGTTTACCCAAATCAAGATCTGGTGCTGATTCAATCTAGGTCATTATTGATCGACTGACCAAATCAGCTCATTATATTCCTATGTGTTAGACTAATACTGTGGAGAAATTGGCAAGGTTGTATATCAAGAAAATTGTCAGACTCCATGGAACTCCAGGATCTATCATGTCTGATCATGATAGTCGATTCACTTCTAAATTTTGGCAAGCAGTGCATCAAGACTTGGGAACTACCCTAGCCATGAGCACCACTTTTCACCATAATACCAATGGTCAAATGGAATGAGTCAATCAAGTCTTGGAGGATCTTCTCCATCTCTGTATTCTAAATTTCAGAGGCTTCTAGGAAGATCATATACCTCTCATGGAAATCGTAAACAATAACAGTTTTCAGGCAAGTATCGGCATGGCTCAGTATGAAGCCTTACACTGGCAGAAAATGCAGTACGCCCTTAGCATGGTCTAAAACTGTCAGCGTTCAGTTATTTGGCTCAGAATTAGTCGAAGAGACAAATTGTAAGGTTCAGCTGAGTCAGTAAAGAATCAAGGCAGCTCAAGGTCGCCAGAGTAAGTACTACAATGCCCATCATTGTTCTCTAGAATTCAATATCGGAGACTTTGCATACCTTAAAGTGAGCCCAATGAAAGGTGTGCATTATTTTGGTGTAGCTGGGAAGCTAAGTCCCCGCTACATCGGACGCTTTGAAATCATAGATTAAAACTTCCTAAATATTTATCTACAGTTCATAATGTGTTCCACATCTCCTCTCTGTGGAGATGTCTTCGTAATACTTCTCACTTAATCCAAATTCCAGTAGTGTCTGTCCAACCGGATCTCTCATATGCAAAAGAGCCAATTAAGATCTTAGCTCATGATCAAAAGCAACTAAGGAATTGTTCAATTCCAATGGTAAAGAATCAGTGGAGAAATCGCTCTTTATAGAATCTACTTGGGAGAAAGAGGACAATATGTGAAGAAAATATCCCAATCTCTTTGAGTTGTAATTCTAATTTTGAATTGTAATTCTAATTTTGAAATTCCTTCACAATTGTCTTCTCTCTTAAGATGATGTCAAGGATGATATCATTCTTAAGTAAGGGAGTCAGTAACAACCCAAGGTGGTTACCTTGCTAAGTTCTAGCATAATTGAGCATTTATTTTGATTCATTTGCATTTAAAATATCAAATTAATGTTACCCTAAAAATTTGAAGTCAATTGGACTTCTCTAAGTCAATCTGGTTATTTGATTAGTCTAGATGCCCTAATTTAAACCTAAAAGTATTTGACCTCATAATTAAAACATGATTGCATTTTTGAATACCTCACCCGCAAATTAGCTAGTGGTGAAAGTTTGGTTCAATTTGGAGATCATTTAGACCATAATTCAATTTAAATTAAAATGGTCTTATTTCATTTATAGGGTTTCCAACAATTCAATTTCGCAAACATACCCTCAAACCCGATTTAACGGTCGGGATCCACTGTGCGGACCGTGGGCGATTCGCTGCGGAGCCCGGGTCGCGCGACAGCGGATTCCCAGCGGATCTCAATGTTGCACCTTCCTATATAACGGCTAGGATATGATCCTACAGAACCTCAGATTAGCCATTGGATCTGCCCGACCAATCCTATGGCCTGGATGGCTCCTACGATTGGCCGTTATGATCCGAGCGATCCCAGCCGTTCCGCCATCTGATCGATATATCAGATGACATCCTAAGGTCCTGGCACTGTGGACCTTCATCCCCACTCGCTCAAGTTCCTGGCAGAAGACTCTCCCGATACTGCCAGCTACCAGGCTTGTCCCCCACTCGCTCCTCCAGCTTAGCAAGTCATTGTTGATCCTCCCGTTATGGCTAGGTGACGCAATCGGGCCTCGTGGTCGAACCAAGCTTGAATTGGAAACTTGATAGCTCGGCCTTTGCCCATCCTCTCGGGTCTCCCCAGCTTGAGCTAATGGCTCTGGAACCTTTCCCATTTCCCTTTGAGGCTATAAATAGCCTCAGATTTCCCCTAGGTAAAGCTTGCAGATCAATTGGAGTCTCCTTCCCTTCTCGCCATTATTGTCTATTCGAGCTTCCTTAGGTGATTCTAGGTGCTCTCATACCCCTGATAGTAGGCTCTCCTAGTGTTCAGGACCCTTTGTGTCGTCTAGGAAACTCAGCTAAATGCAGCCCTGTCCTCTATCAACTATCCCGAGCCCAGCCAAAAATCTAGGAACTCCCGTTTGCAGGTTTCGAGCCAATGAGGCTCGAACCGTCTTCCTTTTGATACGTATACATTCTACTTATTGAATCAAACTCATAGCTATTGATATTGCGCCTTGAGCTAGCCTCAATCGATCGAATCGATTGATCGCGTCAAGTCTGTGGAACGGCTAATGACCGAGTAGGGTCCCAGCATTCCAGCCCACTTCAGACCCGCAGACCGGGGGGCTTCAATCTGTCCCACCTTCCTAAAGGTATGGTCTCTGTGGATAGAATTGTCTCCTCACAGTAGCTCCTATGTGAAGCTTTTGGGAGAGTGTGGTCCTGCTGATACGGACCACCTCACTTGGGGCTTCAGGTCTCTAGTGGTGCATCCAGTCATGGTGAACATGTGGCAATCATCCGCTGGTCGTGCCATGACCTGGGAGCACTGTAATTGACCGATTAGGTTTTTCCCCAATTCGGCCAACTGTCGGGATGAAGGAGCTGGGGATGACGGTACTGTGAGGGCCAGGTCAGCCCATGACCCGCGTGGTGCGATAGTCCCGGGTTCCTCGGGCCCCGGCCGACCCGCGCCTTTTGGTTTTAGGCCGAACCCATTTTAAATATAATCTGATTAATTGGAATTATTTTCCTTAAGGAAAATAATTCAATTAATCAAATCATAGGAAAATTTAGTTGGAAAAATACAGAATAAATTAATGTGTAACTTTTGATCCATTGGCCCAAACCCCATGATTATATATATCAAATTAATCAAAAAATTATCAGGAATTTGAATATAAAATAATATTTAACATTTATTGGTTGGATCTTCTATTTAAGCCTAATTATTATAGATCTTAATTATGGTTGATTAGCATGCATACTTATTCAAATTTCATGATTAGGGTGCCATTAGCTTCCTTGTGATTAGTAGAATGCATGTGTTATGTAAATTAATTTTTTGATCTCTGTAATTTGATTTTATGCCCTAATCTTGTAAAATCATAATTAGTTTCTAATTACTGGATCTTAGCAAACTTAGTCTCTAATTACTGGTAGGACTTAATAAAACATGTCTGCTACTTTGTATGAAATTTTGATGGTTAGATTTATAATTATGTGCTAATCTTTTTGATTTAGATTAGGGTTTAATTAGCACTAATTACTTTCTAATTCTAAACTTTTCTATTATTTTGGTTTCATGCACTGGAATAACCATATTTAAACTATGCATGTCAATTTATAAGTAATAACTTCAATGAAATCCTTAAACCTTGGATCAAGCCATTAATACTTGAATCTAAGATTGGGATTTCCACCAATAATACATCATTAATCCACTGATTTGACACTTGACTTATAAATAAATACTTGATCCTTAATTGGATAAGAGTAGGGGTTAAACCCTAATCTACTTGATTAAGATCTCAACCCTTAATTAATTGGCTTGATTTTAAGATAATGTAATTAATATTATTCTAATAATGCATCTAATTTAGTATTGATCTTAAATCATTGAATTAGAAGTATTAAGGTTAATAATAAAGCCATTTGATTAAAAAAATCTTAACCTAAGTTTCAGATCTTTGATTTTCTCTTATATAAGACTATTAGCATATAATGGATAATAAAATTATATTGATTAAACAAGTGACCTAATCCCAATAACATTATTGATTTAGTTCCATCATTGTATAATAGAATGTGATCAGATAAGCTAATCATCTGATCTGATCACTCTAATCCAAGATATTAAGTAAAACTTGAATATTAGCTTAACTAATAGAAAAGTGAGATCTTAAAGATCTTATGGTAAGCTCGTTCTTGAAATACTTAAAAGGCCTTAATTAATATATAGTATGGTAAGGAGACCCTTGTAAACTTATTGAAGTAGAATCTTAGATGTTCCTTTTTACTTTAGAAGTTGATCTTAATACCTTGGGGTAGAAATTACCTAAACCACTTAGATTAGAATCTTCCTTTATGGTAGAATCTATATTGGGTGATCTTTGATCACATCCTTGGAGCCTTGTGTAGGACTCACCATTTAGTTGTACAATGATAGTTTGATAAACCCTTATTAATTAAATAGAATTGTTGAACCCTGATTGTTGGATTGTATAGTAAGGTATATCCATAGTATTGGGTCATTCCAGTAATATTCAGGATTAGGTTGATTCATCTTAGTAAAGATTATGTCTATGTTCTATCATGCGAGTTTAGTCAGACATAGTACTCACTCGGATTAAATCATTCAATCCTAAGAGTGCTTATGATAAGGGGATTTAGATCATTAGTTTGTTTGAATAAAAATCACGATCGGGTGATGCCTCCTATCGAAGATTGCTTCCATAGGTGTGCTTCTAGAAAATTACGTGGTCTTAAGTACCTTCCTTAGAACACTAAGTATGCTTGTGAATTAGGTGTTTTAATAGCTTAATTTGAGATACAAGTCAGCCATCGGGTGATGCCTCCTATCGAAGATCGCTTCATTAGGGTGGCTTAATCAAACTAAGAGTTAAAGATTACCTTTGTTGGAAACATGCTACATATGTGTATACCATCTTCCCATCTGATGATTTATAATTAAAATCTCAGCTTTAACTAATTATCGCACTAAAATCTTGGAGTCAGAATCCTTTTAGCAGAATTCTGCACAATGGATACTTTGAATTCATTATTGGATTTTAAGTTTTCACGAATTTCAAAATTTAATTCATGTAGTATAAAAGCATGAGCATGAGCATGAACATGAGAGTGATGATTAAGTATCAGTGATGACTTATGGGTTTTGGAATATGGCATACATTAATTGGGGAATTCCTAGGATGCACCAGCATCACAAGTAAATTGTATTCCCAACTGGATGTATGTCTACATTGGACCATACTACTCATAGCCATTTAGTGATAGTTCTATTGTACATTGGTGGAATACTTGTGTTGTGTCATATTTGGCTGCATTGTTCCTGTGATATTTAGTGTAGCATTGGATATCTTTACATTTGTTTCTGAGGATGTGATATTTATACTTACTTTCAGTATTCAAGTTTCAATTTTATTTTACTTTACTTAGCCTTACTGTTTTAGTTATTTAGTGCCTTCACAATTTCAGTTTTCTATAGTTTTGTTTACTTTACTGTTTGTTCGCATGTACTATAGTAATGCTTAGTTTAGCAGCGATGTGTTAGACTTCTGCCTAACATGGAGTACTTTTGTGATCCGGCAATCTGCTAGATCCCGATCAGTAGGTGGAGATAGGGCAGGAAGACTTGTAGGGGATCCAGGAAGGAGTATGAGGAGCCTTAGTGGATCTAACTTCCACCTTACTTTACTATTTTTCCTTACTTTCTATACCTTAGTGAGCTGTATATATGTATTAAACTGTTTGTAATAATTATGGATACATTTTACTTTTTCTTTTCTGAGATAAATGTTTACTACTGTTCATTGATGAATGTGCTCTGGATATTTTGCTTTAGCTTCCGCACTCTGTTATACTATTATATTTAGTATTGTGATGTGATCAGCATACTAGTAAATGCTGATATCTTTGAGCATATGTTGGATTCTTTAACTACTTTGATAATCCAATGTATGTGATAGTCTAATACTTAAGATAAGTACTATACTCTTATCTTAAGTATTGAATCTCAATCCTACTCTTGGGATTGAGTCAGCAGCACGTCAGTGTGGCTCAGTTCTTAGCCTATCTGGGAAAGGGGGTGTTTGTTGCTTGCCCTGATAGCCCGAGTGGCGGTCCGCTTCGCTGTCGAATTCAGTTTGTTCCTGTGCGCAACAATGGGGCGGGGCTTGTCACATGTCCAACCCTATTGTGATTAAGGGGACTCCTTAAATAAGCACTAGGATAGAACCAAGGAAAATGATTTGATCTTGAAGAGCTTGGATGGTTAGGATTGAAGGGTGCTCAATTTATCTTCAAATGAGGAAAATATCTACTAAAATGTAAATGGTATATTCTTAGGGATGAAATTAAAATGAAATTCTTCTAAAGTTTTCATTTAATTTGACAAAACGGGCTAAAAATGAACATTTAATTTTCTCTAAAATTAACCTCATAAAAATTTACAAATTATAAATTGAGGTGTTCCTTAGGTAGGCCTTGATGAGAGGAATTCATAGACACCAAAATCACCCAATTTTGTTAAGTGGTTGAGATGAATTTTTACATTTGAAGATCCCTAAATTATAATTTGTCTGTCCGTTAAAGCCATTACCGTCGTTAACGTTTGTCGCTTTCCCTGTGAATGGCATCAGACACAGATTCAATCTGCACCGTCTGCTCCAATGGCAAATGATAGGGACCGTCTGAGCCGCCGCTTAGATAAATAGCACCGTTAACGTTCTTGTTACATCGTTAATGTTATTTTTTTATTTCTATATGTATTTTAAGCATAAATCATCCAATTTAACTCCAAAAATTGCAAGCTTTATATTGATTCAACTGTCTTGATTTGTTGAATGTGTATGTTTAAATATTATCAAAATTGGATGAGTATTTTAATTTTTATTAATTTTTAAAAGCAAGAACTTGAAATATTCATTACGGTTAATCCGGAAGTTAAAATTTGATGAAACTTAAAACATAGAATCGTCCTGTTATGCTTGAGCTTAAACTGCAAAATAATTTGATGAAACTTAAAACATAGAATCGTCCTGTTATGCTTGAGCTTAAACTGTAAAATTTTTAAATTCTAATTTATAATTTGTTTTCAAAAATTACCCTCAAACTTTGTAGTATGATCCCCTCACTGTACTTTTTCTATAGGTATTTTGATGTAGGGCATTTAAAATGATTAAAATAATCAATGGTATTGCCGACCTTTCGGGTTGAGTCGCACTGACCTTTCGGGTTTGATCTGCTATGATGTGATGTAGCGCTGAGCTCACTATTTGTGAGATGCTACGGCGTGCTGTAGCGTATTTAATTCGGTCCCATGCCCATATTCTCTTGGACTTTAGAAATTGAGTTCTTTTTCTTGAAAATACATAAAAAATACATAATAACTGCACCAATAATCTTATAAGAGCATAAATCCTTCACTAATTTATCTATAATTCTCAGGTTCTTCACACCCCACACTTAGATTCTTTCTCATCCTCGAGTAAGCTTTGAATATCGTTCAGAACTTTATAATTTGCACAAAATGAAGTAACCATGAATTTCTCCTTTTCAGTTCAAAATATTTTTAACAATGTGATAAATATAAAAATAAGTTCTATATCACATAAAGAATAGTTCTATTCCTGTGACAACCCTAGTTGTTACCCTAGCTAACATCATATTAATTAAGCTAAACTAAGCTTTGATTTTGGTTCCATTAGACTCATTGAGTCACTAAGCTTAACCCTAAAAGTTTGAAATTAATCGGAGCTCATTTGAGCATTTTAGTATTTTTGCCTATTTCTGGATCCTGAAATTAGCTAAATTAATTTGATCTCCAAATTAAAATCTGTATTCATTTTTGAATTCCTCATGCCATAATTAGCTAAGGGTGAATTTTTGGGAATTGTTAGAGCTCATTAAGTCCTAAATAAGATTTAAAATTAATTAGGATTTAATTCAATTAATTAAATGAATTTTATTAATTCAATTAGTTATTTATTTAATTTTAATTCTCTATGTTTCGGTGTTCAGGACCGCAGCAGATCCGCTGTGGGGTCTTGACAGCGGTGCACCCTTCTTTTCCACTGGATGTGTGAGCGTGCATCTTGGCGCTATCCAACTGATGACATCTGCTACCCCGCCGCCTAGACCTAATCTCAGCCGTTAGATCATCCCTTAGCCTTTGATGGCAGATCTTCATCCCGTGTAAGTAAATAACTCGTCGCATATTAGGACCATCCGATACCAATGATCGATTCATCAGACGATGGGCATAAGTCATAGAACTGTTGATCATCTCCTTCCCCTCAACTGGTCATGCGTCTAGTCCCCCCCCTGCCCGACAACCTGATTCTTCCAGCCCCTGTGGCAGTATGAGAAATATATTGATCTTTCTCTTCTACCCTCAGGTGCTCTCCTTGAATTGCCCTCGGCCATTGGCAATACCTCTTCCTCTTTCTAACCCTAAGCCATGGCTCTCAGCTCTGATATCCAGCCTCAGACCTTCCTTCAAGCCTATAAATACCTCTAGAGCATATAAGTGAGTTCCTTTGCTCACTGTGATCCCTTAATTTCCCTGGCGAATCCCCTGGAGCTCCCTGTCCTCTCAATAAATTCCGGTGCTCTAGCTACTTGGGCACTGCTGATAGTGGGTATGTTCTAGCAGTTAGACCCCCTGGAAATTTGCAGTGACTGCTTGGTAAGCTCCTGAGCTTCTCATGTTCCCTCAGTCATAGATGTTGCTTCAATCCAAGGTACAAGCTTCTTCTCGACTGAGTTATGTGAGCTCAGTCTTTCAATCCAAGCATTAGGATAGCTCTGTGATGTTATGGATACTTTTCTTTAAAACCCTAGGATAATTGAAATCAGTTACAATGGGCCTAGTTCAGTGCCGACAATGGAGATTCACTGTCTGGACAGAGCTTAGTCAAGACGAAGTGTCGCAATTCTCTGGAGTTCTGAGCCCAATTCTTCCTGATTTTAATTGCTGATAGATTGTGTGAGCTACCCACACCCCATGTGAATTTTCTTAAGGTATGTACTTAGCTTAACAATATTGATCTGATTGTCTGGGTTATGCAAAGAGTTTGCAATCGAGCTCGAGTAGGGATCTGAGGATCCAAGGCACCCCAATCCTTATGCCATAGGGCTTCGATCCGCCTCACCACTAAGATGGTGTAGAGATTGAGGTTTGACCAAATAGTTATCTCTATGATCGAGGAAGATGGACTTAGACCGTTCGATTACTAATCTAACGGTTTGATTTTGCCATTTGGCTGTGAAGGGATGACGGCGCAGATAAAATTAGGGTGACGACATCAGGATTACGGGGACGACACCGTTAAGTATTGATTTAAATATTAATATTTATACTAATTTTATTAATTAGGATTATACAATTAAATGTACCCAGAAAATTTTCAATAAATCACCCCAAGCTAATATGAGGGGTGAGGAATGCAATGGCTCAATCGAATTTTCGATTCAACGAGTATTTAATTATTGGAATTTCAAGAGTATTTAATTATTGGAATTTTCAATAGTTTTAAATAATATTAAAATATTTGACGAAATTTTGACGACTTCCGATTAACACGAAAACATCACCCCAAACTAATTTGGAGGCAATGAGCGCAATGAAAAAGTCCATTTTTCAATTTAAGGCCAAACTAAATATGTCAAATTCTAGGGTTTCTGGAAATTCCTAAAATCAGGATTTTGTTACACTTAGGTTCGAGGCTTAGGTTTGGGCCGAGAGGCATATTCAGCACACCCCAATTAAAATGGTTTGGCCTTTACAAACTGCCATGGGGGCTCATCCACTAATAGAGATGATCCTAATAGACAAAAGAAATGATGGAGGCAAGTGGAAGACAAACATGGCAGCATATTGGATAAAGGATCTCTGGCTATCGGGTGAGCGAGCTGGGGACGACGGTCGACAGTGCTAGGATTTGTGCCATCATCCGATCGCGGAGCCATTAGAGATAGAGGGCCTTATGCACCTCTAATTCAATAGAATAATGAATGGAAAGCTAGTCGTTGGATGTGAAGACTTGATCCATCCGTTAGGATTATATCAAGGTGCAAAGTAGTGTACACCGCTGGATGGGATGCACTAAGATGCGTGCTAGCGCGCTGTTTGTTAGATTTTCTATGCTTGCTGTTAGGACACCACAGCAGATCTGCCGCAATCCCTACATCAAATCCCACAAATTATTTTAATTAAAATAATTTGTGGGATTTGATGTAGGATTGCGGCAGATCTGCTGTGTATCCTAACAGCAGCGTAGAAAATCTAAGCCCGCAATCCCTACATCAAATCCCACAAATTATTTTAATTAAAATAATTTATTTTTAGTTTTTCAAAATACTTTAATTAATTATAATGAATTCTAAAAATTCATAAATCCAATTTAGGACCAATGAGCTCCAAAAACTCCTAAAAATTCACCCATAGCTAATTAAAGTATAAGAAATTCAAAAATGAAATCAAATTTTAATTTAGAAATCAAATTGATCTAGCTACTTTTTAGAATCCAAAAATAGGCAAAAAATAGCTAGGTTGGTCAATTTACCTCCGACTAGTTTCAAACTTCTAGGGTTAAGTTAAAATGACTCATTGAGTCTAATGGAATGAAAATCAAGGCTTGGTTTAGCTTAAATTAACTTGATTTAGCTAGGGTAACAATTAAGGTTATTATGCAATGCCTATATGTAGGAAGGTATATCTCCCTACAGTAAACCCTAACTTAGGTATTGGTAGTGTAAGGTCCATTAGTCCTAAGCCTCACTCTTAGGGCTTCATTTGGCCTTCGATGTGCCAACTCCAAGCGATTGTGTGATCACCACATTTAGGTCTCAAAATGATCAGGATGATGGGAATTTTGACTCGTAAGCCAATCCCTAATCTAATTATCATGGAATTCTACTAGAGATGGATATGAATAGTGTCGGGCCCGGCCAACCATGTCTTGCACCATCCGATTGGGTTATCCAAATAAGCTAATTAAACTGATTTAAATTATATCTATTAATTCTCTCAAAAATTTAAATACAATGATTGACTAATGAAAAACATTTCAAATGTATTATTTAAATAACTTGTTTAATATAAATCCAAATGGTATGATTCAATATGTCATTTTGATCAAAAAAATGCAAGGAACAATAAAGTGCAAACTTTTTTAATTTTGGTGGAGTAGATTTTTTAATAAAGCTCTAAAATAATTTGCTTTAACAAGTCTTGGTTTTAAAATGTACTGAAACCTAAAGCAGTATTTGTGGTGGCCTGGTATACGAAAGGGTGGTGGAATTCATTGTAAGGTGTCATGCATGTATCTGGTTAAGGCCGAACATCAAAGGCCTGGAGGATTATTGCATCCACTTGAGATTCATAGTTTTAAATGGTTTGACATCACAATAGACATTGTAATAGAACTGCCTCACACAAGATCTGGTGTCGAAGCAATTTGGGTCATCATTGATTGTTTGACTAAATCTACCCACTTTATTTATATCTATCACACTACCCTACTGTGGAAAGCTTGCAAAACTTTGTTTAAGGAAATTGTAAAGGCTGCATAGTATTTCCAAATAGATATCATATTGGATAGAGATAGTAGATTAATTTTCTTGTTTTGTAGCTATGCATTAGTATCTGAAACCAACCCTAGCTATGAAAATGACCTTTTATCTCAAACTGATGGCCAGACTAAGAGAGTGACTACGTTCTTGAGACTCTACTTGACTCTATATTTTTAGATTTTTCTAGCTTTCTAGGAAGACTATTACTGCTTGTGTTGGTGTACTATAATAAAAAATTTCATATTAATATCAAAATGGATCCACAGGATGCCGTGTAATGGACAAAAAGTGCAATACTCCTCTCTCCAATGTTTAAAAATAAGAAATGTTCACCTTTTCGGATAAGCATTGTTAAAAAAACCAACATGAAGGTTCAACTCGTTCAACAAAGGATTCATAAAACTCTGGATTGATAGAGTAAGTATCATTGAAGCTTATCATCATTCTCTAGAATTAAATGTTGGCAATTTCAACATACTTAAAGGTCACACTCAATGAACTGAGATTATTGCTTTGGCATAACAATAAAACTCATTTATTATTATGTTGAAACTCTTGAAGTATAATGAAAGTAGGATCCACATTATACATGCTTAATCTCCCAAGAGATTTCATTGCAGTCCATAACATATTTCATATTTCAAAACTAAGTAGATGTCTCAAAAATCCTTCTTACTTAGTCCAACTTCTAGCAGTAGGATATTCATCTAGAAGTTTCTTATGCATATGAGCCAAATAGAAACTTAGCTCGCAATGAAAAGCAATTAAGGATTCATTCTATTTCAAGTGGCGAAGTTTCAATGGAAGAATCATTCTCTTGAAGAATCTACTTGGAGAAAGAAGAGGAGGATATCCCGCCGTCAAAAATTATCCAAGCTCTATGAAAATCTTGGTACTTTCCAATCTATCTAAAATTGTTCTGCCCATTACTAATTATTTCCTGTTCTTTGTTTTTTTTCTTGAGCTAAGTCAAGTGCAACATTGTTCTTAAGTGGGTGACTTTGTAATAATCCTATATTGTAACCCTAGCTAATCTAAGCTAAAAAGCCTTAATTATCATTTACTTTAATTATATTAAGGTAATTAATGATAATTAAGGCTTAGTTTACCTTAGATTAGTTAGGGTAACAACCTAGGAATGTTATAGACTCCCCTACATAGGAATAATGTCATCCTTAATATCACTGAAGCGGTAAAATAAGGAACATTAAATAATGTAAAAATATGGTAGGAATAATTAAGACGAGATTGAAAAGTACCTGGATTCCCAAAGAGCTTTGGATATTAGCAAAATTTGCTTCTTTTTTTCAAATAGATTCCTCGAGTGAATGATTCTTCCACTGAACCCTTACCATGGGGATAGACTAATCCTTAGGTGCTTTTTGATCACAAAATAAGATTTAATTGGTTCTTTAGTATGGAAACATCAGGTTTGAATATATATTGCTAGAAGTTGAACTAAGACGGATTTTTGAGACATCTTCTCGATAACGAAACATGCAATATGTTATGTACTGCAAAAAAATTATATATGATGTTAAGCTTGTAGTCTGTGGAACCTACTTTTGTTGTTACTTATAAAGGATAAATATAACAGGAACTGAGTTACACGGCTATGCCAATAATGAAAACACCTTTCTTAAATATGCAAAAATTACCACATTGAAATTCCAAGGGTGATGATGAGCAAACATGATACTTGCCCTGTCAATCTTGAGTTGTACAAATCCTCTACTGAATGAGCTAAACCTTTCTATTGGTTTCTTTAATTAACTCCATCCAAAAAGCTTAATGTTTCCAGTTTCTGACCAAGCAAGAGAAGTATTTCACATTCTACCATACAGAGCTTCATGAGGAGCTATATACTATCCTTGAAGCTATTAAAAAACGTAACACACCACCAGTGAGATATGATGTTCTCCAAAACTAGGAAAATTTAAAATACAGAGTTTGAGTAGATCTTCAAGAACTTGGTTCACTTTTTCAGCCCTAGCGATAAGTTTGAGACTAAAAGGATGTGCTCATAACAAAGGCAGCTTCCAGGTTCTGATGCACTACCACCTGCCAAAACTTGGAAGTGAATCAACTATCTCTATCTAATACAATTGATTTGGGAAGTACCATACATCCTGATAACTTCTTAATATAAGGCTTTGCAAGTTTTTCCACAAAGTCAGTCAGATGGATAGGAAACAAGAGTGCATAGATTTAGTTAGATGATCTACAATGACCCATATTGTATCAGCACCCTGATCTTATGCAATGCAATCCCATTACAAAGTTCATCGAGATGTTGAACCATTTCCACAATGAATTCTCCAGCGAATGAATAATCCTCCAAGCCTTTGAAGTTTGGCCTCATCTAGATTACATGCATGACACTTTACAATGCATTCTTCCATGCACTTTTTCATACCAGGCTACCAAAAAGAGTGCTTAAATCTTGATACATATTTATGCTATAAAGTGAATCTTTTATCCATATTTATGGCCATCAATTAGAATTTATTGATTCATGGATTTAGGAATCCTGAGTAAATCCCTTGTTATATTTTTCTTATGTCGAGTACAAGTGGATTGTCATTATTGAAAGCTCGAAGGAAATGCTGAAGATAGCATCATTTCATTTCCTACATTGATTTAGGTCTTGTGTTAACCGCAAATTTTATTGAATGATCTTAGTGAATATCTTTAGTAGTCTTTTTATGAGCTATTGTATCTTCTCTACATGCCATAGTTGTTAAATGATTCATGTCTTATTACATTCTCAAGTCTTATTGAGTAACACACTTATGTGATAATCCGTGATTATTAAACTATATCATGTTTCTCTACTAAAACTGAAATAATTTTGTTCTTCCTTAAGTAGTTTGAACTCATGATGAGATCACCACCTTGGGAAGCATGGTAGCCGCTACGCTAGAGAATCAAGCTAAACAGGCTTTGGCAATCAAAAAGTTGATTACATTTCATCCTTCTACCACTACCAATAATGCTGCATCAATTGGTTCTTATTCTTTACATTCCTCACACTCAGTAGAAGTTCATTGATGATCGTTGCATTATTTCCAAGGGTTAAGGGCTTCCAACTTTCAATGAGAAACATCTACCATCGACAAATCCAAGATGCCACAAAATGGTTGAAAAAGAACATTATAAGTATAAGTGCGTTAATTTCTATGTGATTCATCTCACGACAACCTTATTTTGAGAGGAAAGTTGAATATTAGTGGACAATATCAAGTATACTCTATCCATTGACTATGATATTGCGGATATTCTGTGGGACACTTTTGTGGATGTCCTTAAAGTAGAGTTTATCCCTTCAGCAGTGTAGATTATCATTGAAGACACCTTGTTAAGAATGAAGCTAGGCGATCGCCCTATTTCAGAATACAAGATGGAATTCAATAAGTTAACTCATTTCTCTCCTAACTTGATTAGATTAGAAGCCATAAAGTGCCATCAATTTCAGAGTGATATGCGGGACTTTATCAATGACCACATAGTCCCTTATGTCTCACTAACATTCCCCATCTAGTTGAGATAGCAAGAGTGGTAGTGCACAACCAATCGGATAAGGATTTGAAGCCAAAACTGCATGTAGTGCCTAATAACCATGATACACATATGAGGCATAGGCCGCATCATGCTAAAGTTTACCCAGATTGAAGTAGCCTCTCAATCTGAACCAATTAAGGGTTACAAAAGACCCCATACCTATGGCTAGTGTATGACTTTGGCCATTATTATTTTACTTGTAGTCATCAGGGCCATATGTTTTTATTATTGCGCTCAGTAGGAGACGGTGGATGGTGTTTGCATCTTCTATTCACATAGAACCAAGTTGTTCATGTCTTACCTCTAAATAAGAGAGATTTGTGGGTGGCTATAATGACAACTCCTCCAGGTTGATGTTCTTGAACCTGTGAAGAAGCAAGTTGCTGCTCCAAGTATGCAGAACCATAATAATTACAGGAAGCAAGTCAATAACCATATTACTGGTCTTGCCCATTTTTATGCCTCAATTGCTCTCTAAGCTACAGAAGATAATAATGTGGTTCAGTTACACATTTTGAACCTATCTTCTTTTGCAAATGAATTTATGTTCTTGTGCATTTTATTATTGCAAGAAGTTAATGCATCAAGTTAATCAATCATAGGAATATTGTGAATAAATGATAAACCTAACAATGTGTTATTCTACACTAGAGCTAGTCATTCTTTTATATCTAATATTTGGCTAAAACCCTCAACATGTCTTCATATAATCTAGCAAAATCATTAAGCATTTGACTTCCTTCTGAAGCCCAACTTAGAGCTCACAAATTCAGAGATATTAAAATTCCTTTAAATGATTAAGTGTTCGAATCCAAGTTGATTGTTCTACCTTTAGCCAGTTTTGATATCATACTCAGTATGAATTGGCTTAGTAGGAATAATGCAATTAATAATTATCAAAAGAATAAATTCCACGCTTCATTCTCTTTAGTAATCTAAAGACTTTCATAGGGAAGATTAGTACGCAAGCATCTTTAATCAATGTTAATAAAGTTGAAAAGCTGATTGATAAAGGATGAGATGCCTATCTTGTCACAATGATGGCTGAAGCAAGGAATGCATCCCCCTTGCCAAAAGTAAGGTAGTGAGCAAATTTATTGATGTGTTCCCTGAAGACTTGCTGACTTACCTGCGGAGAGAGAAGTGGACTTCTCTATTGAGTTATTTCATGGAACACATCCAATCTCTAAAGTGTCTACCAACGAAAGGTTTGGACCACCAAGTTTATACTTGATGCACCTAGAGGTTTGTTTGGGATGTGTATTGATGAAAAAGGAAAAGTAATTGCCTATGCTTCTTGTCAGCTAAAGCCTCAGGATAAGAATTATTCAGTGCATTATCTCAAACTTGATGCCGTTATTTTCGCCTTGAAAATTTGGCATCACTAGCTATATGGCATTTAGTGTGCCATTTTTACCAATCATTAGATATGTATCATAATAGCTAATTAATCTAACCACCTTCTTTAATGGCAATTCAATTAGTGGTTTAGAATTAATTAGCTATTATGATCTGAGTTCTTAGTGTTATCTTTGCAAAGCAAATATTATAGATGATGTTTTTAGTCATTGTGCTACTCTCTGTGCCATGATCATTGAAAGTCCTATTATTAAAGAATTTTGTAGGTTGTGTGTTAATCTTATCAAAGGTGAGGGCTAAATGAACTATTACAACTAAGCACTGTAGAAACAAACTTTCATAGAGATGTCTCCACCTCTCAGACCAATGATGAAGACTATCTTAAGTTAAGTGCTGAAATAGAAAGTCGTCATCTCATGATATACAATTACATGGAAATATGATTTATCATGGGAAGTAAACTTTGGTTTACTAAATCCATGCCATCAAGAAATTCTCATCAAAGGCCATAATTTAGGATACATGATCCACTCTAGTAGAACAAAAAGCAATCTGTCATTGATCATCTGACTAAATATGCCCACTTCATTCCTATCCATCAGACTAACTCTATGAAAAATCTTGCAAAGCTTTACATTGAAGAATTTGTCAAGCTGCATGGTATTCCCAAAATCAATTGTATTAGATTGAGATAGTAGATGCACTTCCAAATTTTGGTAAGCAGTGCATCAAGATTTGGGTACCACCTTAGTTATTTGTTTGACCTTTCATTTTCAAATTGATGGACATATTGAAGAGTGAATAAATTTATTAAGGATCTGCTCATACTTTGTATTTTAGATTTTGTTGGTTTCTGGGATGATCATGTTTCACATGGGGAGTTCTCATATAATAATAACTTTAAGGCCAGTATCAAAATGGCTCTATATGAAGCCTTGTATAGTATAAAGTTGCAATACTTCTCTTGCATGGTCAAAAATAAAAAGTGTTCAACATTTGGTATTGGAATTAGTTGATGAAACCAACATAAATATTAGGTCTTTCAGCAGAAGATTCACCCAACTCATGATCGGTAGAGTATGTATCATGATGCTCATTACCATCCTCCAGAATTCAATTTAAGGATTTTGCATACTTAAAGGTCTATCCAATGAAAAGCATTTTTTCAATTTGGCATAGCAAAGAAGAAACTCAATCCACATTACAATTGAACCTTTCAAAGTATTAGTAAAAGTAGGATTTGTAGCATACAAGCTTAATCTCACTGAAGATTTCTCTATAGTCTATAACATATTTCATGTTTCGATCACTGAGAATATGTCTTATAAATATTTCTCACTTAGTCCAACTTATATTTTCTATACAAAAGAGCAAATTAAAATGTTAGCTCATGATCAAAGGCAGCAAAGGAATCTTTCCATTCCTATGGTGAAGGTTTAATGGAAAGAAAGAATCGTTCTTTTAAAGAATTGACTAGAGAAAAAGAGGTGGATATTCATCAAAAGTATCCAAAGCTCTAAGAAAATACTGTACTTTTCAATATTATCTTAAATTATTTCTACCATTACTCATTATTATCTATTATTTATGTTAAACTGAAGGAAAATTTAATATCTCTAAACATAAAATCTCAAATAAAGATAGTCATTGGAACTTCTAGGAAATGTGGAGGATTCAAGGTGCAAATACTGGTCAAGATCTACATTGAGATCCCGATATGGATTGAGAATGGGAGCATGACACTCAACCTAGCCCCCAACTTTACTATAGTTGAGTTTAGCCAATTCAAATTTTCCAGCTTGAGAGATGTTTATGATGACAATATTCTTAGTTGGGGGAAGTCTATAACAACTCTAGATTGTTAACCTAGCAATTTAATCTCAACCAATGCTTAATTATCTTATCTATAACTTTAATTTGTTTATTAGAACACTAACCCTAAACTTTGGAATCAATCGAACCTCAATTGGGATTAATTAGTTATTTTGCTAATTTTAGGATCCTAAGAATTAACTAAATTAATTTGATCTCCAAATTAAAATTTATTTGAATTTTAAATTCTTTGCCCTCAAATTAGCTAATGATAAATTATTGGGAATTCTTGGAGGTTATTTAGAGCTAAATTGGGTTTAAAATTATTCTATTTAATTAATATATTTAAGTTTACAGATTAAAATTTTTTTTTTAATAGTCGTCTACCTTCAAAACCATAGAGGCTATCCGGATTGTTGAAAAGCGTCTTATCCCTAGATCTTAGGGTGCGAGGGTGTTTTTGCATAAATCTTTCATCAGCCATTCGATTGCATCTACAATCCCATGGCTGAGAGCACTGCTATCTTTAGCCATTTAAGATCAGCCCATCTGCACCATTCCATCTCTTAATCAATCGACCAAACTACTAGAAATAACTTGAACACTATTTATTGTCATTCCCGACATCTTCCATGAGTGTTCAATAGCCAACGGCTTGCCACAATGGATTGTATTGGGATTTTTCTTGTCCTCTAATCCCGTTGAGACTCAATAGCATTAGCGGAGTGATCTTTCGAGTTTGCCTCTCGTGGGCCAGACTCAATGGCCATCTCCTCTCGGGACCATTAAGGAAGTCTGACTCGAGCTTCTACCATTAGCGCCAATCAATATATTGGATTAATTCTCTAAGAAAATATAAATATTATGATTCACTAATTAAAACATTTCAAATGTATTATTTAAATAACTTCCTCAATAATTGCAAGAACATTTTAATTTTGATGACTACGTTTTTTAATTAAGCCCTAATTACCTCTAAATTAATTTAATTTTGAATATTAAATTCATTCGTTGCCCAAATTGCATGACTAAGGACTGTAAATGTTTCTTAGATTGAGGCAAACATAGATATGTAATTGGAAATGTTTTATAAAGTTAAATTTCACTAATCACCTCTTATTTATTCTAAATCTTGATCAATGAATTAATAACTCAATGAAGCTCTGATTTTGGTGAACTTTGTATATATGGACTTCTTTAACCATATAGAACTAATTAGTATATTTGTAAACCACTTTCAAGGTATAATTTGATTATTACTTTTAAATGACCTAAACCTTGATTAATGCTTAGTAGGCTTATCTTAAGTCCAAATCATGTAATAATGAAACTAAGATTTGAGTAAATTTTATTTGGAACCCTAGAACTCCAATTCTCAATTTTGAACATAAAGGTGGGGCATTTTGGTTATTTTTCTCAATTGTTATTTTAACTGCATCATTGCTTTATAGATCTACCCATTCCCTTAAAATTAGAAAAATGAATGTCTAGGAATTAAGATTAGACTAATTAGACTTGTGAATTTTAGTCTATAGCTTAAAACCCTGATTTCCTTAAGATAATTAAGTAAAATTTTAAGACTTTTTATGTGAACTTAACATCCACATTTTCATCTCCATAAGTGTCAATTAAATCTTATAAATTAAAAAATAATCAAATTATATAGATATTGGACTATTTTTACATTTTACCCCAAGTAAATATCTTGAGTAAATACTTTTGCTAATTTTAGTAAATTCCTAAGTGTTTAGTCCTAACCTTACAATTCTAAATTTTAGTAGTTTAGTTCTATTGAGCAATAAAATTTTTCAATAGATTGAGCCCTCTTAAAATTTATAATCTTCATCCTATTAAGAATCAGATTCCATTCTCACTCTATAGAAAGTCTTAGTGCAAAATTCCTTAGATTCTTTTTTATAGCCTTTAGTGAATTCAACTTTGAGTAATGAAATTACCCAAAAGATGGAGTATTGTTTATATTTAAGAGTTAAGTTTGGTTATTTTTGTCTTCTAACTTTAGACTTCTAGCCCTTTTAATATTTGAATTCTTTCATCTTAATGAACCTTCAGACCATACAAGTCTCCATATTTTGAGTGAGATTTTTTTTTGTGAGAAATCTAAGATCCTTAGATGTTAGCACCTTGAATTAGAGCTTAAGCCCCAATTTTGGAGTTAAAATATAAATGTAATGCCCGTACTATTGCTGCGCACAGTAGAATACTATCAGGGCGGAATGGATCATTACTTGAAAGTCATGACTAATTACTAGCCCAACGCTAAGGATGAATTAATAAGAGTCCCATTGAATCACTCCTTTCACATTCTGACTAATGTTACTGAGATTAGTCCTTAAGACATTAAAAATTTTCTAATCTTAAGTATTAGTTAGTGTTATTCATATACATTGGCATTAAGTTAATAAAAGGAAATTGTCATAGTATATGAATAAACATAACATAATAATTACACATATCACATCAGAATACTAAGTATAAGTAGATTATAATTGAGTTCTTAAGCTTAAACATCCATTTATAATATTCATCACAGAAGTTAAAAAACATTCATTTTAGAAAAAAAACAAAATACATCTATATTTATTATTATAGGCTAATAGTAAATGAAAAAGTAGTAAATAAAAACTCTCATCTCATATTAAACTGGTAAGCTAAATCCACAACACAACTCTACTGCTCCATTGGCTCCTCCTGGAGCTCCTGGATCTCTTCTTGAGATGGCTCCTAAAACTACACAAAAGTTGATATTGTCAGTTTCACAATGTTTGGGCCCCAGCTAAAAAATAAAATATATCTTATGTTAGACAAAAAGTCTATATTTAAGGATGCAAATAATATTCTCTTACATTTAAAGGTTTTACTTATTTTAATAATAAAATAAAAAACATACAATAGAGAATTGAAATAATAATAACTATAAAGCCAAATATTAAAACTGAAAGCAGAATATACTTAAACAAATTGACTGCACTATAAGTAAGCTAACTATAATGATGTGCTAAATAAAATCTGAAACCTAAGCTAATGACATATGCCACTATATATGCATCTAAATATGCCACAAATTATGTGACAAATATATGCAAATTTTGATGCCACAATGCATCCTAAATGGAATTATATGTATCATGATGCCTATTGCTTCCCATAGTTCCTACTCAACCTTGATGTATATTGCATTCTGTAGTTCTCAAATGATCATGATGCATTATGATGAGCCCCATATTTATAGTCATTTTCTTATTTAAAATGCATGTTTTAATATATTTTATGTCATTTCAGCTAAAATGTTTTGACTGCATTGTTCCTGTAATATTTAGTGCGGCATTGGATATCTTTACATTGGTTTTTTAGCATGTGATATTTTTACTTACTTTCAGTATACATGTTTCAATTTTGTTTTACTTTACTTAGCCTTACAATTTCAGTTATTCAGTGCCTTGACAGTTTTGTTTACTTTATTGTCTGTTTGCATATACTTTAGTACAGCTTAGTTTAGCGGCAATATGTTAGACTTCTATCTAACACTAAGTACTTTTGTGATCTAGCAATTTGTTAGACCCCGAGCAGCAGCTGGAAATAGGGCAGGAGGACTTGCAGGGGATCCAGGAGGAGTATGAGGAGCCTTAGTGGATCTATCTTCCACCTTACTTTATTGTTTTTCCTTACTTTCTGCACCTTATTTTACATTTTCTTTTTTGAGACAAATGTTTACTTTTGTACAATGATGAATATACTCTGGATATTTTGCTTTAGCTTCGCACTCTGTTATACTACTATACTTAATATTGTGATATGATCAGCATACTGGAAATACTTATATCTTTGAGCATATATTGATTTCATTAACTACTTTGATAATCAAATGTATGTGATAGTCTAATACTTAGGATAAGTACTCCACTATTATCTTAAGTATTGACTCTCAATCCTACTCTTGGGATTGAATCAGTAGCCCATCAGTGTGGCTCAGTTCTTAGCCCATCCGAGAAAAGGGGTGTTTGTTATTTGCCCCGATAGCTCAAGTGGTGGTCCGCTCCGCCGCCATATAAAGTTCGTTCCCGCACGCAATGACGGGGCGGGGCCGTCCCAATTGGTAATAGAGAAGTTTCATAAAGTGTCAATTAAGGAGTTTGTTCTCATCTACTTTATGATCTGTTCTCTGCATTCGGATCAAGATCACAAGTTACTAAGTGTAGTGAAAGCAACATCCAAAAGTTCATCAAACTATTTAAAAATAAAAACTTGATTGTGTCTAGAATGAGACATCCTATGAATTTAACTCACATAACTACATTATTAAGATAGTAAGTGGTTAAATATAAATTGGACATCCTAGTGTTCGAACAAACTTTAAAGAACTTAATCTAATTTGAATAAGATACTTATCAGTTAACTTACTGTTAGGAATGGAAAATACACCATCAGTATTGTGCTTCTACCTTAGGAGATACGAGGACTACTGGATGGATGATCTTAGAGACGGTCAGATCTATGGAAGGATCATCAATGGAGTATCAACCCGTGGAGTTGAAGTTCTGGACAAGATCTTTATCCATTCATCTTTTGGAGGCACCTATTTTAGTACTTGCTAGGGAGTGGTTGAATCGTGCAAACATCGCACTTTGAGAGGTGGCATGTCCATAGGAGTATTGCCTTCAGATCGTGGAGTTCCTACTGAGGGGATCAGTGAGTCATTGGTGGTTTTGGGTTCATAGGAGATTAGCTAGGGGGTGCCACAGAGTCGCATATGATGACTTCTCTGCTGCTTTTTGGGTAGAGTATTGTAACTAAGATATAGAGATCTTATTATATCGTGTCTTTCATCTTAGTTATATGATTTTTGGATCCCTGTATCTTCTTTTTTGAGAAAGAAATAAATGGAGTTATAGTGGAGTTATATTTTTCTAAATCCATACCTGCATTTACAGTCCTGAATTCCAGTTCTCCTTCTACTGCTACCTCGATCAAGAATGCAGTTTCGTCATCTAGCGGACCCAAAGAATCAAACCCAATGGCTAGTCTGATGGAAGCCTTGATAGAGAGCAATGCACCTCAGGCGCAAGAAACACATGCTCTGATTTTATGAGTAAGACAACAATCTGCACCCCCATCAGGATTCTCGTCATCCTCACACTTTATTGGTGACGAGATCCTACATAGTTTTCTTCGCCTCAAAACTCCCACATTCAATGGAGCGCTGAATCCCATGGACACAGTAAACTGGCTTAAAATTGCTGAGAAGAATTTGGCCAGCATTAAGTGCCCCAACTCCAAAGCTATTTGTCAAGTAACTCACTTGCTACAAGAAGAAGCTGAATGCTGGTGGGAAAATGAGCGGAACAACAAGTTTGCCGACTACAAAATAGAAGACATCCCTTGGGATATGTTTTTGGAGGCATTCCACGAGGTTTTCATACCAGCATCAGCACAGGAAATCCTGGAGGACAAACTCCTCCACCTCACTCAAGGTAATACTCGGTGTTCGACTATGAACAAGAGTTCTGGAGATTGTCATGCTTCATTCCGGACCTAGTTAGAACGAAGGCATCTAGGTGCCACCATTTCCTGAAGGGTTTGAGAGTCTCCATAAAAGCTCACCTAGTTTACTGGCAAATCAAGAATTTGATGGAGATGATTGAAGCTGCTTGTCTTCAGAAGGGATTTTAAGGCCAGGTAGACCGGAAAAGGAAGGCGATAGTTATGCAGCCTAGAAAGGAACATTTTGGTCACCATAAGATGACAAGAGTTTATAACCTTGAAGCTGATGAATCCCAACCACAACATTCTGAATGCAAGCAGTTCTACCCATATGGGAAGTGCTACCACTATGGTGGCGTGTGTTTCACATGTGATCGAAACGGCCATCGATAATTCGACTGCAATGCTAAGGAAACCATCGATGGAGTTCTCATCGATCAGTCCCATCATAAATAGGCATTTCGTGCACAATAGAGGAACAACCGAGAATCTTCTCCTACAGCAATGACAGCTCCTATTTCTAATGCCAAGGCAATTGTACCTGCACAAAAGCCAAACCAAAATTGTCAGGGTTAAAGGCCTCAAAACAAATGACCCTCAACACCTGCAAGGGTATATATGTTAACTCCTGCCTTTGCTCCTGAAGATAATGATGTAGTTTCAGGTACACCTTAAATTGATTCTTATTCAATCATGGCTATTCTATATTCAATATTTTCTGCTTAATAGTATGATCCTTATCATAACTGATATAATAGGCACCTTAATGATTAATGACAAATCTTGTAACATCCTTCTTGATACTGGAGTGAGTCATTCCTTCGTATCGAAAAGTTGGGCTAAAACTCTCAAACTACCATCCTATCGCTTAGCAAACTCACTAAGTATAGGGTTACCCTCCAGAGTCCGTATGCAATCCCAACAATTTTGCAGCGTAGATATTCCTATCCATAATAAAAAATATAGAGCTAAATTGATTAATTTACCTTTGCAAATTTTGATGTAATATTGGGAATGAACAGGCTAAGCCAGCATGGTGCTTCAAAAAACTGCCAAAAGAAGAAGATCAATTTTGGGAGTGGAAATCTGTCGCAGTCTTTCGTCGGAAAATTTAGTACTCACACGTCGTTAATTAATGCAATGAAGGTGGAAAGGTTAGTCCAACAAGGTTGTGATGCATATCTCGTAACAATGATAGGAGAAAAGAAAGAGGTCGTACCCATCATAGAGAATCGAAATGTTCATGAATTTCCAAATGTCTTTCCTTAAGATCTACCTAGTCTTCCTCCAGTTAGAGAAGTAGAGTTTGCAATTGAACTAATCCCAGGAACCCAACTGCTATCAAAGGTTCCCTACCGTATGGCGCCCAAAGAAAAGAAAGACCTAATAAGAAACTTTAAGAGTTGTCAGAAAAAGGTCTTATAAGGCCAAGCTCATCTCCTTGGGGAGCGCCAATTTTGTTCGTGAAAAAGAAGGATGGATCAGTGAGAATGTGCATCTATTATAGGGAATTGAATAAAGTAACCATCAAGAATAAATACCCATTACCACATATCGATGATTTATTTGATCAGTTGTCTGAAGCTAAGGAATTTTCCAAGATTGATCTACGATCTTGTAACAACCCTAGGTTGTTATTTAGCTAAATCTAGTTTAATTAAGCTAAACCAAGCCTTGATTTTGATTCCATTGGATTCAATGGGTCATTTAAACCTAACCATAGAGGTTTGAAATCAAGAGCTAAATTGGAAATTTTGGTATTTTTGGTTTTTTTAAGCCTTGAAAATTACCTAAATTAATTTGATCTCCAAATTAAAATCTGATTTCATTTTTGAATTCCTCATACCCTAATTAGATAAGAATGAATTTTTGGGAATTTTTAGAGCTCATTTGGTCCTAAATTGGAGTTAGGATATTAAGGATAATTTTATATTATTTAATTGATTTAAATTATATTTAAATTAAATTCAAATAAAAATTAAAACGGCGGGATTCGCTGTCGGGACCGCGGCAGATCCGCTGTGGGGTCCCGATAGCGGCACATGCGCATAAGCCACCTGATGCAATATCACGCATCTCACCACATTTAATCCAACGACCGCGCTCCCTCACCCCGGGATTTAAATCCTATCCGCCCACTCGGCATCTTATATCCGACGCTCAGGATTTAATCTGCAATTTTGGTTAATTATAAACTGCATCAAACCATCGCCACAACGATTTTGGCATCAGACGGTAGAGACGAACCCCGCCACTGTGGATCTTCGTTCTCACGAGGATTCTGCCCGACAGCGGAAATTCTCCAGTACCAAGCCATGTCGACTTTGTCTGCCACTCCTTTGCCAGGTCATCCAAGCTATTAGCACCTTCCCATTTGTGGCCGAGCCTAGCATAGAGGCCCAGTGGGGTCGAGCCTCCCAATTGAGGAAGGTGAGAGATGCCCCTCGGCCCGAGCCTGGATCACTGGCTCCCGGCCTCGCCCACCAGACCTAGGCCCCTCTAAGCCTACAAATACCTCCACTGATCACACGTGAGCTCCTTTGCTCACTGTGAATCTCACATTTTCCTCTGCCCTGTTCTCGGTACTCCTAGCTCTTCCAGCAACTTAACCTGCTTCGTCCGCTGATAGTCGATGTCGTTTGGAGTTCAAACCCCTGACTGCAGTAGAGGGACCTCAGGAGATTTCCAGGGACCTGCTGCGTTGCTCGGCTTGTCTTCTTCCAAATTATCAGGTACAGCCATCGTCTGATTCTTTTGTCGAGCTGGATTCAACTTGACTCTCACTTAATCAAGCCTTAGATGCTACGTAGAACCTCTTCCTAGCCCCAGTGGATGTTCGAGTCTTTGGGTGAGTTCTGGCAGTGGACCATATGGTGAATTTTCCATCTGAGCTCACTGCTAGGCGAATCTCTGGTTCGTCAAATGCGGCATTTCCTCGAGTCAATTAGCCGTCTACCAGACATTAGAAGTTGTCGTCAATAATTGTCGAACCATTTCAAGGGTTGGATTCGAGCAGATCGATCGATTCAACTGGAATCAATTGATCCCGTCGCATCTCTCATCTGCTAAATACTCCGAGTAGCACCCCACTGATCCAGACCATCCTAGAACTCCTCGACTCGCCCTATCGCTTCCTCTTAGTACCCTGAACGTGTAGGGATTGAGACAGCCGCAATCTTTGGTTTCTGTGAGGAAAATTCTCTCCTTACAGGTGCGCCTTCAGAGATGCCTCGGCGGAGTAGTCCCCCGGCAATCTGGCGCCTCCCAGTTGGGGCTTATTGGTTTAATCGATGCATCTGGAGTCAGGGATGGAGTAGCCGTCGAGATCGAGGAGTGGCGTAGCCGGAGCGTGGAAAATTGTGCGTCGGGAGCTAACCTTAGGGCACCGAGCTTCGGGTGCCAGCTAAGCGAAGAAGGTGAAGTCACGGGTCGGGCCGACCCGTGACCCGCGCATTTTGGAATCGACCAACAGAATAATTAATGGAATTTTGATTTTAAAATCCTTAAAGAAATTAAATTATCATTAGATTCTTATAGTTTTAATTTAAGTAAACATTCAAAATAAATTATTTAAATAACTTTGGCTATACTAATCCAAATGGTATGATCCAATATACCATTTGAATCAGAAAAATACAGGGAATCTAAATATAAAATAGAATAACAGATCCAATGTTTGGATTTAAAATTATTTGCCTAACACTTTGCTATCCTTATTTAAATCATATTAACTTAAATAAATATCCAAATCAGGAGATTAAGGGCTCTGGCTGCTCCCTGAACCCTAGAGATCAATTTCAGACCTTTAAAACCAAATTTGGATATTAATTTCTCTTAGTCACTCCTTAATCACCCTAATTAAGGATTAGTAAAATTAAACCTAATTAAGCCTCTAATTTTGATAGAGATTGTTCCTAATGTTATCCTAAGTATTCTAGAACCATTTGGAAAGGTTGGATTGCCCTATGATGCCCTAAATTACTAATTCCCAAAAATGGGCTTAAATAAGTGATTAGTGCTAACTAAGCTAATTAGGTTATTAAACTTGAAATAAGTATGTTTCCCACTTCAGTAAGCAATATGAAACACCTTAAAATAGATTAGGAGTAATTTGGATAACTAAATCCTAAAATTCCAATTTTTGGCCTTAAGAGGGGCATTTTGGTCATTTTGATCAAATATGCTTAAATGCCCTATAAACCTTAAAAATTTAAGTAATCTACCCTAACATAGATTAGAAATGTTCTCTATATTCTCATACCAATCTTAATGTTAATGTGATCCTTAAACTTAAGAAATCTTCACTTAAGCCCTAATTAAGACACTTAGATCTTAAGTAACCTAATAGAGTTCACCTAGTTTAATACTTAAACCAAATATCTAAGATTGTCAATTATCACCTTAATGATTTCAAAATAGTTAGATTATAAACCTAAATTCTAAAAGAAATACAAATGGAAAGTCCTAAGTAAAATCTAGTTCAAAGTCTAAAGTGATCAAACATCAAATCCTTAGATCTTAGATCAGACTTAAATCTTCAATTTGAACTGAACTATCTCCAATTGAAATTCTTCAAATGATTGATTGTTTAACCTTTTGAAACCTTCCATGTGGGTATAGGATGATTCAATCTGTAAAGATAATGGGATTATCTTAAAGATTGAATATAGATCTTAAATTCTCAAATTCATAATTGATTATTTTATCTTATAATCAGTAGAATAACCCTTCACTAAGATCATAGTTCTTGAATCTTTCAGCATATAGGATCCTTTATCCTTAACTTTGGAATAGAGTGTGATCCTAGATTCTTATTAAGATACCCTCCTTGGATTTAGGTTTTGCACACCAAAGTGGAGTTCAAGTCCTGAATCCTTAAATCTTGATTTACTTGATCAAGATTTGGGTAAGAGAGTAAAATATTAATAAACTAGGTCATTGATTTATTTATTAAACTATATAGTTGTCACATGATTTCGGATTAGAACTTGTTAAGTTCTAACATTAACTTTAAGGACATAAATCTGAGATCCTACTCGATAGCTGGATATTGGAGATCCTAAACTTATACCGTCTCAGAGTAGCTAGATTTGGTAATTAGATAATATCAGATATCCATGAGTTTAGATTGAGTCCCTTGCTTAGTTTGATTTGATTTGCTTGGCAAACCTTAGTTATTGAGCCTGATTCCTTGAGCATAATAGGAAACCTTAGGATATGGATGATACATCCTAAGTTAGTATTTCAATTGCATATCATTCAGTTTTGCCTCATTTGTAGTTAGTAGAATATATCCTAGCTTAGTCTACCTCTTCAGTAGTAGTATTATATAGACTGGACTCAGAACTAGCATATTTGGATGGCTAGACTGGAGATTAATTGATTGATATTGGAGGCCATGTATGGCCTATTGGCTGGTATGGCAGTACTATGCCTTTAGCTTATTGCTACTTTAGCTAGATTGTTCAGTATTATTTTCTGTTTTGCTTTGCCACATGCTTCGGTGGCCTTATTTTCAGTACTTGCTCACTTTGCCACATGACTCAGTGGCTTTACATTACATAGATTGCTTTGCTTTTGCCTCATGTCTCAGTGGCCTTTCTTTTCCTTTTTCTTAATTAGCATGTTGTATGTATACTCACATGGTTTACTTATATATTGGCATGTTTAGGATGCTAGAATTGCATGTTTTCAGTACTTGTGTTTCTTTTATATACCCAGCATGTGTTAATATGATCATAAGCATGTTAGGTTCAAGATTGTATTGTAGTTGCTATTTCTTTTTAGCTTTTAGCCTCACCCTATTTATTTTACATTATATGTTCTTCATACTAGTTGCTAGCTATAAATGGATGGTTTATAGTTACAATTTCTTCATAGCTTGTTACACCTATTACTGCTTGCATGTTTAGCTAATTTAAATGTGATATCTTTAAAATAATCAGTTCACTAAAATAGCCTAAATGTACTTAGATAATGTCTAACTGTAACCTTTTTATTTTGTTGGCTGGGGCCCTGGCATTTGTGATATTGATAAATGTCAGATTTAGACAAGTTCGTGGGCAGTGTCGCAGAGGAGGAGTAGGTTCAGGAGGAGGATCGCGCTGTGCTGTTTAGTTAGATATTGCATTTTATTTTGGTTAGATTGAGAGACATTTTCATTCTCATTAAAATTCAATTTGTAATAATTAATTCTGGATGTGTTTCATTTCTGCATTTCGATGAGTTACTATGTTTTCCTGCTTTCTACTATGTATGCTTGTGGATGTTACTACTCGCATATTGTTTCCACTTAATATTTATATTATATTATATATATATTGATGAATGTTATAGCACTTGGTGACAAGTCCTTGGCTTAAGGCAGGGTTGGGTTTACCTAACTTTACTTAAGCTGGGTATTTTCCACAGTTGGAGCACCGTACTTCCTTGTTGTCACTACGGGGCCCCACAGTTGGTATCGGAGAACACCATAAGGTGTCAGAATGGGATCTATGATTCCTTTCTACCTAATGGACCGTTCTTCTGAAATTCAAACATCAATATAGGTAACATCCATAACATAGTAGTGGCAGTAACTCTATGCAAAATGTAGGAGGAGAATACTTCCATCCTAATAATTTAGTCATCTGGAGTCTAACACAATATAATAAAATTCTGTCCTCAGAGTCAAATAAATTCTAGATAGTCCGATATAGACTATTATCAGCGTGCTTTCAAAATAGTTTGGAGGTGTACTTCAAGTGGAGGCAGGAAAGTAACTAGCAGATTCAAGGAGTTTCTGCAAAAGGGATCTTAGTCCTGGAGAAGCTTTTACAGCAAGTTGTATATCGAGGGCTCAACTTTCCCATATACGCACAAGAATGGTTGAGCTGAGTGGAGTCCATTCTGATACACATAGAGTGTCCCGAAGTCACTTTACGTAGATATTGTGACAGACCTGATGGTGGATTACGCCGGAGTTTGGTGGTATGAGACCATGGCAAGGCTCAAGAAAGAAGCGTAATAGGAAGCATCGGGAAGTCGCTTTTGAGGACTTTTATGTAGCCTTCAGGGCAGAGTATATTGATCATGTTTGTGTGATAGTTAGGGATAAATGTTATTTCATTCTCAAGCAACCCTATTAGATTTAGAGTTTGGCATTATAATCCCTTATTTCTATTATTAATGAAAGATTTTGATTCTCTTCCTTAGAGTAATTCTGAGTTTTCTTTTTCTTTAAAATTAAACGAGAATGGATTCCGGATCACCACCTACCGGTACTCCTCTCAAGAACAATGTTGCCTCTAGTAGTTCTAATGATGAGGGTAGCTCATCTGCGAGCCACTGGTGGCAACTCTGTTGGAAAATCAAGCTCAATAGATGCCTCGTTATGCAGAAATTACTAAATGATCATGCAACTCCAGTCACTGTCGCTTGATCCAACAGTATATACTTCCACAAGTTGCTCCTTCTTCACATCATTCGGCAGATAATCTCCTTCACATTTTTGAGGTTAAGGCCTCCACCTTTGGTGGGACCTGTCACCAATGGATACAGCCGATTGGCTGAAGGTTGTGGAAAGGGGATCTCATTAGTTTGAAGGTCTTGAACTCGAAAGCTGTCCGTCTCGCCACCCATTGTTTCATGCAGAAGCAGATTATTGGTGGGAAGAGATCCGAAATACCAAGTTTGCTGACTACGAATTAAAGGACATCCCCTGGGATGAGTTCATCGAGGCCTTCAAGGCTGAATACGAAAGGGGAATTTCGTTAGATTGATTTGTTTCATGCCAAAAGTTACTCATTTTGAGTCAGCAAGTGCCACCGCTTCCTTTGTGGACTCCAAGGTTCACTGAAGAACCAGATCGTGCCGCTCTGTCTGACTAGCTTCTTCAAACTGGTGGAAACGGCTATGGTGATTGAGCATCACCAATTTGAAAGAGGATTTAAGCGAAAGCACAAATGACTCTAAACCCACGGGGAAACTTGAAGAGACACGGATTCTAACTCTACAAAAGTATATCAGCTAGAAGCTGCACCTACCGCCGAACAAACTCAAAATTGTACTAAGCCACATCCGTATGGCAAGTGTTACCATTTTGGCCAGAGGGTGTTTCAATTGTGGGTGTACAGGCCACCGGTTCTATCAATGCGACCACACGAAAATGGTAGAAAGAGTTTCTAATGAAGTCTTATCAGAAGAAGTAAGTGTTCCGAGCAACTCCATTAAACTGGAGAGAACCAAATAAGGCTATAATGCCAGCCCCTGCTTCTGAAGTTGCTCACACGCAGCCACCTGCTCCCAATTCTCAGAACTATGAGCGACGACAACCTAACAATCGTCCTGTTGGTCCTGCACGAGTATATGCCCTTAACTCCTATTGAAGCCACAGAAGATAACAATATAGTTTCAGGCACACACTCCTAAACCTCTCTCCTGTTAAATTTCTTTTCTGTATTTTAAATATTTTCAAGTTGTTAATGTGAAACTGTGTAAATTTAGGCACACTTATTTCAACAACCAACCTTGTAATGTATTGTTCGATACCGGGTGCCAGTCACTCATTTATCTCTAAATGATTTGCTAATAATCTTTAACTTCATGCATGCAACCTAGCACAAAAGTTGAGTGTTGGACTTCCATCTGGAATCCAACTAAGTGCCCATAAATTTGGCAATATTAAAGTCACGATAAATGATCAGAAATTTCAGGCCAAACTAATCATCCCTGCCAATAGCTAACTTTGATAATCATCCTTAGGATGAATTGGCTCAGTCACAATAATGCTGTGATAAATGGTTATAAAAAGAAAGCCACTCTCCATTCTCAGGGCAAGCCTGAAACATTTGTAAGAATAACCAGCACGCAGTTATCCTTAGTAAATGCAATTAAAGATGAATAGTTGATTGTTAAGGATTGTAATGCTTACCTAGTTACTATGATGGGCAAAACAAAAGAGAGTATCTCTCTTTCTGATTGTAAGGTAGTCAGAGAATTTACCGATGTATTCCTAGAAGAATTGCTTGGTGTACATCCTTTTAGAGAAGTAGAATTCTCTATTGAATTAATCCCTGGTAATCAACCGATATCCAAAGCACCTTCTAGAATGGCACCTAAGGAGCTTCAAAGAGCTCAACGAGCAATTGCAAGAGCTATTGAATAAAGGCTTCATCAGGCCAAGTATGTCTCCTTAGGGAGCGCCAATGTTATTTGTGAAAAAGAATGATGATCTATGCGTATGTGTATAGATTATATGAATTAAATAAGGGTCACCATAAAGAACAAATACCCACTGCCTAGAATTGATGACTTGTCGACCAGTTATCCGGAAGCCGTTATATTTTCCAAGATCGATTTAAGGTATGGACACCATCAACTGGGAGTAAAAGAAGGCGATGTAGGGAAGATCACTTTCCGTACTAGTTATGGCCCCTTTGAGTTTTTGGTGATGTTATTAGGACTCCCCAATGCACCATCAATCTTTATGGATTTAATGCAACGAGTGCTAAACCATATTTAGACAAGTTTGTGATCATCTTCAATTGACGATATCCCCATTTATTCCAAAACTTTGAGAGATCATGAAGAACATCTGAGGTTAGTATTAGAAACTCTGCGTGAGCATCAACTGTATGCCAAGTTCTCTAACTGCAAGTTCTGGCTCAATTCCATTGCATTCTTGGGGCACATAATCGATGCTCAGGGTATTTGAGTAGATCAGAGTAAAGTGCGCGCTATTCAGGACTGGGCTCAACCTAAGTCTGTCACTGGAAATTAGAAGTTTCCTGGGATTAGCGGGATACTACAGAAAGTTTATTAAAGGCTTTTCCAAGATTGCTTCGTCGTTGACTAAATTGACTCAAAAGCCATTCCGTTCATTTGGAGTCTGAATGCGAGGAAGCATTTCAAACTCTAAAAGATGCACTTCTACCGCTCCAGTTCTTATTTTAAAAGAAGGTTTGAACTATATACTGATGCCTCTGGAATCGGTCTAGGTTGTGTTTAATGCAAGAAGGGTAAGGTAATTGCCTACGCCTCTCGTTAAAACCCCACAAGCAAAATTATCCAGTTCAATCTTGAACTTGCAGCCGTAATATTTGCCTTAAAAATATGATGTCACTATTTGTACGGAGTGCAATGTTCAATTTTCACTGATCATCAAAGTTTGAAGTATATCTTCACCCAAAGAGAGTTAAATTGCTGCCAGAGAAGATGGTTGGAGCTCATCAGCGATTATGACCTCAGTATCCAATTCATCCAGGAAAAGCGAATGTAGTGGCCAATGCACTTAGTCATAATGCTACTTTAACCTCTATGATTGCATCCAGTTCTTTAGAACTGAATTTCGTAAGCTCAAGATTTCTTCAGTCAATGGCGATATGCTGAGTTCGCTATTAGCAAATATTGATGTGCAACCCACTTTCCCTGAGATGTCTCTATCTCGCAAACAAAGATGATGAGTACTTGAAACTTAAAGCAGATACTGAAGGGGTTGGTCTTGATCATGAATTACAATTGCAGAATGGTGTGATTTATCAAGGTAATCGATTGTGGATTCCCAAGTCCAGGCATCAAGAAGTTTTAGTTGAAGGCCATAATTTGGATATCATATTCATCTAGGCAGTACTAAGATGTATCAGGACCTAAAATAATTATTTTGGTGTCCAGGTATGAAGAAAGATATAGCTAACTTTGTGGCCAAATGTCATGCCTGTAATTTAGTAAAGGCCGAACCACAAGACTTGGTGGTCTTCTGCATCCATTAGATAATCCTGAATGGAAATGGTTCGATATATCTATGGACTTTGTCATGGGATTGCCTCGTGCAAAATCAGGTGCCGATACGATCTGGGTGATAGTAGACCGCTTAACTAAAACAGCGCATTTTCTTCCCATCTGTCAAACTGATTCTGTAGAGAAGTTAGCAAAACTCTACATCAAAGAAATTGTCAGATTGCATGGGATTCCGAACCCAATTGTATCTGATAGAGATAACAGATTTACTTCCAAGTTTTGGCAAGCTGTGCATCAAGATCTGAGTACGACTCTAGCCATGAGTACAACTTTTCATTCTCAAACGGATGGTCAAACTAAAAGAGTGAACTATGTTTTGGAAGATTTGTATTCTTAATTTTGTTGGTTCCTGGGAAGATCACATCCCGTTAGTGGAGTTTGCCTACAATAACAACTTTCAAGCTAGTATTAAAATGGCCCTTTATGAAGCGTTGTATGGTAGAAAATGCAGTACTCCAGAGCTTGGTCAGAAACAGGAAGCGTTCAGCTCTTTGGTTCATAATTAGTTGAAGAAACCAGTAATACGATCAAATTAATTCAGCAGAGAATTCATTCAGCTCAAGATTGTCAGAGCAAGTATCATGATTCTCACCACCATCTCCTAGAATTCAATGTGGGAGATTCTGCTTATCTAAAAGTCAGTCCAATGAAAGGTGTCTTCCAATTTGGCGTAGCTGGGAAACTTAGTCCCCGCTATGTTGGACCTTTCAAAGTTTTGGCAAAAGTAGGATCATCTACCTACCGGTTAAGCCTTCCTGATGGCTTTGCAACTGTGTATAACGTATTTCATGTATCATCATTAAGAAGATGTCTTCGAGACCCTTCTCATCTCGTTCAACTTTCAGCAGTAGAGATTCAACCCGATCTTTCATATGCCGAAGAACCTATCAGAACCTTAGCTCATGATCAGAAGCACCTAAGGAATCGTTCAATTCCTATGGTCAAAATTCAGTGGAAGAATCGATCCTTAGAGGAAACCACTTGGGAGAAAGAGGTGGATATGCACAATAAATATCCACAGCTCTTTGCGAACCCAGGTATTGTTATTCTCTCCTCTTTCCACTTCTTGTATTTTCTTTGACCTGTTAAATCCATTAGAATTTTCTTCACTTAGGTGATGTTGGGACGACATCATTCTTAGTGGGGGGAGTCTGTAACAACCCTAGGTTGTTACTCTAGCTAAATATAGTTTAATTAAGCTAAACCAAGCCTTGATTTTGATTATATTAGTTTCAATGGTCACTTAAACCTAACCATAGAGGTTTGAAATTAACCGGAGCTAAATGGGAAATTTTGGTATTTGTGGCTATTTTTAAGCCCCGAAAATTAGTTAAAATACTTTGATCTCCAAATTAAAAATCTGATTTCATTTTTCAATTCCTCATACCCTAATTAGCTAAGGGTGAACTTTTGGGATTTTTGGAGCTCATTTGGTCCTAAATTGGAGTTAGGATATTTAAGGATAATTTTATATTATTTAATTATATTTAAATTAAATTTAAATAAGACTTTAAATGGCGGGATTCGCTGTTGGGACCGCGGCAGATCCGCTGCGGGGTCCCTGACAGCGGCGCATGCGTCTAAGCCACCCGATGCAATATCACGCATCTCAGCGCATTTAAGCAACGACCCGCGCTCCCTCGCCCTGGGATGTAAATCCTATCCGCCCGCTCAGCATCTTATGTCCGACGCTCGGGATTTAATCCGCAATTTTGGTTTAAATAGAAACTGCATCAGACCGTCGATCCCCAACGGTTCCGACATCAGACGGCAGAGACCGAAACCCCGCCACTGTGGATCTTCGTTCTCAAGAGGATTCTGCCCGAACAGCGGAAATTCGCCCGTACCAAGCCACGTCGACTTTGTCTGCCGCTCCTTTGTCGGGTCATCCAAGCCGTTAGCACCTTTCCATTCGTGGCTGAGCCTAGCATAGAGGCCCAGTGGGGTCGAGCCTCCCAATTGAGGAAGGCGGAGTTGCCCCTCGGCCCGAGCCTGGATCGCTGGCTCCCGGCCTCGCCCACCATACCTAGGCCCCTCTAAGCCTATAAATACCTCCACTGATCACACAGTGAGCTCCTTTGCTCACTGTGAATCTCACATTTCCCTCTGCCCTCTGTTCTCGGTGCTCCCAGCTCTTCCAACGACTTAACCTGCTTGTCCACTGATACGGGTTGGGGTTTGAAGTTCAAACCCCCAGGCTGCAGTAGAGGGAGCTCAGGACATTTCTAGGGACCTGTGATGCTCGGCTCATCTTCTTCCCAATTATTAGGAACAGCCTTCGTCCGATTCTTCTGTGGAGCTGGATTCAGCTTGACTCGCACTTAATAAGCCTTAGATGCTGCATAGGACCTCTTCCTAGCTCCCCAGTGGACGTTCGAGTCCTCGGGTGAGTTCTGGCAGTGGACCAGATGGTGAATTCGCCATCTGAGCTCACTGCTAGGAGAATCTCTGGTTCGTCAAATGCGGAATTTGCTCGAGTCAATTAGTAGTCTACCAGACTATTAAAAGTTGTCAACAATAATTGTCGAACCATTTCAAGGGCTGGATTCGACCAGATCGATCGATTCGACTGGAATCGATCAATCCAATCGCATCTCTCGTCTGCTAAATACCCTGAAGTAGCACCCCAATGATCTAGACCATCCCAAAACTCCTCGACTCACCCTACCGCTTCCTTTTAGTACCCTGAACGTGTAGGGATCGAGATGGCTGCAATACGTGGCCTCTGTGAGGAGAATTCTCTCCTCACAGGTGCGCCTTCAGAGACGCCTCGGCCGAGTAGTCCCCCGGGGATCCGGCGCCTCCCAGTTGGGGCTTATTGGTTTAATCGGCATGTCTGGAGTCAGGGATGGAGTAGCCGTCGAGATCAGGGCGTGGCGTAGCTAGAGCATGGAGAATTGTCGCATTGGGAGCTAACCTTAGGCGCCGGGGCTTCGGATGCCAGCCATGGGAAGAAGGTGAAGTCACGGGTCGGGCTGACCCGTGACCCGCACATTTTGGAATCGGGCTGACAGAATAATAAACATAATTTTGGATTTAAAATCCTTAAGGAAATTAAACTGTAATTAGATTCCTATAGTTTTAATTTAATAAACATTTAGAATAAACTATTTAAATAACTTTGGCTATAATGATCAAAATGGTATGATCCAATATACCATTTGAATAAGAAAAATATAAGGAATCTAAATATAAAATAAAATCACAGTTACAATGGTAGGATTTACAAATTCTTGCGCAACTCTTTGTTGCCCTTATTTAAATCATTTTAAGTTACATAAATATCCAAATGAGGAGATTAAGGCTCTATTGCTCCCTGAACCCTAGAGATCAATTTTTAGACCTTTAAAACTAATTTTGGATATTAATTTCTCTTAATCACTCCTTAATTACCCTAATTAGGGATTAGTAAAATTAAACCTAATTAAGCCTCTGATCTTGATAGAGATTGTTCCTAATGCTATCCAAAGTATTCTAGAACCATTTGGAAATGTTGGTTTGCCCTAAGATGCCCTAAATTACTAATCCCCAAATTTGGGCTTAAATAAGTGATTAGTGCTAACTAAGCTTAATTAGGTTATTAAAACTTGAATAAAATACGTTTCCCACTTCAGTAAGCAATATGAAATACATTAAAATAGATTAGGAGTAATTTGGACAACTAAATCCTAAAATTCAAAGTTTTGGCCTTAAGAGGGGCATTTTGGTTATTTTGATCAAATATGCTTAAATGCCCTATAAACCTTGAAAATTTCAGTAATCTACCCTAACATAGATTAGAAATATTCTCTGAATTCTCATACCAATATTAATGTTAATGTGATCCTTAAACTTAAGAAATCTTCACTTAAGCCCTAATTAAGACACATTAGATCTTAAGTAACCTAAAAGAGGTCACCTAGTTTAATGCTTAAACCAATTATCTAAGATTGTCAATTATCACCTTAATGAGTTCAATATAGTTAGATTATAAACCTAAATTCTAAAAGAAATACAAATGGAAACTCCTAAGTAAAAATCTAGTTCAAAGTCTAAAGTGATTAAACATCAGATCCCTAGATCTTAGATCTTAGACTTGGATCTTCAATTTGAACTGAATGATCTCCAATTGAAATTCTTCAAATGATTGATTGCTTAACCCTTTGAAACCTTCCATGTGGGTATAGGATGATTAAATCTCTAAGATAATGAGAGTATCTTAAAGATTGAATATAGATCTTAAATTCTTAAATTCTTAATTGATTATTTTATCTTATAATCAGTAGAATAACCCTTCACTAAGATCATAGTTCTTAGATCTTTCAGCATATAGGATCCTTTATCCTTAACTTTGGAATAGAGTGTGAACCCTAGATTCTTATTAAGATACCCTCCTTGGATTTAGGTTTTGCACACCAAAATGGAGTTCAAGTCCTGAATCCTTAAATCTTGATTTACTTGATCAAGATTTGGGTAAGAGAGTAAAAGATTAATAAACTAGGTCGTTGATTTATTTACTTAAACTATATAGTTGTCACATGATTTCGGATTAGAACTTGTTAAGTTCTAACATTAATTTTAAGGACGTAAATCTGAGATCCTACTCAATAGCTGGATATTAGAGATCCTAAACTTGTACCGTCTCAGAGTAGCTAGATTTGGTAATTAGATAATATCAGATATCACATGAGTTTAGATTGAGTCCCTTGCTTAGTTTGATTTGATTTGCTTGGCAAACCTTAGTTATTGAGCCTTATTCCTTGAGCATAATAGGAAACCTTAGGATATGGATGATACATCCTAAGTTAGTATTTCAATTGCATATCATTCAGTTTTGCCTCGTTTGTAGTTAGTAGAATATATCCTAGGTTAGTCTACCTCTTCAGTAGTAGTATTATATAGACAGGACTCAGAACTAGCATATTTGGATGGCTAGACTGGGGATTAATTGATTGATATTGGAGGCCCTGTATGGCCTATTGGCTGGTATGGCAGTACTATATCTTTAGCTTATTGCTACTTTAGCTGGATTGTTCAGAATTATTTTCTGTTTTGCTTTGCCACATGCTTCGGTGACCTTATTTTCAGTACTTGCTCGCTTTGCCACAAGACTCAGTGGCTTTACGTTACAGAGATTGCTTGCTTTTGCCACATGTCTCAGTGGCCTTTCTTTTCCTTTTTCTTAATTAGCATGTTGTATCTATACTCACATGGTTTACTTATACATATTGGCATGTTTAGGATGCTAGAATTGCATATTTTCAGTACTTGTGTCTCTTTTATATACCCAGCATGTGTTAATATGATCGTAAGCATGTTAGGTTCAGGATTGTGTTATAGTTGCTGTTTCATTTTAGCTTTTAGCCTCACCCTGTTTATTTTACATTTTATGTTCTTCATACTAGTTGCTAGCTATAAATGGATGGTTTATAGTTACTGTTTATCCATAGCTTGTTGCACCTATTACTGCTTGCTTGTTTAGCTAATTTAAATGTGATATCTTTAAAATATTTAGTTCATTAAAATAGCTTAAAATATACTTAGATAATTGTCTAACTGTAACATTTTTGTTTTGTTGATTAGGGCTCTGGCATTTGTGATACTGATAAATGTCAGATTCAGACATGTTTATGGGCAGTGTCGCAGAAGAGGAGCAGGTTCTGGAGCAGGATCATGCTGCTACTGTTTAGATTGATATTGCATTTTATTTCAGAGAGATTGAGAGACCTTTTCATTCTCTTTAAAATTCAGATTGTAATAATTAATTCTGGATGTGTTTCATTTCTGTATTTCGATGAGTTACTATATTGTTTTCCCTCTTTCTACTATGTATGCTTGTGGATGTTACTACTCGCCTATTGCTTTCGACACTTTGATATATATATATATATATATATATATATATATATATATATATATATATATATATATATATTGATGAATATTATAGCACTTGGTGATAAGTCCTAGGCTTAAGGCCGGTTGGGTTTACCTAACCTTACTTAAGTTGGGGATTTGCCACAGTTGGAGCACCGTACTTCCTTGTTGTCTGTACAGGGGCCCCGCAGATCCGTTTACCATCAGCTAAAAGTTAAGGATGCAGATATAGAGAAGACAACATTTAGAACCCGTTATGGACATTATGAATTTTTGATAATGTCCTTAGGTTTGATAAATGCGCCGTCCATTTTTATGAACCTAATGCAGCGCATATTGAAAGTATATTTAGATAAATTCGTCATTGTCTTTATCGATGATATCTTGATCTATTCAAGAAATGAAGCCGATCATGAAAACCATCTGCGATTAGTATTAGAAGAGCTCCTAAGTCATGAATTGTATGCTAAGTATTCCAAATGTGAATTCTGGCTTGACTCAATCACTTTCTTGGGTCATATCGTTGACTCTCAAGAGATCAAAGTCGATCAAAATAAGGTAAGCGTAGTTCAAGATTGGTCACATCCAAAGTCCATGACTGATACTATAAGTTTTCTAGGTCTAGCTGGTTATTATAAGAAGTTTGAAAAGGGCTTTCCTCAAATCGCATCACCTCTCACAAGGTTAACTCAGAAGGCAGTGCCATTCATCTAGAATCTAGAATGTGTAATGCATTCCAGGCATTGAAGGATTCTCTTTCTTCTGCCCCAGTTCTTGCCTTACCTAAAGAAGGTTTTGAACTACCAAGTCTATACCGACACTTCAAGGATAGGCTTGGGGTGTGTACTAATGTAGGAAAGAAAATTCTTTGCCTATGCCTCTCGTCAACTAAAATTGCATGAAAATAATTACCCTGTCCATGATCTTGAATTAGCCGCTATAGTCTTTGCTCTGAAAATCTGGCATCATTATCTTTATGGCATCCAGTGTTCCATATTCACCATCATCAGAGTTTAAAGTACATATTCACTCAGTGCGAACTCAACTGCCATCAGCGAAGGTGGCTTGAGTTAATAAGCAATTAGGACTTATCAATCTTGTATCATTTAGGGAAGGCAAATGTTATAGCTGATGCACTCAGTCGTCATGATATGCTTTCCTCCTTAATAGCTTCAAGCACACTTGAGAAAGAATTCAGAAGGCTTGATACCAGGCTAGTTTTTGGTGCTATGTAAGTGAAATGATATCCATGAGTTCTGTTGAACCAACATTTCATTGTGATGTCTCTATCTCCCAAACTAAGGATGCAGACTACCTAAAGTTCAAAATGAAGATTGAAAGTGGTCATCGCTTCGATCTGCTGCTACAAGGAAATGTAATCTATCAAGAAGATTTCTTATGGATTCCCAAATCCATGCATCAAGAGATTTAGTAGAAGGTCACAATTCTGGTTATCAAGTATCCTAGTAGTACTAAGATGTACCAAGATCTAAATAAGTCATTCTGGTCACCTAGAAGTGCATGGCAGAGTTTGTCGCAAAGTGCCATGCCTGCAATCTAGTCAAAGCCAAACATATTAATCCTGGAGGACTTCTCCATCCTCTGAAAATTCCTGAATGGAAGTAGTTAGATATCTCAATGGACTTTGTAATGGGTTTACCCAAATCAAGATCTGGTGCTGATTCAATCTAGGTCATTATTGATCGACTGACCAAATCAGCTCATTATATTCCTATGTGTTAGACTAATACTGTGGAGAAATTGGCAAGGTTGTATATCAAGAAAATTGTCAGACTCCATGGAACTCCAGGATCTATCATGTCTGATCATGATAGTCGATTCACTTCTAAATTTTGGCAAGCAGTGCATCAAGACTTGGGAACTACCCTAGCCATGAGCACCACTTTTCACCATCATACCAATGGTCAAATAGAATGAGTCAATCAAGTCTTGGAGGATCTTCTCCATCTCTGTATTCTAAATTTCAGAGGCTTCTAGGAAGATCATATACCTCTCGTGGAATTCGTAAACAATAACAGTTTTCAGGCAAGTATCGGCATGGCTCAGTATGAAGCCTTATACGGTAGAAAATGCAGTACACCCTTAGCATGGTCTAAAACTGTAAGCGTTCAGTTATTTGGCTCAGAATTAGTCGAAGAGACAAATTGTAAGGTTCAGCTGATTCAGTAAAGAATCAAGGCAGCTCAAGGTCGCCAGAGTAAGTACTACAATGCCCATCATTGTTCTCTGGAATTCAATATCGGAGACTTTGCATACCTTAAAGTGAGCCCAATGAAAGGTGTGCATTATTTTGGTGTAGCTGGGAAGCTAAGTCCCCGCTACATCAGACGCTTTGAAATCATAAATTAAAGCTTCCTAAATATTTCTCTACAGTTCATAATGTGTTCCACATCACCTCTCTGTGGAGTTGTCTTCATAATACTTCTCACTTAATCCAAATTCCAGCAGTGTCTGTCCAACCGGATCTCTCATATGCAGAAGAGACAATTAACATCTTAGCTCATGATCAAAAGCAACTAAGGAATTGTTCAATTCCAATGGTAAAGAATTAGTGGAGAAATTGCTCTTTGTACAATCTACTTGGGAGAAAGAGGACAATATGTGAAGAAAATATCCCAGTCTCTTTGAGAACCCAGGTATCCGTTAATTTTTTGAATTGTAATTCTAATTTTGAAATTCCTTCACAATTGTCTTCTCTCTTAAGATGATGTCAAGGATGATATCATTCTTAAGTAAGGGAGTCAGTAACAACCCAAGGTGGTTACCTTGCTAAGTTCTAGCATAATTGAGCATTTATTTTGATTCATTTGCATTTAAAACATCAAATTAATGTTACCCTAAAAATTTGAAGTCAATTGGACTTCTCTAAGTCAATCTGGTTATTTGATTAATCTAGATGCCCTAATTTAAGCCTAAAATTATTTGACCTCAGAATTAAAACATGATTGCATTTTTGAATACCTCACCCCCAAATTAGCTAGGGGTGAAAGTTTGGTTCAATTTGGAGATCATTTAGACCATAATTCAATTTAAATTAAAATGGTCTTATTTCATTTTTGGGTTTCCAACAATTCAATTTTGCAAACATACCCTCAAACCCGATTAAACGGTCGGGATCCACTGTGCGGACCTTGGGCGATTTGCTGCGGAGCCCGGGTCGCGCGACAGCGGATTCCCACAGATCTCACTGTTGCACCTTCCTATATAACGACTAGGATATGATCCTATGGAACCTCAGATTAGCCATTGGATCTACCCGACCAATCCTATGGCCTGGATGGCTCCCACGATTGGCGGTTAGGATCCTGCGATCCCAACCATTCCGCCATTTGATCGATATATCAGATGACATCCGAAGGTCCCGGTACTGTGGACCTTCGTCGCCACTCACTCATGTTCCTGGCAGAAGATTCTCCCTGTACTGCCAGCTGCCAGGCTTGTCCCCCACTCGCTCCTCCAGCTCAGCAAGTCATTGCTGATCCTCCCGTTATGGCTAGGTGACGCAATCGGGCCTCGTGGCCAAACCGAGCTTGAATTGGAAACTTGATAGCTCGGCCATTGCCCATCCTCTCGGGTCTCCCCAGCCTGAGCTAATGGCTCTGGAACCTTTCCCATTTCCCTTTGAGGCTATAAATAGCCTCAGATTTCCCCTGGGTAAAGCTTACAGATCAATTGGAGTCTCCTTCCCTTCTCGCCATTGTTGTCTGTCCAAGCTTCCTTAGGTGATTCGAGGTGCTCTCATACCCCTGATAGTAAGCTCTCCTAGTGTTCAGGACCCTTTGTGTCATCTGGAAACTCAGTTAGATGCAGCCCTGTCCTCTATCAACCGTCCCGAGCCCAGCCAAAAATCTAGGAACTCCCGTTTGCAGGTTTCGAGCCAATGAGGCTTGAACCTTCTTCCTTTTGATGCGTATACATTCTAATTGTTGAATCAAACTCATTGCTATTGATATTGCACCTTGAGCTAGCCTCAATCGATCGAATCGATCGATCGAGTCAAGTCCGTGGAATGGCTGATGACCGAGTCAGGTCCCAGCATTCCAGCCCACTTCAGACCCTCAGACCGGGGGGCTTCAATCTGTCCCACCTTCCTAAAGGTGAGGTATCAAACCCGGGCTTGGCGTGGTCTCTGTGGAGAGAATTGTCTCCTTATAGTAGCTCCTAAGTGAAGCTTTTGGGAGAGTGTGGTCCTGCTGATACGGACCACCTCACTTGGGGCTTCAGGTCTCTAGCGGTTGCATCCAGTCATGGTGAACATGTGGCAATCATCCGCTGGTCGTGCCATGACCTGGGAGCACTGTAATTGACCGATTAGGTTTTTTCTCAATCGGCCAACTGTCGGGATGAAGGAGCTGGGGATGACGGTACTGTGCGGGCCAGGTCAGCCCATGACCCGCGTGGTGCGATAGTCCCTGGTTCCTCGGGCCTCAGCCGACCCGCGGCCTTTTGGTTTTAGGCCGAACCCATTTTAAATATAATCTGATTAGTTGGAATTATTATCCTTAAGGAAAATAATTCAATTAATCAAATCATAGGAAAATTTAGTTGGAAAAATACAGAATAAATTAATGTGTAACTTTTGATCCATTAGCCCAAACCTATGATTATATATATCAAATTAATCAAAAAATTATCAGGAATTTGAATATAAAATAATGTTTAACATTTAATAATTGGATCTTCTATTTAAGCCTAATTATTATAGATCTTAATTACGGTTGATTAGCATGCATACTTATTCAAATATCATGATTAGGGTGCCATTAGCTTCCTTGTGATTAGTAGAATGCATGTGTTATGTAAATTAATTTTTGATCTCTGTAATTTGATTTATGCCCTAATCTTGTAAATCATAATTAGTTTCTAATTACTGGATCTTAGCAAACTTAGTCTCTAATTACTGGCAGGACTTAATAAAACATGTCTGCTACTTTGTATGAAATTTTGATGGTTAGATTTATAATTATGTGCTAATCTTTTTGATTTATATTAGGGTTTAATTAGCACTAATTACTTTCTAATTCTAACTTTTCTATTATTTTGGTTTCATGCACTGGAATAACCATATTTAAACTATGCATGTCAATTTATAAGTAATAACTTCAAGAAATCCTTAAACCTTGGATCAAGCAATTAATACTTGATCTAAGATTGGGATTTTCACCAATAATACATCATTAATCCACTGATTTGACACTTGACTTATAAATAAATACTTGATCTTAATTGGATAAGAGTAGGGGTTAAACCCTAATCTACTTGATTTAAGATCTCAACCCTTAATTAATTGGCTTGATTTTAAGATAATGTAATTAATATTATTCTAATAATGCATCTAATTTAGTATTGATCTTAAATCATTGAATTAGAAGTATTAAGGTTAATAATAAAGCCATTTGATTAAAAAATATCTTAACCTAAGTTTCAGATCTTTGATTTTCTCTTATATAAGACTATTAGCATATAATGGATAATAAAATTGTATTGATTAAACAAGTGACCTAATCCCAGTAACATTATTGATTTAGTTCCATCATTGTATGATAGAATGTGATCAGATAAGCTAATCATCTGATCTGATCACTCGAATCCAAGATATTAAGTAAAACTTGAATATTAGCTTAACTAACAGAAAAGTGAGATCTTAAAGATCTTATGGTAAGCTCATTCTTGAAATACTTAAAAGGCCTTAATTAATTATATAATGTGGTAAGGAGACCCTTGTAAACTTATTGAAGTAGAATCTTAGATGTTCCTTTTTACTTTAGAAGTTGATCTTAATACCTTGTGGTAGAAATTACCCTAAACCACTTAGATTAGAATCTTCCTTTATGGTAGAATCTATATTGGGTGATATTTGATCACATCCTTGGAGCCTTGTGTAGGACTCACCATTTAGTTGTACAATGATAGTTTGATTAACCCTTATTAATTGAATAGAATTGTTGAACCCTGATTGTTGGATTGTATAGTAAGGTATATCCATAGTATTGGGTCATTCCAGTAATATTCAGGATTGGTTGATTCATCTTAGTAAAGATTATGTCTATGTTCTATCCTGCGAGTTTAGTCGGACATAGTCTCACTCGGATTAAATCATTCAATCCTAAGAGTGTTATGATAAGGGGATTTAGATCATTAGTTTGTTTGAATAAAAATCACGATCGGGTGATGCCTCCTATCGAAGATTGCTTCCATAGGTGGTGCTTCAAGAAAATTACGTGGTCTTAAGTACCTTCCTTAGAACACTAAGTGTGCTTGTGAATTAGGTGTTTTAATAGCTTAATTTTAGATACAAGTCGCCATCGGGTGATGCCTCCTATCGAAGATCGCTTCTAAGTTCTAATGAATTAGTTATAGCCATTTCAATTTCTAAGGGTATTTTGGTAATTTTCTAAAGTTAAGAGGGGTCAAAAAGCTAACTTTTCCATTTGCTGTACAAATTCAACAAACTCAGTGGCTATAACTTCCTTATATAACACTAAGTACTTTAACTGGGAGTAGACTCAAATTGGACTTCAATTAGTCAAGTTATGACCGAATTATGGTTAGGAGTATTTTGGTCATTTTTATTTTTCTATGATTCAAAATCTAAATATTATTTCAGATTTTGTTGGCACTAAAATTCTAAGCTATCTAGCACTTTAAAGTTTCTGATTTGGAGTCCAGATGACCAAGTTACGATTATTTTAATTTTCTGATCGATACTATGCGCGCTGTAGCGGACCCAATCTGGTTCTCAAGCGCTATGGCATGCTATAGTGGACCCTAATTGTAACTCGGGGCGCTGCAGTGCCCTGAAGCACACTGTAGCGCGCTTTAGCGTGCTGTAGCGGACCCAAATCTAGTTCTCAAGCGCTATGGCACGCTATAAACGGACCTTAATTGTAACTCGGGGAGCTGCAGCGCGCTGGAGCGCCCGACGGTGATTTTGCCGGGGCGAGAACCGCAATGAGCCAATTTTGGGCTCAATTTGTCTCAATCTAGAGCACTTCACATGTCAGTGCCATATACCGATGGAAAGCTCTTTTCGAGACCTTTCCATTGATACCCAAATCAGCACCAAAAATTAAGTTATCAATACAAGAAGTTGGGGGGAAGAGGGGAATGGACTTCAGTTGGGCAAATGAGGGGGGAAGAGCTGAGAGCCAAAGGCTCTCTTAATAGGGAAGAGGCCCTACCAAGGAATGGGATGGCTTGAGTTGACCCCATCCCACTTGGTGAGGTAGAAGAGGGGTAGCAGGAGATAGGGGGGACAACTAGGCTAAGCACAGTAGGGGGGCTGAAGGGAAAGGGGGCTCAGCCAGGATTGGGTGGATGTGGGTCCACCCAGCCAATGAAGAAGGAAGAAGATAAAATGGAGTTTCAGAAATTAATTTAATTAATCTCAAAAATCATATTTTATAAATGATCTCCAAAAAATCTCAACATTTCACCCTTAACTAATTCAAAGGTGAGGAATCGCAATAGCGAAGTCAGATTTTAATTCCAACAAGTATTTAATTTTCCTATTTTCAGGGTATTTAAATATTAAAATTTTTGACGAAATTTTGAACGGACTTCCAATTAACTTGAAAACATCACCCTTAGCTAATTTGGGGGCAATGAGTGCAATAGCAAAGCTCAATTTTTGATCTGAGATTAATTTAGATAGGTTAATTTCCAGGGTTTCAAGATTTCCCAAAAATTAGGACTTGATCTATTTGATCCTAATTTGAACTAAGTCTTAGTAGATGACTCCTAATGACTTGATTAACACTTAAGATCAAGATTAGGATATAGATTAGTCTTAATTGACAAGGGTAATAACTTGGGTTGTTACACAGATAGAGCGAGTAAATCAGGTTCTTGAAGATCTGCTTAAGGTATGTATCCTAGATTTCGTTGGATACTAAGAAAATCACCTCATATTAGTGGTGTTTGCATACAACAACAATTTTTAAGCTAGCATAAAGATGATTCCATATGAAGCCCTGTATAGCAAAAACTGTACTACTCCATTTGCTTGGTCTAAAATGGCAGTGTTCAGTTGTATGGATTAGAACTGGTTGAAGAAACTAACAAGAAAGTTCAGCTAATTCAACGGCGGATTCAGATAGCTCATGACCGTCAGAGCAAATACCACGACATTCATCACCATCCTCTAGAATTTAAAGTTGTAAATTTTGCCTCTTAAAAGTTGTTCCAATGAAAGGAGTCATTAGGTTTGGCGTAGCTAGGGAAACTCAATCCCCATTATGTTGGTCCATTTGAGGTAGCAGCTAGGGTAGGGTTCTTCGGCCTACAGACTAAATTTCCTAATGACTTTGCAGTCGTGCACAACGTGGTTCCACATATTGTCGTTGAGAAGATGCCTTAGGGATCCTTCTCATTAGGTTCATTTTCCAAAATTGAAATCTAAACCAACTTATCCTATGCTGAAGAACCAATCCGTATATTGGTCCCGTGATCAGAAGAAACTAAGGAATCACTCTATCCCATGGTCAAGATTCAATGGAGGAATCATTCTCGAGGTGAAGCTACTTGGGAGAAAGAGTTAAAAATATAGTCTAAGTACCCAAGGCTATTTGAGATCCACAGGGTACTTCCTTAGCCCCTTGCATTTCAATTCATTTCCTTAAAATCTACATTATTTCTTATCACTTGAATGATGTCGAGGATGACATCGTTCTGAGGTGGTGAAATCTATAATAACCCAAGTTATTACCCCTAGCTAATTAGGATTAATCCAAGTCCTAATTTTGATCTTAGTACACTAATTAAGTTATTAGGAGTCACCTCCAAGACTATATTTTTAACTAGATCAAGCCCTGATTCTAAAACCAGGGGTCCAAATAGATCAAGCCCTGATTCTAAAAATTTCCATAATCCTTGGAAATTAATTTATTTGGACCTCAAATCGAAGATCAGACATTTTCATTGCACTTATTCCCCCAAATTAGCTAGGGGTGATATTTTGGTGGCAATCAGAAGTCATTGAAAATCCATCGAATATTTTAATATATTTTAAAATACCCTGAAAATTAGGAAAAAAATATTCGCCAAAATCAAAATCTGACTTCACCGTTGCGTTCGTCACCAATTAGATAGGAGTGGATTTATGGGAAATTTTTTGAAAGTCCTTTAATTATTCAATTTTAATTATGAAATTATGCATTTTAATAATTAAATAATTAATATTTGATCTCTCCATAACATTACCCATCCTCCCTCTCCCGCACCATTAGCCCCCACCATCAAATCAAATGACTAGCCCTAGCCGTTGGATCGGATGATCAAACGGTATGCGTGTTTCCGTCCCCATCACCCTCTCGGGATAGGGCACGCGTCGCTTGTTGCCCGGGATGCTGCGCGCCGCACACTATCCCACATTGAGGGATCCATCAATGCCCCTTCACCATAAAGGAGAAATTTACACTCACTAAAGTCCTCTTGAGTGAAACTATAGCCCTGCTTCTTCCTGCTCTACGCAGCCGCCCATCATGGGTACCCGCGCCACCTTATTTCCTTCATGCATAATACTTAATCGCATTTCATAGATCTATTTCATAACCTTGAATGTCTATCTAATGGGTCTGATTTATCCTTGAAGGTGTGGATCGAAGTAATTTAAAGCTTTGATCCAGAGTAATATCTAGGTTTCAGCCCATCTCCCTCCCACAAGCCGTGGCTAGGGGTTTGAGCTAGTTGATGTTGTAGTATGTCCTCCAGCATTTGTCTGACTGGTCGACAGAGAGGTATTGGAGCGATCTTCCAATGAAATGTGGGCCAAGCCCTGACAACACTAGGAAGGCCTCTAGGAGTGCATACCCTAGCTGGCCTTGTTAAAGCATGTTACGAGCGTAGAGGGAGGTAAAGTTTAGGTCGGGCCGGAACGTCCCGGGCCCGACCCATGTTGTTGTGCACCGCAGTCTGCGTGGACTTCAGCTCATAGCTTGATGCATGGTGTGTTGAGCGACGTGTGCATGAGTCCCGCCTGCCATATGACCCCTCATCATCTGTGGGACCCTCCGTCCCGTCGCAGCGGATGAGTAGTGGGACCTGACATCGCTGTCAGCTGTAGGGTGGGGCCTGCCACCGTTATTAACCTGCAGAAATGAATTAATTAGATTACATATTTAGAATGATATAAAATTAGTTTAATTTAAATTGCATTAATTAAATACAAAAACTTTAGGCACGCATAACTTTTAATCCACTGCTCCAAAAATTAGAGGAATAATATGGTAGTGTAATTTTTTTGTATAATGCTTAAATAACATAGTGACATTTTAGGACCTCCTCACTTAACCCTAAATCATAGAAAACTTCAAACCTTCATAACTTGTGCCTAGTGACTCCAAACTTAGCTAATATGGGTCTCATTTTAATCAGGAAAATGTCTAGATTAATCTGGTAGTATTAGTTTTGTTATTAGGTCATTGATTTGACTAATCACTTTAGGATATTTCCTTAATTATCCATACGGACTAGAATTTGTTTTGACCAAAACTTAGAACTTCAAATTTGGTCATCCAATACACCCATTTAGATAAAAAAATCTAATTAATAGTAAATTGAAATAAAATTTAGGTTTTGACTACTAGAAACCTTATTTGTCCTAATCACCCTTAGAACTTGATTAGTCATAACTTGACCAATTGAAGTATAATTTGGGTCTACTCCTAGTTAAAGTACTCAGTGTGACCTAAGGAAGCTATAGCCACTGAGTTCGCTAAATTTGGATATCAATGGAAAAATTTGGTTTTGACCCTTTTTTATAAAACCCTAAATTTTCATAATTAAACCCTAACATGGGAATGCCCATAACTTAACATTTAAGACTTCAGAATTCAGTGTTCTTAGACTCCATTGATTACTTGAACAATAAATAATAATAAACTTGCTGAATTTTTAGACATCACTAAGCAAAATTACCAAACTACCCCTCTAGGTTAAAATCTATAATTGGACTTGTAGGACTTAATTCTTATCCAAATTTGAAGTACTTACTGTCTATCTTCATGTTAAATAGTAACTAATTATTTTGCATCAAGAAAATACTAATTGGAGCCCTTATTCAAAAAGCAGTATTTTAGTCCCTTAAGTAGGGGCAAAAACGATCATTTTGCCTCAAAATTTAGGTTAAGTGACCTTAGCCTCTAGAATAACCATTAAAATATTAAACCTGTAATAAAATGATTTAGAATCAATTTAGGCTTTTAACCTCATAAATTAAGTAATTTGATAAAATTTCCTTAAAGGCTTGAAGACCCTTATGTAAAAGCTATAACTTCTAACCTAGTTTCAATCTCCCATCTTTAATTTCCTTAAGTAAATTAGGACAACACATAAAGATAAATTTTAATAATATTATCAATTCCTAAGATTTCCTGAGTCATTTATTAGGAGCTTTTAGGATCAACACTTCACCTTAGGATCTTTCCCTTAAGATTAAGATAGATACTAGGTTTAGATTTTATTCATTAAAAAATTGGGTTATTCAATGAATAACACCTTAATTTTATAGTTTCTAGACTTTCAAGACTAAGAGATCATTCTTTTATGCTTAGTTAAGCTTAATATTATTTATATGATTATTAGATCATAATCAGACTAAAACTTTAGTCTTTAAACTTTACCTTTAGATTATGTGATTAAACCCAATTCTTAGTGTTTAACTCATAATCCCTAGCTTTAGTAGATCTTGATCAGATCTTAGTTTAGAACATCTAAATTTCTCAATTAGGATGTATTGATTACTTATTTAACTTGTAAGCAATATTGATTGTATTAAATTAGAACCTTTAATTTCTTTTAACTCATAAGATTATGTTTCTATGTTATACTTGATAGTAGGAATTAGAGACCCTGAACTTGTTGTAACTCAGATTAGTTAGAATGAATTAAGTAGAAGTAATGGATATCACCCATGTGCAATAGCTTCCCTTGCTCACTATTGATTTACTTGTTGCTTTTGCATTCCTTGTACTTTGTTCCATTACCTTAAACATGTCATACAAGATATCATTGCTGTATGAAATAAAAATATAGAATAAATAGAATAACATTTGCATTGGGTTACATTTTTTAGTAGATTCTAGTACACTTTTACCTCTACTAGACAAAGGGTAAGGAGAAATAAGGGATAACTTCGCATTACTCATTCAGGAGTGTTGTGTTAAGTTGGAACCCAAATAGTCTTGCAGATGTGCTTGACTCCTCAATCACTTCTGGATGTGTACATAGAAGTAATGTAAAATAACTAAAATGTGTTGCATATGTATTTTTCTGCTTCCTCAAATTTGTTTCTATTTTTGCCCTAGTCCAGAAAGGCTATAGGAATTATGCCCTTGCCCAGGAAAGCTATGGGAATATACTGTGGCTAGTTAGGCCAATCCTTTGATATGACAATTCTTACACATTTACTATTTTACAACTTAGTTTTACTTTAGATAGCTTTTACTTCACTCTACTTGCTTACTTGCATACTTATATGATGCTAGATTTCTTTCTGCTTATTTATACGTATCACAATTAGATTACCTTATTTGAAATCTGCATAAATTATATGATCATAAGCACGATTAGGATGAGTTCTTCATTTAAGTATTTTTTTTACTTTACTTATACTTATATGCCTAACCATGGTACAACTTTGGTGTTGAGATATATTCTTTTACCTCCTATGTTGCTTAGTTTTAAATGTCTTTATTTATAGCTTATTCCTTCCTTTATATGCTTGTTGCACCCATATGCTACGCTTTGTTTCTATTGTCTAAGTAAAATGGTGTTATCATAAATTTACAAAATAAAACATCTTAAATGTACTTAGATAATTTGTATAACTATATTTTTATTTTCTTTGGCTGGTCCCTATTATTGAGAAACTGACAATGGTAGACTATGAGTTATTCGAGGTAATCGAGCCTTCTAAAGATCAGATTCAGGAGGAGGAGTGTGTTGCCACTGGAGATTATAGCTCAGCTTCCCTTTCTATTTTTATAAGGATTATAGCTTAATTTTAATTCAAAACTTATTTAATGATGTAATAATACATGTACATATGATTATTTTCTTACTATACTCTTTTATTCTAAGCTGCATGTTTACTTCTTACTTGTATTATGATGAATTGGATGTAGTATTTTACCATTCATGCTTTCAAACTCTGTGATTACATATACTTAGTGAATGATTCTGCTGTATATATTCAAAGCACATTCTTCCCATATTAGTAGATTGAGGGTCCTACGTTAATCTAATGATAAGTGAGAGATTGCCAATATGGCACGCTGCCCTTAGTCTAATCTCGTTATGAATTGGGGTGGCGCACCACATTAGGAGAGCTCATTTGCTTCGCTAATATTGACATGACTTCTGTATTTCATGATATGCCAATGCTTTTATGACTATATGCTTTAAATCATCAAAATCCAAAAATCAATACAATATCAAGTGATGATTCCATTTATCTCTATTGTGCAGAATTCATCTAAATGAATTCTGACTACTAAGTCTAATTCATTGTATTTATTTTGCTAATATTTGAACTTGAACTCATCAGCTGAAGAGCTTGTATAAATATTTGGTATGTTTCTGAGAAAGATGACTTTAATAGTTAGTTTGTTTAACTGCACTTATCGAAATGCATGATGATAAGGGGCATGACCCGGTCATAATTTATTCTCTCAAACTAAGCTGTTAAATACCCTAATTACAAACATACTTATAGTGTTCTAAGAAAGGAAACTTGAAATACTTAGTTTGTTTAATGGAACTTATTAAAATGCATGATGATAAGGGCATGACCCGATCACAATTTATTCTCTCAAACTAAGTATTCAATCCCCTACTTGTAACACTTTTAGACTTGGGATATTTATCCTGAACTGAACTGTACTTATTTAATTACCTAAGATAAGATCAAGATTCTATTCAGCGTAAATCAACCACTCTATTTTTTACTGAAATAATTCAACTATGGATATACATTATCACTTCCAACTGATAGTTCTACAAATTTCAACATTTCTTTTTAATAATCAAGGAATATCAGACTAATGAATCCATTCTCCATTGTGGTGAATCCTACATAAAGGTTCTAAAGATGTGACTTAAGAGTTACTCAATTTAGGATACTACCATAAAGAAATAACCTCAGTCTAAATCATTAGGTTATCCTATCAAGTATCTATGGTTAAGAAGGTGCATCTAAGCTTCTACCTCAAGATTTATACAATAAGTTCTTCTTACCTCAATAACTCATCTATTGATATGGCTTAGCAATTATTGAATTATTATCCCTAGATCATAATATTAAAGTTCTAGTACTGAAATATACAATTTATAATCTAAAATTTAAGATTTATATTAAGCTTTCAATTCTTAGTACATTAGATTGATTTACACAAATTAGATGGGTAGACCCATCTAATTACAACCTATACTTCCATTATGGGATTAAATCATGTAATTTATTAAGAGTTGATTATTTTGTAAATCACTGTCATTTTATGATTTATCTCATGCTAAGGGTATTGCCTAAGTGAAAATCAAAGATTTAAGGGAGTAGGTTCAGATGATCAATCACATAAATTTATTATAGATCTTAATATTTACAATTTAATGGCTTAAGGTCATTGTTAAATTAGAATATATTATTAAATTATGCAAGTCCTTTAATTATTTAATCAAGTGTTTTATTTAAGGTGAATAAGGTTTTAGACCTTAATCTAATTAAGTTAGAATATAATTTCTAACTTTACCAAACCAAGATCAATTATTGAGTTAATGATCAATGACATAATCAGTAAGTTATTTGTGCATTATTGATGTTAATTTCAAGTTAAAGATTATATTGATTAACTTAATCAATTTTTAATATTTTAGGGTTTAAGATTGAAAATTATCAAATCAATCACTTATAATGTTCAAATAAGTGTTTGAGTTCTCTATAACATGCATACTATTGTTATTAAAGCATATAAAAATTTAAGTAAGCAAAACAGAAAGTAATTAAGGCTAATCATACCCTAATTCAAGCCAAAAAGGATTTGCACTTTATTATAAATCTAACCATTCAAAATCTATGAAACTTGACAAATATATTTTGGTCATTTAGATTCCTCATGATTTTCTGAACAAAATGGTATATAATTTCATATGGTTTTAATGAGTGGACCAAAAGTTATTCAATTAATTTAATCTGCATTTTTTAATTATTCCATTTGATTTTTCTTAAGGAAAATAATTCATAAATAGTTTTAATAATTATTAAAATGGTCTCGTCTCGTTATCAAAACACGCAGGTCGACCAGGGCCTGATTGTAACAACCCTAGTTGTTACCCTAGCTGATTTTAGATTAATTAAGCTAAACTAAGTTCTAATTTTGATTTTATTAAACTCAATGGGTCATTTAAACATAACCTTAGAAGTTTGAAATCAATTAGAGCTAAATTGAGAATTTTGGTATTTTTGGCTATTTTTGAGCCTCAAAAATATATAAATTAATTTGATCTCTAAATTAAAATTTGATTTCATTTTTCAGTTCCTCATGCCCTAATTAGCTAAGGGTGAATTTTTGGGAATTTTTGGAGCTCATCTAGTCCTAAATTGAATTTAAAATTAATTAGAATTAATTATTATTAATTAATTGAATTTTATATTATTTAAATTAATTTTTTTTAATTATTTTTATCCCAGGATTTGCTATCAGGACTGCGACAGGTCTACTGCGGGTCCCGACAGCAGGGCAGCATATCCGTCGTATGGATGTTTTTGCACGCATCCTAACGCATCTAATCCTACGTTCGTATCATCCGCGCCATGATTAAATCCCATCCGCCCGATTAGCATCTATCACCCAACGCCTAAGATCTAACCCATGGATCTATTAATTGGAAGCCGCATCAGACCATATAACCTCAACGGTCTCGCGATCAGACAACAATGACTAACCCCGCCACTGTGGATCGTCATCTTCGCTCGATCACGCACCCGACAGAAGATTCACTCGTACGATGCCATGCCAGCGCTGTCCCCCACTCCCTCCTGCCTTGTCCCTTAGGCCGTTATGACCCTTCTAGTTATGGTCGAGCCTGGTGTGGTGACCCATAGGCTTGGGCCCATCCCAATTTGGGAAATCTAGGGTGCACCCTTGGGCCAAGCCTATACCATGGCTCCCGACCTCGGCAGCCACCCCAGACTTTCCCTTGGCTTATAAATACCCTTGTGTCATCACAATCAGTCCATTTGCTCACTGTGATCCCTAGTTGAAGTTCTTAAAGCTCCCGGCATTCTCGGCAATTCCAGCTACTGCCAACCATTGATTGAGGGTGCGGTCTGGCATCCAGACTCCCTTGCAAAGCTCCTGCAACCATTTGGGAACTTCTGAGCTCTTCTCCTTAGTTCCATCGCGACATTCCTCCAACTCAAGGTACAGCCTCTGATCCCATCCCTCTATCGAGCTAGTTTCAGATTGACTCGCTTTAAATCGAGCCCTAGATGCTGCGTTAGGACCTAGCCTTAACTTCCTCTAGGCGACCGAGAGTGTAGGAACGGCTGGAAGTGGACGAGAGGGTGAATTCACCGTGTGAATGTGAACTACCAGCCAGCTTCTGGTTTGCCAAGTTGCGACATTTCCCTCAAGCAATTAGCTATCCAACTGGTTCAGGAATCTCTCTGCAATGATTCTGGACTCGTATCGATTGTTGGGTTCAATCATATCGATCGATACAACTGGAATTGACTGACCCAATTGCAGCTCATGTTTGCAAGATCCGGTGATTAGCACTCCAGTGATCCACCCATACCCCAAGCATGCTGAGTGGATAGACTGATTCTCCTTTAATCTCTAAATGTGTAAGGATAGATCATGGCTTGTGGCATTGACTCTATGAATAGATTTCACTCCTCACAGGTCCACTCTAGGAGCTATCTCGGTCGAATAGCATTTCAACAATCCGGCGCATCCCAGATGGGGATTCTTGGTTCTATAGACATGATTAGTGCCACTAATGGTGTAGCCATAGAGATCCAGGTGCGGCATAGCCTGTGAGCGGAGAATTTAGCGATGAAAGTTTATAACCTAAGGATCCTAGCGTCGTGGAGTTATCTGCGAGGAAGATCCACAGTAACGAGCCGGGTCAGACCCCGGCCCACGCAGTTTTGATTTCAGGCCGCGGATATATTATAATTTCAGAATTATATTTCTTATGCTAATAAATTGAAAAATGGTAAACCTATGATTCCAATTTAAATAAAAATGTAGATTAAATTATTTAAATAATTTTAGTTATACTTATCCAAATGGTATGATCCAATATACTATTTTAATAAAAAAAATGTAAGAAATAATAATAAAAAAATAAAATTGCATATACAATGGTTAGATTTTAATTAATTACCTAATACTTTTCTGTTTGTATTTAAATCAAAATAATTCAATAAGTATCTAAAAAATGTTAATTAAGGTCTTTGATTGTTCATGAGACCCTAGAGGACTTATGTAGGACCTTAAAAGTAATTTAAGACCTTTAATTTTGTTAATCACTCCTTAAATACCCTAAAAGCTAATTAGTGAATTAAGTCTTGGATTAATCTCTAATTTTGGTGAACTTAGTTCCTAAAGCTTTATTAAGTATAATAGAGCCTATAATTGTATTTGGATTATCCTAGAATGCCTTAACTTCCTTAATCACCTTAATTGGCCTTAATTTGAGATTAGTGCTAATTAAGCTAATTAGATGATCAAACCCTAATATGAGTTTACATTCAACTTCACTAATCATAATAGAACTCATTAAAATATATTTGAATCAGTTTAGATGACTAAATCCTAAAATTCTATTTTAGCCTTGAGAGGGGTATTTTGGTCAGTTTGACCAAAATATGTTTAAGCATCCCCTAAACCTTGAAAACTCAACAAAATGTCTTGACTTGACATATTAATACATTGCTGAAATCTTATGTCAATAATATTGGGTTAAGTGAAGAAATCTTAAAATGGTTCTAAATTAGATCTTAAGACCTTAAGTGTTCTTAGAACCATCTTTTCTTAAGAGCTAAGCCTAATCATCTTTAAGTGTTATACCCTTAGTCTAATAGCTTAGTTAAATTGATCCATAAACTTAGATCCTAAAAAGAAATATTCTTGTAAGATCATAAGTCTAAAATTTAGCTTAAGATCTTAAGTAATCAAACTTAGATCTTAGATCTTAGTCTATATAATTGAATTAAATTACCTTCATTTGGAATTCCTTAATTGATTTATTGTTAAATTCTTTTGAACCTCCTTATGGGTGTAAGATTGATTTAATCTTTAGCATAATATTATTATCCTAAAGATTAAATATAGATCTTAGATTCTAACTTCTTAATTGATTATTTTATCTTATCACTAGTAAAGTAACCTTTCATTAAGATCATTATTTCTGAATCCTTCAGCTTATAAGATTCCTTATCTTTGAATTGTATTTGAGTGTGAACCCTAAACCCTTATTAGGATATTACCTTGGATTTAATATTTGAACACCAAAGTGGAGTTTGGATCTAGAATCCTTAATTTTGATTACTTAATCAAGATTTGGGTTAAGGGAGGAAAATAATAATAATTAAGTCATTGATTTATTTACTTTAAACTCTTATAGTTGACATATGATTATGAATTAGAGCTTGTTAAGTTTTAATGTTAACATTAAGGTTGTAACTCTGAGATTATACTCGATAGCTGTATATTGGAGATCCTAAACTTGTATTTTCTCAGAATAGTTAATTGGATAAAAGTAGACAACAACAGATATCACTTAAGTCTAGATTGAGTCTTTTGCTTACTTTGAATTTTATTGCTCTGCACACTTTGAACATTGAGCCTTGTTCCTTGAACATAATAGTAGAACTTAGGATATGGAAGATATATCCTAAGTTAGTATTTGAAAAGTAGAACATTTATTCACTTCTCACAATACTTTCAGTTAGTAGAATATGTCCTAGCTTAGTCTGCCTCTTCAGTTATAGTTTTGCTATAGAATAGACACAGACCTAGCTCTGTGGATGTCTAGGATGGATACATGTCTTATTCTATGAGTTCAACTCAGACCTAGCTCAGCGAAAACCTACGATGGATACATGTTGAACTCTCAGTTTAGAGGCCTTGTATAGCCTGTTTTGTCATGGCAGTATAATGTCATAGGCTTACTTTTACTTTAGTTCAGTTTTCAATACTTATTTGGCTTTGCCACATGCTACAGTAGCCTTACTTTAGTTCTTGTCCTATTTTGCCACATGTCTCAGTGGCTTTACTTTTTAGCTCATTCACGTACTTAGCTTTCTTTTGCACATGCTTCAGTGGCCTTTTACATATTAATTTGCATTCTTGTGTATATATACTTTTATTGACTAGTTAATAAATATTGGCATCTTTAGGTTGCTAGAATTGTACTTTTATTTCCGCACTTATGTTCTTTATATACTCAACATGTATCCATGTGATCATAAACATGTTAGTATCAGATTTATTTCAGTAATTATAGTTATTTTACTTTTAGCCTCTCCATGTTTACTTGCTATTTTGAATGTTATACTTACATACATGTTGATTAGTTATAAATGATTAGTTTATAGCTATATCATTCCTTATAGCTTATAGCACCTTATAATGCTTGCATGTTTAACTTTTAAATGTGATATCTTAAATATTCAGTTCACTTAAATAGCCTAAAACGTGCTTAGACAACTGTCTAATTGTAACATTTTTCTTTTGTTGGCTGGGGCCCTGGCATTTGTGATACCGGCAAATGTCAGATTCGGAGTTGTTCGCTGGTGGATCTGCAAGGGAGGAGCTAGTACAGGAGGAGGACCCTCCAGCTGCTGTTTAGTTAGCTTTTATTTTCAGTTGTGAGATTTGAGCGATCTCTTTTGCAATATATATTCAGTCTGTAATAATATTTAAATTCTAGATGTATTTACTTTTTGCACTTTGAACTGAGTTACTGTTTATTTTACTTTTTCATACTATGCTGTGAATGTGGATGTTATATTATGTTATTTTCTGCTTCTGGTACTTTGATTGATGTATGTTCATAGTCCTAAGTGACAAGTCCTTAGCTTAAGGTAGGTTGGGTTTTACTTGATTCTACTTGAGTTGGGGATTTGCCACAGTTAGAGCACCATACTCTTCATGTTTGTGCTAATATCAATATTAGCATGGCCGCGAAGGGTACGGGGCCCCACAGTGGTATCAGAGAACACCATAAGGTATCAGAACGGGATATGTAATTCCTTTCTACATAATGGACCATTATTCTGAAGTACACACATCAAGATATAACATCCATAACATAGTACTATCAGTAACTCTTTTAAAAATATAGAATGAAAATACTCTTAACCATTAAGTTCCCTCCAGATTAATTAGAGAAAATTTATAAATTCTCTTAATAGATCAAGATGAATCCTATGGAGTTATATGTGGGCTACTATCTCAATACTTTTGATAAGGCCTGGAAGCATAGCTTCAAGTGGAGACAAGAAGATAAGTGGCAAGTTAAAGGAGTTTCAGCGCAAGGAGTCAAACTTCTGGAAAAACTTCTTTATCAATCCGAGTACCAAGGGCTTGACTTCCCCATCTATGCGAAGGAGTGGTTGAGCCGAGTAGAGTCAGTTCTAAGGCACATAGAGTGCCCATATTCCATCTGCATTGATATTATGACTTATCAGATGTTAGATTATGCGGGAGAATGGTGGTCCGACAACATAAGCAAGCTCGACAGGAAGCGTAAAAGGAAGCGTCAGTAGTTGACCTTCGAGGACTTTTGTGTGGCGTTTAGTGCTGTGTATATTTGTAGCATCTGAGTATTAAATTAGTTCCCTATTGCTTTATGATTTCAGTAGTATCTTGATTTTTTCATTTCTTCATCTTATGTAATCTCTTACTTTAATGAGTAATGAAACTTTTTGGCATGTAATTATAACTGCAATTGTTGTCTTTAAGAGATTGATTCTAAATTACAAATTGCATTATTTAATTAGAATGAATTCTGGATCACCACTTGCTGTTACCCATATTAAGAATATTGTTGCATCAACCCTGTTGGATAATCAGGCTCAACAAGCGTTAGTCATGCAGAAGATGCTGAATGATCGTCCTGTTCCAACTGCTGCTACTACTCATGCTGTTCCTACTCAGCAACATTCTTCTTCTTCCTGTCACCTTATTGATGGTCTCCTTTGAATCCTCCTAAGACTAAGGCCTTCCACTTTCGGTGGAAGTATGACCCCAATGGACACAGCCGACTGGCTGAAAACGATTGAGAAAGATCTAATCAGTTTGAAGATCCCAAATTCTGAAGCAGTCCATCTCACAATGCATCCGTTCCACGCTGAAACTGAATATTGGTGGGACGATGTCCAAAACACCAGATTCACCAATTATGAACTAGAACACATCCCTTGGGATGAGTTTGTGGATGCATTCAAGTCTGAATTCATTCCTCCGTCTGCACAGAATATTATTACGGATACCATTCCGAGGTTTACGCAAGGGAGCCGTTCCATTGCTGAATACGAAAGAGAGTTTCATCGACTGATCCATTTTGCCCTAGAAGTCATTCAAACTGAATTAGCCAAGTGCCATCGCATTCTCAGCGGACTGAGAGATTCCCTGAAGGACCTGATTGTTCCACTTCATCTGGCTAGCTTCTTAGAGCTAGTAGAGATAGCCAACGTGCTTGAGCATCATCACTCAGAAATAGATCTCAAGCGAAAGATGCAATCACACCCACATCGTCATGAAGCCTCCAAGAGGCATAGGCCTCACTCTGCGAAGGTCTACCAGATTGAAGTTGCACCAACTTTCTGAGCAAATTCAAGGCTGTAATAGGCGTCATACTTATGGCAAGTGTTACCACTTCGGCCATAAGTGCTATAACTGTGGATGTCTAGGCCACAGGTTCTATGACTGTACACACACAAAAATAGTGGATGGAGTTCCGATAAAGTTATCCCAAAAGAATCAAGTATTTCGAGTGACTCCACTGAATAATAGAGAACCCAGCTTAGCAATAATGCTAGCTCCTACTACTGAAATTGTTTGGGAGCAACCTTCTGCTCTGAAGTATCAAAATAATCCCAGGAAGCAGGTAAACAACTGTTGTGCTAGTCCTGCTCGAGTTTATGCTTTAACACCTCTCGAAGCTGCAGAAGTTAACAACGTGGTTTCAGGTACACACTTCTGAACCTCTCCTTTAAACGTCATTTCTGCACTTTAATTACTGCATACACTCAATGCAATTTGTATAAATAATTTTAGGCACACTATATTTCAATGACCAACCCTGCAATGTGCTATTCGACATGGGTGCTAGTCACTCGTTTATTTCAGTATATTTTGCTAACATTCTTAAACCACACTCGTACAAATTAGCTAAGTCACTAGATGTTGGACTTCCATCTGGAGCTCAACTCAGTGCCCTAAGTTTTGCAATGTCAAAATCCCATTAAATAGTCAAGAGTTTGACTCAAAGTTAATCATTCTGCCATTAACAAAATTTGATATCATCCTTGGGAAGAATTGGCTCAGTGATAATAATTCTGTGATAAACTGCCTTAAGAAGAAATTCACACTTCATTCCCAGCACAAGTCTAAAACCTTTATAAGAAAAGTCAGTACACAATTATCCTTAATCAATGCTATTAAAGTTGAACAATTTATTAGTAAGGGTTTTGATGCTTTTCTAGTCGCTATGATGGGTGAAGCAAAGGAAAGTATCCCTCTCTCTGATTGTAAAGTAGTTAATGATTTCACCGACATATTCCTAAAAGATTTGCTTAGTGTACCACCTCCCAGAAAAGTAGAGTTTTCTATCAAATTAACTCAGGGTACCCAGCCTATATCTAAAGCCCCATACAAAATGGAACCTAAGGAACTTCAAAAACTCAAGGAGCAATTGCAAGAGCTCTTGAATATGGGCTTTATTAGGCCATGTATGTCTCCTCGGGGAGCACTAGTTTTGTTTATTAAGAAGAAAGATGGATCCATGTGAATGTGCATAGATTACTGCAAATTTAATAAAGTCACCATAAAGAACAAATATCTGTTTCCTAGAATCGATGATCTGTTCGATCAGTTATTTAGAGCTGTTATATTTATACAAATTTGTAATCATCTTTATCGACGATATCCTCATCAATTCTCGAACCTTAAGAGATCATGAAGAACATCTGTGATTAGTAATAGAAGCTCTGCGTGAGCATCATCTATATGCCAAGTTCTATAAGTGTGACTTTTGGCTTAAATCCATTTCCTTCTTGGTGAATGTAGTCGATGCCCAAGGTATTCGTGAAGATCAATGCAAAGTAAGTGCTATTCAGGATTGAGTTTAGCCTAAGTTAGTCACAGATATCAGAAGTTTCTTGGGATTAGTTGGATATTACAAGAAGTTTGTTAAAGGCTTTTCCCAGATCACTTCATCTTTGATTAAGTTAACCCATAAAGCTGTTCCATTCATTAGGAGTCCAGAATGCGAGGAAGTATTTCAAACATTGAAGGACACACTCTCTATCGCTCCAGTTCTCGTTATGCCTATAGAAGGTTTGAACTATCAAGTTTACACCAATGCCTCTGGAATTGGTTTTGGTTGTGTATTAATGTAGGAGGGAAAGGTAATCGCTTACGCCTCTCGTTAATTGTAACCCCATGAGAAGAATTATCAAGTTCATGATCTTGAACTAGCCACCGTAATCTTTGCATTGAAAATTTGGCGTCACTACCTATATGGAGTTCAGTGTTCAATTTTCACTGATCATCAAAGTTTATAGTACAACTTCACTCAAACAGAACTAAATTGTCATCAGAGGAGATGGCTAGAACTCATAAGTGATTATGATCTTAGTATCCAGTATCTGACAGAGATAGCAAATTTACTTCTAAGTTTTGGCAAGCTGTGCACCAAGATCTGGTACTACTCTAGCTATGAGTATAGCCTTTCATCCTCTAACGGATGGTGAGACTGAAAGAGTGAATCAAGTTCTTGATGATTTGCTTAGACTTTGTATTCTTAATTTTGTTGGTTCCTGGGAAGATCATATTCTGTTAGTGGAGTTTGCCTATAATAACCAACTATCAAGCCAGTATCAAGATGGTTCCGTATGAAGCATTATACGGTAGAAAATGCAGTACTCTCCTAGCTTGGTCAGAAATAGGAAGCGTCTAGCTTTTTGGTTCAGAGTTTGTTGAGGAAACTAACAAGAAGATCCACTTAATTCAGCAAAGAATTCGCTTAGCTCAAGATTGTCAGAGCAAATATCACGATGCTCATCATTGTCTCCTAGAATTCAATGTTGGAGATTCCGTCTATCTGAAAGTAACTGGGAAACTCAGTCCCTGTTATGTTGGACCTTTTCAGATTTTGGCAAAAGTAGGATCATCTGCTTACAGGTTGAATCTTCCTGATGACTCTGCAGCCGTTTACAATGTGTTTCATGTATCATAGTTAAGAAGATGTCTCAGAGACCCTTCTCACCTCGTGCAACTTCTAGCAGTTGAAATCCAACCTGGTCTTTCTTATGCCGAAGAACCTATCAGAGTCTTAGCTCGTGATTAGAAGCAGCTAAAAAATTGATCAATTCCAATGGTCAAGGACCAGTGGAAAAATGGATCTTTGGAAGGATCTACTTGGGAGAAAGAAGTGGATATGCGCAATAAATATCCGATGCTCTTTGTAAGCCCAGGTGCCATTTCTTTCCCTCTTCTTTTTATTTCGTTAAGTTTTCAATCCTTATAGTACTTTCTTCACTAAGTGATGTCGAGGACTACATCGCTCTTAAGTGGGGGAGTCTATAACAACCCTAGTTGTTACCCTAGATGCTTTTAGATCAATTAAGCTAAACCAAGTTCTAATTTTGATTTCATTAGATTCAATAGGTCATTTAAATCTAACCCTAGAAGTTTGAAAGTAATCGGAGCTAAATTGAGAATTTTGGTATTTTTGGCTATTTTTGAGCCCTGAAAAATACCTAAATTAATTTGATCTCCAAATTAAAATATGATTTCATTTTTGAGTTCCTCATGCCCTAATTAGCTAAGGGTGAATTTTTGAAAATTTTCGGAGCTCATTTTGTCCTAAATTAAATTTAGAATTATTTAAAATTAATTATTATTAATTAATTGAATTTGTATTATTTAAATAAATTTATTTTAATTAATTTTATCCCAAGAATTGTTGTCGGGACCGCGATAGATCCGATGTGGGGTCCCGACAGCGGGGCAACATATCCACCGTATGGATGTTTTTGCATGCATCCTAACGCATCTAATCCTACGGTTTGTATCATCCGTGCCATGATTAAATCCCATCCGCCCGATTAGCATCTATCATCCAACGCTTGAGATCTAACCCATAGATCTGCTAATTGGTAGCTGCATCAGACAGTCTAACCTCAACGGTCTCGCGATCAGATGACAGAGACGAACCCCGCCACTATGGATCGTCGTCTTCGCTCGATCGCGCACCCGACAAAAAATTTGCTCGTACGATGCCACACCAGCGCTGTCCCCCACTCCCACCTACCTTGTCCCTTAGGCCGTTATGACCCATCCAGTTGCGGCTGAGCCTAGTGTGGTGACCCGAAGGCTTGGGCCCATCCCAATTTTGGAAATTTAGGCAGCACCCTCGGGCTAAGCCTATGCCATGGCTCCCGACCTCGGCAGCCACCCCAGTCTTTCCCTTAGCTTATAAATACCCTTGGGTCATCACAGTGAGTCCATTTGCTCACTGTCATCCCTAGCTGAAGTTCCTAAGGCTCTCGGCATTCCCGATGATCCCTGCTGCTGTGAACCGCTGATTGAGGGCGCGGTCTGGCGTTCAGACCCCCTTACGAAGCTCTTGCAACCATCTGGGAACTTCTGAGCTCATCTCCTCAGTTCTGTTGCAACCTTCCTCCAATTCAAGGTACAGCCTCTAATCCCATCCCTCTATCGAGCTGGTTTCAGCTCGACTCGCTTTAAATCGAGCCCTAGATGCTGCGTTAGGTCCTCCCCTTAACTTCCTCTAGGCGGCCGAGAGTGTAGGAACGGCTGGCAGTGAATGAGAGAGCGAATTTGCCATCTGAATGTGAACTGCCAGTCAGCTTCTTGTTCGCCGAGTTTTGACATTTCCCTTAAGCAATTATCTATCCAATTGGTTCGGGAATATCTCAGCAATGATTGTGGACTCGTATCGATGGTTGGGTTCGATCATATCGATCGATACGACTGGAATTGACCGACCCAATTGCAGCTCATGTCTGTAAAATCTGGTGATTAGCACTACAGTGATGCACCCATCCCCAAGCATGCTGAGTGGACAGACCACTTCTCCTCTGATCCCTGAACATGTAGGGATAGACCGTGGCTCGTGGAATTGACTCTGTGAATATAATTCACTCCTCATAGGTCCACTCTAGGAGCCATCTCGGTCGAATAGCATTTCAACATACCAACACATCCTAGATGGGGATTCTTGGTTCTATAGGCATGTTTAGTGCCATTGATGGTGTAGCCATCGAGATCCAGGCGTGGCGTAGACTGTGAGTGGAGAATTTAGCGATGGAAGTTTAACTTAAGGTCCTAGTGTCGGGGAGTTATTCGCGAGGAAGATCCATAGTAATGGGCTGAGTCAGACCCCGAACTGCGCGGTTTTGATTTCAGGCCTCAGATATATTATAATTTTAGATTATATTTCTTATGCTAATTAATTGATAAATGATAAACCTATGATTCCAATTTAAATAAAAATGCAAATTAAATTATTTAAATAACTTTAGTTATACTTATCCAAATGTTATGATCCAATATACCAATTTAATCAGAAAAATGCAAGGAATAATAAAATAAAATAAAATTACATATAGAATGGTTAGATTTTAATTAATTCCCTAATCCTTTTCTATTTGTATTTAAATCATAATAAATTCATTAAGTATCCAAAAAATGTTAATTAAGGTCTCTGATTGCTCATGAGACCCTAGAGGACTTATGTAGGACATTAAAAGTAATTTAAGACCATTAATTTTGTTAATCACTCCTTAAATACCCAAAAAGGTGATCAGTGAATTAAGTCTTAGATTAATCTCTGATTTTGGTGAACTTAGTTCCTAAAGCTTTATTAAGTATAATAGAGCCTATAAATGTATTTGGATAATCCTAGAATGCCTTAACTTCCTTAATCACCTTAATTGGCCTTAAATTGAGATTAGTACTAATTAAGCTAATTAGGTAATCAAACCCTAAGATGAGTGTGCATTCAACTTCACTAATCAGAATAGAACTCATTAAAATAAATTTGAATCAGTTTAGATGATTAAATCCTAAAATTCCATTTTTAGCCTTTAGAGGGGTATTTTGGTCATTTTGACCAAAATATGTTTAAGCATCCCCTAAACCTTGAAAACTCAGCAAAATGTCTTGACTTAACATATTAATACATTGCTGAAATCTTATGTCAATAATATTGGGTTAAGTGAAGAAATCTTAAAATGGTTCTAAATTAGATCTTAAGACCTTAAGTGTTCTTAGAACCATCTTTTCTTAATAGCTAAGCCTAATCATCTTTAAGTGTTAGACCCCTAGTCTAATAGCTTAGTTAAATTGATCCATAAGCTTAGATCCTAAAAAGAAATATTCTTGTAAAATCCTAAGTCTAAAATTTAGCTTAAGATCTTAAGTGATCAAACTCAGATCTTAGACTTTAAATCTTAGATCTTAGTCCATCTAATTGAATTGAATTACCTTCATTTGGAACCCCTTAATTGATTTACTATTTAATTCTTGTGAACCTCCTTGTGGGTGCAGGATTGATTTAATCTTTAGCATAATATAATTATCCTAAAGATTAAATATAAATCTTAGATTCAAACATCTTAATTAATTATTTTATCTTATAACCAGTAGAGTAACCTTTCATTATGATCATAGTTTCTGAATTCTTCAACTTATAAGATTCCTTATCTTGATTTATATATCTATTATATATGGACTAGAATAAATTTCTTTGTGGGTCATGGCTCTAGGCCACCCGGTAGGCAAATAGTAACCTTTGCTCTGTTATGTGAGCTCGTTAGGCGAATAGTTAAGCCACAAAGTGAAAGTCTTTGTAGCTACACAACTGGGCGGGGATTTCTAATTCAGGCATGCAGAATAGAATGCAATTCCAACATGCTTTAGGGAATAGGGAGACAGCAATTCTAAAAATTTAAGACCTCTGCTATGCGGCCAATTTCTATTTAAATTGCTCGTACAAAACTACGCTAAGTAGAAGCAATGTCCGCTCTTCTCTACCTTTGGTGGCCTTACTATTTATCTAGAGACCCAAACTCAACTTAATCAATGGCACCAATAGCTGTCTTTCTCGGTTCCAAGAGACTATTCTGTATCTGTTCATGGCTTTTATTTTTTGGTTGGAGATATTCAGATCTGAAGATGAGCTTTGCATGATTGAATATGACTTCGCAAGCTCGCCTTTTGCATTGCAGATTGCTCCATCCATTTGTTCATTACTAACCTGATCTATGACCACCCTCGCCCTTCTCCTATCGGCTCCTACATACCCTATATATGGATTCACTTAGAAACTATTCCGCTACGCGGCGTTCGATTTAGTTCCATACTGTGAATCCCATTGGTCGATCCTATCGGCTCAATAGCTCCATAGCTCCCCTACCTTGCTATGGAGTTAGGTAGGTATTTGAGTGAACCCTTGACCCTTATTAGGATATTACCTTGGATTCAGGATTTGAACACCAAAGTGGAGTTTGTATCCATAATCCTTAATCTTGATTTACTTAATCAAGATTTGGGTTAAGGGAGGAAAACAATAATAATTAAGTCATTAATTTATTTACTTTAAACCCTTATAGTCGACAAATGATTTTGAATTAGAACTTGTTAAGTTCTAATGTTAACAGTAAGGTCGTAACTCTGAAATTCTACTCATTAGCAGGATATTAGAGATCCTAAACTTGTATTTTCTCAGAATAGTTAGTTGAATAAAAGTAGACAATAATAGATATCACATAAGTCTAGATTAAGTCTCTTACTTACTTTGATTTTGATTGCTTTGCACACCTTGAACATTGAGCCTTATTCCTTGAGCATAATAGGAGAACTTAGGATATGGAAGATACATCCTAAGTTAGTATTCGAAAAGCATAACATTTATTCAATTCTCACAGTGCTTTTATTTAGTAGAATATGTCCTAGCTTAGTCTGCCTCTTTAGTTCTAGTTTTGCTATAGAATAGACTCAGATCTAGCTCTAAGGATGTCTAGGATGGATACATGTCTTATTTAATGAGTTCAACTTGCACCTAGCTCTGAGGATGCCTAGGATGGACACATGTTGAACTCTTAGTTCAAAGGCCTTGTATGGCATGTTCTATTATGGCAGTACTATGTCTTAGGCTTACTTTTAGTTTAGTTCAATTTTTAGTGCTCATTTGGCTTTGCTAGATGCTTCAGTGGCCTTACTTTAGTTCTTGGCTTGTTTTGCCACATGTCACAGTGGCTTTACTTTTTAGCTCATTCATGTACTTAGCTTGCTTTTGCCACATCCTTCAGTGGCCTTTCACATACTAATTTGCATGCTTGTGTATATATACTCTTATTGACTAGTTAATAAATATTAGCAGGTTTAGGTTGCTAAAATTATATGTTTATTTTAGCACTTATGTTCTTTGCATACTCAGCATGTATCCATGTGATCATAAACACGTTAGGATCAGATTTATTTCAGTAATTGTAGTTATTTTGCTTTTAGCCTCTCCATGTTTACATGCTATTTTGTATGCTATTTTTACAAACATATTGATTATATATAAATGATTAGTTTATAGCTACCCCGTTCTTTGTGGCTTATTGCATCATATAATGCTTGCATGTTTATATTTTAAATGTGATATCTTAAATATTTAGTTCACTTAAATAGCCTAAAATGTGCTTAGACAGTTATCTAATTGTAACATTTTTCATTTATTGGCTGGGGCCCTGGCATTTGTGATACCAACAAATGTTAGATTTGGAGTTGTTCGCCAGTGGATCTGCAGGGGAGGAGCTAGTATAGGAGGATGACCCTCCAGTTGCTATTTAGTTAGCTTTTCTTTTCAGCAGTGAGATTTGAGTGATCTCTTTTGCATTTTAAATATTCTGTCAGTATTAATAATTAAATTCTGGATATATTTACTTTCTGCACTTTGAACTGAGTTACTATTTATTTTACTTTTTCGTACTATGCTATGAATGTGGATGTTATATTATGTTATTTTGTGTTTCCGCTACTTTAATTGATGTATGTTCACAGTTCTAGGTGACAAGTCCTTGGCTCAAGACAGGTTGGATCTTATCTGACTCTACTTGAGTTGGGGATTTGCCATAGATGGAGCACCGTACTCTTCATGTTTGCGCTAATATCAGTATTAGCATGGCCACGAAGGGTACGGGGCCCCACACTGACCGACCCAACACTGTCGCACCGTGTGATCGTGGGTCAGCTCGATCCGCACAGTGACTTCGTCCCCTACCCTTTATCCCCGAGGAATATAGATTTAGGGTTAGGGTTCGAGGCCAATTTCTAGGTGCCCGGCCACACCACGGCACCAACTTAATCTCTACATGATCAGTGTGTCAAGATGAGTTGATCTCACTCAATAGCCCCTTATGAGAAGGCCAAAAGCTCTTGGACTTTACTCGCCTAAGAGCTTTGCCATGGTGCTACTTTGGGGAGTCAATTCTCCCCACATAAGCCACATTTTACCCTAGGTTTGATCCTGACGCTTTCAAGGAGGCGAGACAGACCGAACCCCCATGGTTGCAGGGTCTGGAATGCATCTGATCACTGAGTCTTTACTCAATCCCAATTCTCAGGATGAACCATAGCCTGATTGATCAATTCAATCGATAAAGGCTATGGTAGGTTCTAAAATTGATTGTTGTGATTTCATCATTTACGAATCAAAAGGAATGAAGTATTGAGTGTAATTAGCTCAATACAACAAGCTGAGGTGCCTGGATTTACGAGGAAGCTCAGATCGATTAGTAGAGGAGACTCTAGAGGTTGCATAGCTTGCCAAAGATGTTAGTGGTCCTGAACATCATGACTAACCCACTATTAGCGGTACGCAAGCACTGGATCACTAGGGAGAGCTTCGACTGACCAAAAATGGTAAATTGTGGGGAGAGCTCAATTAGATCTAATTGATTAGAAAAAGAGCTCAAGGAAGGATCCATAGGCTATTTATAGGCTCAAGGAATGCTGGGGTGAGGCTGGATGGGCTAGAGGAGACCCGAGTGATCGGGCCATAGCCAAGCTCTCAGCTTTCCAATTTGAGCTTGACTGGGCCACGGGGACCGATTGGGTTGATTTGCCATTGAGGGAAGATCCCCAAAGACCTGCTAAAGTGGAAAGGGGAGTGAGGAACAAGGGTCACACTTAGGGTATGAAGGATTTTCCCTATCGGGAGCTGAGCGGAATGGAGACAAAGATCCACAGTGGTAAGACCTTGGATGCCATATGATCGATCAACTTGATGATGCTACGGCTTAGATCGCTCTGTTCTAATGGTCGATCGTGGGAGCAATCCGGCCTGTTAGATCCACAAGTAGAGATCAGCATCTCTGTGGATCTGAATCCTAGCCGTAGGATCAGCGGTAGGGATGATAAGACGGAGAGAAGCTCCATTATCGCATGACCTAGGCTCCGCGGAGGATCGCCCGTGGTCTGCACAACAGATCCTGATCAGTTAATAGTCGTTAGGATATATTTGCAAAATTAAATTTTTGGGATCCCTTCTCTGTAATTATCTCAAATTAATTTAAATTCTATTATAGCTTAATTGAACTCCAAAAATTCCCAAACTTGCACCCTTGGCTAATTTGGGGGTGCGAAATTCAAAAATGTAATCAGAATTTTTATTGGAGATCAAAATATTTTTGCAATTATTTAGGGTACCTAATTGGACCAAATTGCCCTTTTTAATCTTGAGAGGTTTGATTGACCCCAAATTTTTAGTATTAGCTTATAATGACCTATTGAATGCAATAGAATTATAATTAGAGCATGATTAAGCTTATAGTTAGCTAAGTAACAACCTAGGGTATAGATGAAATTCATTTTTAGGGTTAGCTAAGTAACAACCTAGGGTAACAACCAATAGCCATGGTGTCAAAATTTTATTACCAATGATAGGTTTAGATGAAATTCATTTCATATGAGAAAATTGATCAGACCATAAGAAGAAGTCTCAACTCATGAACCATTGACAATCGAATCAAGTATCAAATAGATCATTACTCAATTACATGGCCATTTATTGCATCAGATTGAAGCATAGATGTTTGGGTCAACTTGGCCAGTCCTCAATGGGATTGGCAACAAGAGTGTTCTACAGTGCTCGATAAAATTAAGGGTCTGGGCATTTTGTTCATCAATTATACCTACTATCGGAGGGCAAACGCTTCTCCTAGCGATAGTAAATCTTCATGAATCAAACCATCGTGCCAATGCCTGCTCTGTAAGGAGGTTATTCTTCCTACAGTAAACATTATCTAGGGTATGGGAGGAGAAAGATCCCATTCATCCTGAAGCACACTGTTAGGGATTATGTGGGCCTTCAATGTTCCATCTCAAGGTGATTGTGTAGGCACCACATTTAGGTCCCGAAGTGATTGGGGAGATGGGAATTTTGACTTGCAAGCTAACCCTAATTTAGCGATCGGGAATTTCTTAAGTAGAATTGTGTCGAGATGGGTCAAACACTGACCCACGCCATCAGATCTGGATATCAAAATAACCTAATTTATCTGATTTAAACTCCTTCTATTAATTCTCTCAGAAAATCTAAATCCCGTCTAATAAAAAAAGTGTTTTCAATTCAGTTTCAGTTACTTTCAATTTAATATTTTTTAATATTTTTTAGTACTTTATGCAGTTATAGAATTTTTCAATATATTTATATTGTTAGCTTTTTAATTTTATGTACAAGCTTGTTAGAATGTTCAATTTGAGTTCAGTTATGTTTATATTGCATTATATTTAGAAAATCTGCATAAGTAGTTTTGAATATTTGTTGAGGACTTTTCTTGTACCGAGTAGTTTCTGTATATAGAATGTTTAACCTTTTATGTAGCTTTGGTTGAGGTATATCTTCTTACCTCATATTTTCTTAAGTTATAAATGTATGGTTTATAACTTTAACCTTTTCATTTGATGTTTTATAGCTCTTATTTTCTTAGGATGTTTTGTGATATCATAAAATACAATAAAAAAATAGCTTAAAACATACATAGACAATTCTCTAACTAGTTTTTCTCATTTTCTTGGCCGAGCTCTGACATTCTGAAATCAATAATGTTAGCTTCTGAGTAGTTTGTGGAGGTAATATTAGCAGAGGAGTAGATGCAAGAGGAAGAACACCTTGTTGCTGAGGACCCTTAGTTAGGCTGATCTTTTGTATTCTGTGAGCTTGAGTGTCCTTTTGCTTTCAGTACTTTAATTTAATGTTGTAATAATACAAGTTCAAGATTGTATTTTATTTTACTACACATTTAATTTTAAGTTGGCTATTATATTCCTTTCTGCATTATGGTTATATGGATGTTAGCATTTATTTGCTTCTACACTCTGAGATTCTTGTATGATCATTTAGTGAATTTATAACTCAGCTTATGGCATATTCTTCCCTTATTAGTTCATTAAGGTGGAAACCTAATCTAATGATAACAGAGGGATCTATCATGGTGGCTACCCCACTGCAATCATGCTAACATGCGTATTTGCAGAACTACCGCATTTTTGGGGTGCTACTGTTGGTATCAGAGAACACCATAAGGTGTCTGATTGGAATTTTATTCCTATCTACCTAATGGGCTATTCTTCTGTAATATAATTACTAAATGAATACTTGAAACATCCATATTACGATAATTACATATGCTCATAATAAAAGGAATGAAATGAAAATATTTTTAAGTAATATAAAATACTCAAGTATTAAGCTCAAGAAATAATAAAATTAAGAATGAAAAATATCTTAAATATTAAAATAAACTTTATAAAATTTGTAGTATCACATAATTTAGAATGTAAGACCTTGAATATTACATTAAGAGATTTGAATCACTATGGGAATATAACTACCAAATCGGTCAAAGATATGGATGGTTCATGGATGGAGTCTCATAAAAAGGAATACTAGTGCTGGACAAACTTCTTCAGCATGACATCTTAACAGGACTCGACTTTGCTATTTTTGCCAAAGAGTGGATTAAACGAGTATAGTCCATTTGTAATGGAGTGTCCTAGCCACATCTACTGGCCATACTAAAAGAGTGAATCAAGTTCTTGAAGAACTACTCAGCTTTGTGTTTTATATTTTGCTAGTTTGTGGGAAGATCATATCTAGCTTATAAAGTTTGAGTATAATAATAGATATCAGGCTAGTATCAATATAGCTTCATATGAAATCACTCTATTGCCAAAGTGCAAAACTCCTCTTACATAAGTAAGTTTTTAGCTTTTCAGATCATAATTAGTTGAAGAAACAAACAGAAGGTTCAACTAACTCAATAGAAGATTCATACATTTTAGGATTGGCAGGGGAGGTATCATGATGCTCATCACCATCCTTTAGAATTTAGTGTTGGCAATTCCGCATACTTAATGGTCAGTTAATTAAATGGCATTTTTCTATTTGGTGTAGCAGGAAATTCAGTTCCCGTTACATTGGCCTTTGAAGTATCAGCAAATGTAGGATTTGCAGCCTACAGGCTTAATCTCATAGAAAATTTCTCTGCAATCCATAACGTATTTCATGTTTCATCACTAAGAATATTTCTCAGAAATCCTTCTCACTTAGTCCAACTTCTAGAAGTAGAAATTCAACCTAATCTTTTCTATGCAAGAGAGCCAATTAAAATATTAGCTCACTATCAATGGCAGCTAAGGAATCATTCCATTCATATGGTAAATTTTCAATGGAAGAATCAGTCTTTTGAAGAATCCACTTGGAAAAAAGAGGCGGACATGCATCAAAATTATCCATTGCTTTATGAAAATCTTGGACCTTTCCTATCAAATCTTTAATTATTTCTTCCATTAATCATTAGTTCTTAGTCTATGTTTTCCCACTTGAGTGATGTCAAGGACGACATCATTCTTAAGAAGGGGAAGTCTATAACAATCCTAAGTTATTACCATGCTACTTTAAGCTAGCCAAGCCATAATTATCATTCCCTAAGCATTAACTAGTCATTAGAACATAATCCCAAAAATTTGGGGTCAATTAGACCTCAATTGGGCTATTTTGCCAATTTTTGGATTCTAAGAACTAGCTAAATTAATTTTATATCCTAATAAAATCTTATTGCATTTTTGAATGCATCACCCCCAAATTACCTAAGGGTAAATTTTTGGTTATTTTTGGAGGACATTTAGATCTAAATTAAATTTTAAATTAATTTAATTAATTTTATGAATTTAAGTTCCAATTCCTACGGTCAGCTACCCTCAAAAAAATGTAGACAATCTGGGCTATTGAGGCGCGTCTTAGCCCCGGATCCTACTACACGAGCATGTTCTTGCTTGCATCTTTCATCAGTAGTTGGATTGCATCTGCAATCCCATGACTAAGAGTGCTTCTGCTTTTAACCATTTAAGATCAGCCCAAATTCACTGTTTCATCTTTTAATCGATCAATCGAATGGTTAGGAATAACTCGAACACTGTTCATTATCATTCACAACTTCTTCCACATGCATCCAATAGCCAACGCTTTGCTTTGCTAAACTGTACAAGAGCTTTTCATGTCCTCCACTCCCATCAAGCCTCAACAGACTTAGCAAGGTGAACTTCTGGGCTTACCCCTAGTAGGCCATATTCAATGGCCATCTTTTTTCAAACCAACTAATGAAGTTAAGGTTGAGTTCCTCCCATTTAATGGACTGCTGCATAGTTTCATTTGTTTGAGAACCCCCATATTCAGTGGACACCTATCAGCAATGGACATAGCTAGCTAGCTTGAGTTAGTGGAGAAAAGCTTAATAAGCATCAAGTGCCTTGATGTGGATGCCATCCGGCTTACAGTGAACATGTTCTAAGAAGAGGTTGAATATTGATGGGACAGTATAAGGAATACATGATTTGTAGATTCTGACATTGAAGATATCTCATGGGAAGCATTTGTGGAGGCCTTTAAAGAATAATTTATTCCACCATCAGTGCAAAATATTCTGGAGGACATGCTCCTCAAGTTGAATCAAGGGAATCATCCAGTATCCAAGTACAAAATGGAATTTTGTCGATTAATTTATTTGCTATTGAATTAGTGAGGACAGAAGTAGCGCACTGTCACCATTTCTAGAGTGCTCTGCGTGACTCAATAAAGAATCACGTAATACTACCGTGGCTCTAAAATTTTTAAGAGCTCATTGATACTGCACGGGTAGTTGAGCAACATCAATCCCAGAGGGACTCGAAACAAAGCTTTGGTTCATCATCCATTAATAATGATAACTTCAAAAGAGCCAGAATCCCATTTGGAAAGGTTTATCAAATTGAAACAACTATCATTTCTTCCAATCCATTCAAGGGTTGTACAAACCCTCATTAGTACAAGAAATGCTTTCATAGCAATCAGAGTTGCTATACCTGTGGAATACTAGGCTCACTTTTTCTAAAGTGGATGGTGTACGTATCGATCACTCCAAGCACAATCAAGTATTCAACCCTAACCTAATCAACCGCAAAAGCCAGCAACTGGTGATAATGCCTCCTTCTCAGGAAGAAGCCCAGGTTCAAAAAGAGAAGAGCCCTCTGCACCCCGAGTTATAGCTATGAAACCTCTTCAAAAGTAGGTGTACACCAATAAACCTGTTGGCCCTACTTGAGCATATGTTCTAACTCCTCTTGAAGCTGCAATGGACAATAATGTGGTTTCAGGTACATATTTCTGAACTTATCTTCCTTTACAAGGATTATTTGTCTCTTGTTTATTAATTTTTCAAATAGTTAATTAATAGAATTGTATAAATAGGAACTATATTTTTGAAAAACAAACCATGCAGTGTGTTGTTTGACACTGGAGCTAGTTGTTCTTTTGTATATGAGAGTTAGGCTAAAGCTTTTAAATTGTCCTTCTATTATCTAGCTATCTTATTAAGTGTAGGGTTATCATTCAAAGCTCATATACTAGCTAGTTAGTTCTGTAACATAGCTATTTCCATCGACGAGCAGAATTTTGAAGCTAAGCTTATCATCCTTTCGATCACGAACTTAGACATCATTCTAAGAATGAATTGGCTAAGTCAGTATAATGCCACAATCAACTACCAAAAGAAGAAAATCACCTTGGGTAGTGGAGGTCAAGCTAAGTCATTTGTTGGCAAGTTTAGCACCCAAACCTCATTGATCAATGCTATGGATGCTGAAAGGTTAGTCATGAAAGGTTGTGATGCTTACCTAGTGACAATGCTTAGCTAAATGAAGGAAGAAGTTCCCATCAGCAAGAATCATAACATCTGCAAATTTTTTGATGTTCTCTTGAATATGTACCTAGTTATCTGCCAATTAGAAAAGTTGAATTCACAATCGAGCTTATTTAGGGAATGCAACCCATATTGAAGGTCCTATATCGTATGTCACCCAAGGAGTCGCAGGAGCTGAATAAGCAACTTCAACGATTGCTAGAGAAAGGTCACATTAGGCCGAGTTCATCTCCCTAGGGAGTGCCAGTTCTTTTTGTCAAAAAGAATGATGGTTTCATGTGCATATGAACAAATTATTGAGAACTAAATAAGGTGACAATTTATAAAAAATACTCATTGCCTTGAATTGATGACTTGTTCGATCAACTAGCTAGAGCCAAGGTGATCACCAAAACTGACTTTCGGTCTAGTTACCACCAAGTGCGGGACAAGGATGAAGATATCAAGAAAACCACAATCAAACTCATTATGGACCTTATGAGTTTCTTGTGATGTCTTTCAGTCTTATAAATGCACTAAAACTTTTTAAGGACTTAATGTAGCGTGTGCACATTCCCATCTTGGATAAATTCGTCATCATCTTCATCGATGATATTTTGATATATTCAAAGAGTGGAGTAGAGCATAAACACCAGCTAAGACTTATGTTAAGGAAATTGTACAGTCATCAACTCTATGCTAAGTACTACAAGTGTGAGTTCTGGCTCAACTCAGTGGCATTTATGGAACATGTCATCGATGCTCTTGGTGTTAGAGTTGATTAGCAGAAGGCAAATGCTGTTCAAGATTGGTCACAACCAAAAAAAGTTACCAATATTTGAAGATTTATGGAACTAGTAGGTTACTACAAGATAATTATTAATGGCTTTTCTCAAATCACCTCTACATTGAACAAATTAATCCAGAAGGCTGTGCTTTCTATTCGGAGTTCCAAGTGTGAAGAAGCATTCCAAGCACTAAGAGATGCACTCTCAACTACCCCTGTGCTCGTTCTACCAATAGAAGGTCTAAACTATCAAGTATTCACTGATGCATATAGAGTCAGATTGGGATGTGTGTTGATGCAAGAAAGCAGAGTAATTGCTTATGCTTCCCATCTGCTAAAGCCGCATAAAAAGAATTATCTGGTGCATGATCTTGAAATTGTTGAAATTGTTTTCGCCTTAAAAATTTAGCGCCACTATCTCTATGGCATTTAATATTCAAAATTCACTGACCATCAGAGCTTAAAGTTTATCCTTACTCAGCATGAGTTAAACTCTCGGTAGAGGATATTGTTGGAACTGATAAGTGATTATAATCTAGATATTCAGTACCTTCTAGGTAAATCCAATGTCATAGTAGATGCTCTTTGTTACCGTGCTACCCTTAGTGCCATGATTGCAGAAAGCCCAATTGAAGAAGAATTTCGTAAGTTAGGCATCGTCCCTGTGTGTGGCGATATGCTAGGAATGATTGTAACTCAGAGCCTAGTGGAATCCACTTTCCTAGAGACATCTCCATCTCTTAAACAAAATACGAAGATTATTTGATACTTAAGTCTGAAGTTGAAAGTGGTCATCACTTTGATCTGCAGTTACATAATAACAACATATATCAAGAAAATCAAATATGGATTCCCAAATCAATGTAGTAGAAGATTCGAAATGAGGGTCATAATTTTGGGTATCATGTCCACCTAGGAAAGTTGAAGATGTACCAAGATTTAAGGCAACTTTTTTGGTGGCCTGACATAAAAAATAAGTGTAGCTAAATTTGTTGCCAAAATCCATGCTTGTAATCTATTAAAGACCTAACAACAAAGTCTTGGTGAACTTTTGCAGTCATTAAAAATTCCATAATGAAAGTGGTTTGACTTTTCGATGGACTTTGTGATGGGATTGACGCAATTTGGGTTATCATGGATCGTCAAAAAAAATTGGCACACTTCATTCTGATCCGTCAAACTGATTCCAACAAAACAATAGTTAGGCTGCATGGTATCCAAGTCAATTGTATTTTATAAATACAATTGGTTTACTTCTAAGTTGTGGTAGGTAGTGCATCAGGATCTAGGTACCACCCTAGCTATGAGAATCGCCTTTTATCCTCAAACTGATGGCCAAACCGAAAGGGTAAATCAATTCTTGAAGATTTGCTCAGACTCTTTGTTCTATATGTCACTAGTTTTTGGGAGGATCATATCCCTCTTGAGGTGTTTGCATATAAAAACAATTTTTAGTCAAGAATTAAAATGGCTCCAAATGAAGCACTGTATGGAAGGAAATGCTCTACTCTGTTATCTTAGTTTGAAACTAGAGATATCCACTTGTAGGGGTTTGAATTAGTGGAAGATACTAATAAGAAGGTCAAATGCACTCAGTATAGAATTTAGAGAACAAAGGACCAACAAAATAAGTATCATGACTCTCATCATTATCCTCTTGAATATCTAGAAACTAACCTCGTATACCTAAAAGTAAGCCCAATGAAAAGTATCTACCATTTTGGAGTAGTAGGAAAGCTCTATCCAAGATATGCTGGACCTTTCAAGCTAATGTACTAGATTAGATTGTTAGCATATAGGTGATAAATCCATAATTTATATCCTAATAAAAGAAAAATCTCATTCATTTCCTTTTTTGAAATAGCCCCTTGATCAAATTCAGCTTATTTTCAAGTAAGAAGTGAGCTCAACAATTTCTGGGAAATTCTGGAGTGTTTTTTGCATTTTCTGGAAGAAAACCGTTGTTGTGCGCTATAGCTACTTGCATGCAGAAGACACTTATAAAGAGGCATTGCTAAATTGTAGAGCGTTTTCGCTACATCGTGCTACAGCTGGAGAGTTTATGAAACTCAATCGCTATAGCGCGCTACAGCGAAAGAGTTTTTGAAACTCAATTGCTACAGCACGCTGAAGTGGAAGATTATGCAAAATTTAATCACCATAGTGCGCTGCAGTAGGATAGTTTATGAAACTCAATCGCTGTAGCGCACTGCAGCGAACAAGTTTCATGACCTAAAACTGCCACAGTGCACTGCAGCAAAAGAGTATTAGAACTAGACCGCTACAGCGCGCTGCAGCAGCGCGCCAAATTTATGTCTGTTCAGGGCATTTATTGCAGCTGGGATAAGACCTCCAACCTACTCCTTGTCTCTCAGCCATCATTTCTTCTATAGCAGAATAGTTTTTAAGGGAAAATTGAATTCTTTAAGTGATGTGGTGACTAAAGAATAGAAAAGGGAATGTCTTATCATGCCTCAAGTGGGATAAGCACTCATTGCTCCAGAATTTTGGAGGGAAGAAGCCAGAATTTGACAGTGAGGACAAGGATTTACTCCTCTATTTATGCAGCTCTTTTTCACAAAAGAAGGGTTCCCAAATTTTATCCAAGAATTTAGTTTTTAGGGGCTGCTTAGAGGATGAAGGAAACCTCTCCAAGGGAGGTGGAAATGACCATTGCTAGAGAAGAAAGAACCAAAGGCTGCACTTGGGAGCTAAAGGAAATGAAAAGAGGAATAAGAGGAGAGATCTAGAGAACCCCATTAAGGGCCTATTCCTATTAAACTCTAATCTTGCTTTTACATTTCTTTTAGGGGATCATGAAAGGGTCTTCATCCTTGTATGTATTTTTTTTTTTCTCAGCTGTAATGGAAGGCTAAACCCCCTTGGGGAGGATTGGGCTGAGCCCATTGTAAAATATAAGGGACTTAATTAATGATGTAGAACTTCCTCAAGCATTGTAACAAAAATCTTTTTTTTTTTTAATGACTAAATAAAATCATCTTAAAATCAAGTTGTGGAATAAATAAAAATCTTATGTTAAGAAAATACAATTATAAATATTAATAATCAAAATGAAGGTCTCATACTCCACTGCAGGATATGTGTGCATGGAGTGCTTAGAACCAAGTGAGACATTCTTGAGCCTTCTTGCACCATGTTTTACACTCAACAAAGGAGTCAAAGCATGTGAGCTAAGACCCATTAATTGAAGCTCCATTGCTCAGCATACGTGAAAGGGGGGGAGTGGATTCTTTGAGAGCTCATGGATGACATGACATAGTTCATAGAGCCCAATGAAATAACTTCCTTATCTGAACTGCGCATGATACGCGTGATGCTCATTAGTGGAATCAATGCTATTAAGATCGGCTAATTAAAACTATAAATTTTGGTAACCTAGAAGTAGGAAAACTAAGATACTCTAATTGCAATCTCAAGAAAATTTTTATATAGAAATTGAACCCTAGTGTGTTCATCTCTTGCACAAGATTTGTAATTGAAGGATTTAGAGGACAACTCTAAGGAATACAATGTGCACTTGATTAATTTAAATAAAAACTAAAAGTGCTTGAGAAGTAATACTACTGAAGCCCACCTCTCCTCTCTAATTTAACTAGTTTCTTAACTCTAAAATATTGCTTGGATAACATAACCAAATCAAGTTGAACTCATTTTATTTAAACATTTTTGAATTTAGATATACTCTTAGTAACAAAACATATCATTCCCTGAGGATGATAAATCTTGAAACTAACCTTCCAAATTTTTACTTCAGACCATGTACACTTGCATGCGAGCACAGACGTGTATTTTACAATTTGTCAATAGGATTGAATTGCTCACTAATTTCTCTACAGTACACAATGTGTTCCATATTTCATCACTCAAAAATTACTTGATAGAACCTCATCACCTTGTCTCGATCCCCCGGTGGAAATCTAACCAGATCTTTATTTGTTGAAGAGCTAATCAAAATTAGGGTAAGGATCAAAAGTAACTTTGAAACCAATCAATATCGATGGTTAAAGTTTAGTGGAAGAATCATCCTTCTAAAGAAGCCACTCGAGATAAGGAATTAGATGTGCTATCAAAGTACCTGAAGCTATTTAATAATCTTGGTACCTCCTCAACTCACCTTATTTATTCTTTAGCACTTTATTCCTACTTAAGTGATGTCGAGGATGGCATCATTCTTAAGTGGGGAGTTTATTATAACCCAAGGTTGTTACCATAACAATCAGAACTAAACCAAGGTCTTATTAAGTCATTAGGAGTAGAACCTAAAGTTTTTGTGAAAATTAGGAGTTATTTGAACAAAACACTAACTCTAAAAAATTCAGATAATTTGGAAAATGACCTAATTAAATTGACCTCAAATCAAAAATCCGACATCACCGTTGCGCTCATCACCCCCCAAATTAGCTAGGTGTGATGTTTTGGAAGTGCTTAGAAGCCGTCAGATTTTCTTCAAATATTTTAATATATTTAAAATACCTTGAAAAATAGAATAATTAAATACTCATTGAAATCAAAACCTGACTTTGTCATTGCATTCCTCACCCTCGAATTAGCTAGGGGCATTCGATCAAATGTCCCCAATTTCATTTTCCCCGTTCAGCCATGTGCTTTTCATGCGCAAGCCCTCAGCTGCAAGCGGTGGCGGCCGTCCGCATGTAGAGAAATCTGGTTGCTACTAGCCTCATTCAACCCAATTAAATCACCAATGCTTCTTAAATCCCCACTTTTTCACCCTTTGCATTTGAGCCAAGCGGAAGGACCTTCGATCTAGTTCACGCATTTGATCCAGCTCACAACCATCGATCCCAAGTATTATCAACTCTCTCAATTCCTTCATGATAATCTCTTAATATTATTTCACAAATCTAATTCATTCCTTGCATTAATAATTGGTTGATCCTGATCGAGCTCTATCGAGCTTGATTGGGCATATTATGTGCTTAGTCAATAGTGTTGCACAATGGCCATACCCTAAAATTCTAGGGAATCTCTATTTCTAATGTCGGTGGATTTCTAAGATAGGGTTTCTATGTTTAAAAAAATGGGTTAGTCCATGGGCTCAATTTTTCCATGTGAATAGAGTGCCATTGAGCTCTATGTGCTGCAATAGACGAAACCCTAGCATCGCTCCAGTTGATCCATCGAGAAAAAGACTCTATGCGGTCGGGCAGAGCCGGGTCGTATTAGGCCCGTCCGCACTTTTGGAGCTGGGCAGACACACATCACCCCTTTTCTGCTCAGTATGGTGCTCCAACTGTGGCAAACCCCCAACTTAAGTAAAGTTAGGTAAACCCAACTGACCTTAAGCCAAGGACCTTGTCACCAAGTACTATACAATTCATCAATATATATATATATAATATATATATATATATATATATGTGTGTGTGTGTGGTGTGTGTGTGTGTGTGTGTGTGTGTGTGTGGGTGTAAATATCAAAGTGGCAGAAGCAATAGGCGAGTAGTAACATCCACAAGCATATATAGTAGAAAGCAGAAAAAAAATAATATACAGTAACTCATCTAAATGCACAATGAAATACATCCAGAATTGATTATTACAAACTAAAGTTTAAGAGATTGAAAATGTCTCTCAATCTCACTGGAATAAAATACAAAATCTATCAAAATTGCAGCACAATCCTCCTCCTGAACCTGCTCCTCTCTTGCAACACTGCCCACGAACAAGTCTGAATTTGACATTTGTAGGTATCACAAATGCCAGGGCCCCAGCCAACAAAATAAAAAGTTACAGTCAGACAATTGTCTAAGTACATTTTAGGCTATTTAATGAACTGAATATTTAAAGATATCACAATTAAATTAGCTAAACATGCAAACCGTAAACGGTGCAACAAGCTATGAAGGAAAATGACAAGCTATAAACTATCCATTTATAGTTAGCAACTAGTATGAAGAATGTCATACAATGCAAAATAAACAAGGTGAGGCTAAAGCTAAAAGAAATAGCAACTACAATACAATTCTGAACCTAGCGTGCTTATGATCATATTAGCACATGCTGAGTATATAAAAGAAACACAAGTACTGAAAACATGCAATTCTAGCATCCTAAATAAGCTAATATATATAAGTAAACCATAAGAGTATACATACAACATGCTAATTACGAAAAAGGAAAAGAAAAGGCCACTAGAGACATGTGGCAAAAGCACAGCAAACTTAGGTAAAGCCACTGAGACATGTGGCAAGGCGAGCAAGTAATATATTATAAAGTCACTGAGACATGTGACAAACAAGCAAATACTGAAAGTAAGTCCACTGAAGCATGTGGCAAAGCAAAACTAGAAACTAATACTGAACAATCCAACTAAAGTAGCAATAAGCCTAAGACATAGTACTGCCATACCAGCCAATAGGCCATCCAGGGCCCCCCAATACTGTAATATCAATCAATACCCAGCCAATAGGCCATCCTAATCCTTTAAGCCTAGGTTAATTCTACACAATACTATTACTGAAGAGGCAGACTAAGTTAGGACATATTCTACCAACTACAAATAAGGAAAAACTGAATGATATGCAATTCAAATACTAACTTAGGAAGTATTATCCATATCCTAAGTTCTCCTATTATGCTCAAGGAATAAAGCTCAATATCTACGGTATGCAAAGCAATCTAGTCAAAGTAAGTAAGAGACTCAATCTAGACTTATGTGATATCTATTATTGTCTATTTATCCAATCTAACTATTCTGAGAAGGTACAAGTTTAGGATCTCCGACATCAAGCTATCGAGTAGAACCTCAGATTTAAGTCCTTATAGTTAACATTAGAACTTGACAAGTTTAATCCAAAAATCATGTGACGACTTATATGGCTTGAGTAAGTAAATCAATGACCTAATTTATTAATATATTACTTTCTTACCCAAATCTTGCTTAAATAAAGTCAAGATTTAAGGATTTAGGACTTAAACTCCACTTTGGTGTCCCAATCCCAAATCCAAGGTAACAGTCCTATTAAAGATCTAGGGTTCTCAATTACTACCCAAATTAAAGGTAAGGAATCCTATAAACTGAAAGATCTAAGAACTAAGAACTTAGTGAAGGGTTATTCTATTGGTTATAAGATAAAATAATCAATTAAGAACTTGAGAATCTAAGATCTATATTCAATCTTTTAAGATAATTTCATTATCTCATAGATTGAATCACCCTATACCTATAAGGAAGGATTCAAAGGGTTAAACAATCACTCATTTAAAGAATTTCAATTGGAGATGGTTTAATTCAAATTGAAGATCTAAGTCTAAGATCTAAGATCTAAGGATCTGATGTTTGATCACTTTTAGACTTTAAAACTAGATTTTAACATAGGAGTTTCCATTTGTATTTCTTTTAGAATTTAAGTTTATAATCTAACTATATTAAACTCATTAAGGTGATAATAGACAATCTTAGATATTTGGGTTAAGCATTAAACTAGGTGACCTCTTCTAGGTTACTTAAGATCTAAGTGTTTTAATTAGGGCTTAATTGAAGATTTCTTAAGTTCAGGATCACATTAGCATTAAAATTGGTATGAGAATGTAGAGAACATTTCTAATCTATTTTATGGTAGATTACTGAAATTTTCAAGGTTAATAGGGCATTAAGCATAATTGATCAAAATGACTAAAATGCCCCTCTTAAGGCCAAAATTGGAATTTTAGGGTTTAGTTGTTCAATTTACTTCTAATCTTTTTTAATGTGTCCCATACTGATAAATAAGGTGGGAAATACATTTATCTTGGATTTTTACCACTTAATTAAGCTAGTTAGCACTAATCACTTATTTAAAGCCAATTGTGGGGATTAGTAAATTTAGGGCATCTTAGGGTAATCCAACCTTTCCAAATGGTTTAGTATACTTAGATAGCATTAGGACAATCTCTATCAAGATCAAAGGCTTAATTAGGTTTAATTTTATGGTAGGAGTATACAAATCATTCTTATAAGAGTATTCTAGCACCCTATATATAGGCATAATCAAATGTGGAAGTAAATGGAATAATTGCATATGAAAGAGAAGCAAATTTTTCATATTTAAATAATGCCCTGCATGTTAGCTTTGAAATTCAATATATATGGAAAGCATTAAATAAATAAATTTTATCAAAAGCCAATTGTAAGATAAAGTCGAGTCCGTAGACTCCTAAGCCCAAATGGGTAAACCATAGGCATAACCTCTAGGAAGCTTTCTCGCTACCCGTCGGTAGCTTATTCAAAATTAAAAACTGATGGTGTGTCTTTCCTCGGATTTGCCCTCTTCCTAAAAAGGGCTAAATCCCTCCATATATGACTCCCAGTGGCTGCCAGCATGCCCAATCTGTACAAATTCTCAGTGCTGCTTTTCATCCTCCAAAGACAAACACCACAATAAAATAATACAATTTATCTTTTTGTTATATTCTTCTTGATAATATTCTTTTGCAGGTTTATAAGTAGTAAGTAGTTTTGGAATAAATAATACTCAAATGAAAATGCCTCAAAATAAGAATACTAAAATAAAACTTATAAGTAGATTTACGTACGTGACTGTTTTGATGCAATTATAACCAAATCAATTCCTTTGATCTGCCAAAAATAATTTAATTCATTAATTTAATATTTTATGATTTTATCATGATTTGTAATATTAGGTTTCTAAAATAATAATTAAATGATCTAAATATCCTTAATTATTTTTGAATTATTAAGTTACTATTTTGAGTAATTATTAAACCTTATAAGGTCAAATTAGGAATTTGACCTATAAGGGCAATTTAGTAATTTTTCCTAATAAAATCTAAATTTTTATTAGTTTACTATAGATTATCTCTTAAGGTTTCCATAGAACCTAAAATCATTAAATTCTGATATGTATTGGCTAAGTTATATCCAATACAATTTCTTAGGTTAATAATTAGGGTTTAATGTGATTAGTGAGTGATTAGTAAAATAAATCACAAAATCACTATTCTAACTACACTACTGGATTCTAATTAACTCTAAGAGTTCTCTGAAATTAAAATTGTTCAATTTGGATTATTAAATTTGCTAATTTTCACTAATTAAATTTAGGATAATTAGGATTGATTTGGCAATCTAACCATTGGATCCTATATATTTTTACAGATTACTATAAATTCGGTTTTTTTTATCCAAATAATATTTGGATCACTTAATTTGGAGTTCAATTCGCCAAGTTATGGTCATTTGATGTTCTAGGGTTAAATGGCTTAATTAGGTTTAGGTCTTAAAAGTGATGTAGTCTAAATATAATCGAAATAAGCAAAGTTAACACTACTAAAAATTTCTTAGGGTTTTTCTGAGTATTTTGAGACCCATATTGGGTTATGTTTGATTTTAGAGAATACAAAGTTATGATCAAATGAATATATGTGACATATTTGAATTTAATTGATATCCTTAAATTTACTATATGAAATATAGTTCTAATTAGAAAATTGATAGCTCCCATAATATTCCTTAAAATTTTTTTAATTAATATGGTATGTTTATTTGTATAAGTTTGGAATTATATTTTGCAAGATATGGAGACTTAAAGTTTAGGAGTTTAATTAAATGAAATTATTTAATTCATTTATTATTAATTCATAAATTTATTCTCTGTATTAAATTTATCTTAAGTAGTTTAATACATTATTAAGTATTATTAATTAATTATAATTAAATTTCTGTTTATGCAATATACATATATATATATATATATAAATATATATACAAATATATACATTCATATATTTAAATAGATTAGTATATATGTATATATATATAATTATTATAAATTTAATTTATTTTATTTTATTTTCTTTATTCTGTAAGATAAAACAGAGGCGGACCCCACATCCACGTGGCGCGTCGTTATTCGTTGAGATCAGGCAGGTGGGCCCCACGCATGGTGATGGTTCTGGCAGAAACAGCGGCGGGTTGACTACGGGCCCCACCAGTCGCGTTGTCGACTTGATTGCCCGCGGATCGGGGGGTCGACCCGCCCGTTCTAAAAGTGTCATTTTCCTTCTTTGCATGCGACAAAATTAGGGCAGAAGAATCGGAGGTTGTATCGGCGATGGGTTACATGAACTCTTATGGCAACATGAAGAGCTTAGTCTCATCTTTCTAATGGCTACTTGTTTAACAGGTAAGGTACTCTGAAACAACCATAAATCCTAACCCTAACCTACGTTTGTCGATAACGGTAACCACTGTAGGAACCTAGCCAAATTCGAATCAATCGGACCTGATCAACTCGATCGGGTCCGCTCAAAACTCAATCAGGATTATGAAATCAATATCTAAAAAAGCAATACAATAATTGGGTGAGTAAATGGAAAGCTAGAGGTACCTTTGCTTTAGCGGTCAAGGAGTCAGGGTTCTATCAGAAATCGTCGATTCCTCGTCAAACACGAAACTTTGCAATAATTTAGCGTTAGGAAGATTGATGAACTTAAATCGAGCCTTAAGCGGTGTTGAGCATTAGCGGGTGCATGGTGCGAAGATTGGGGCGACGTGCGTCCTCGCTTTCCGTGTGTCCACGCGTAGTGCCGCGTGTGAGGCTCGTAGAGACGATAAGTCTCGACCGTCTGATCGCTCGATCAGACGGTTCAAAGGCTTCGTCCAATCAAATGGCCGTAAAGAAAATGGGTAACGGCATTGGGGATAAGACTGACGGCAGCCGTTAACTACTTAAATTTATATTATTATTTAAATTATTTAAGTCTATTTCATTAATTAAAATTGAGCAATTAAATGCGTCCAAAATTGTTCTAATAAATTATTCCTAACTAATTGAGGGCTTCTGAACAAACGACACAATTGTATTTTTGATTTGACGATTATTTAATTTTTCAATTTTTCGAAATATTTAAATAATATTAAAATATTCGACGAAAATTCAACGACTTCCAAATGCATTCAAAACTTCACCCCTAGCTAATTTAGGGGTGGTGAATGCAATGGTGAAGTCAGATTTTCAATCTGAGGTCAAAATTATTTAAATATTAATAAACAAATTTGAAGGAAATTTTGGTATTTTACATTTTGAGACTGCTTGGTAACCGTCAATACAACACCGATCCTCGAATGAAAAGGGTGAGCTCTTTCTCAAACCGCTTACGCTGCAGAACAGAGTGTTCAGGTTTACTTATGGCAAAACTTGAACCAAAGCAGAACTCCGCCAGGCGCTACAGCATGTCGAAGCACCTGCATCTCAAGTAGCCAGGCGTTGCGGTGCACGGAGCGCCACCTCATAGGATGCCTGCTGCTGCGGTGCGCTATAGCACCCGCCTCTCGAGTTGGCTGCTGACAGATTGTAAATACACGTCTGCGCTCACACGCAAGTGTACGTGGTCTGAAGTAATAAGTGGAAAGAGTTACTTTTCGGGATTTATCGAACCACAGAGAATTGGTTGTTTTGTTACTTTTGATTTCTCAAGCTTCGTCGTTCATTTATATTTTGTTTATCAAGTGCACATTGATTAACTCGAGATTTTATCTCAAAGTCTCACAAGTTCAAATCTTGTGCACAAAATGAACACACATTTGGTTCTACTTTAGCACAAAGATTCTTATAAGATTTTAGGTTTAAGATTTTATCTCATCTCTTGATCAAGGAGATTATGATTATTGATGATTTAAGATCTTATAAGCATTGATTCCACTATGAGCATCACTTGCATCCTACATAGTTAAGATTAGGATTAATATGTTGGGCTCAATGACTATGTCAGTTACTTAATGAGCACTCAACTATTTTTTCCTTTACCTTAATTATGTTGAGCTAAGGAGCTCATTTAGTGGGTCTTAGCATCACATGCATCAACACTTTGATTGAGCTTAGATTAAGGTGTATTAACTCAAGAACTTTGTCACATAGTTCTAAGCTCTCATGTACTCATAAACCTAGCATCCAACCTAAGGTGAGCTGGAGCACAAGACAATTTGGTTCTTGAAATTATTAGTTAATTTCCTTTTATCACATTCAAGACTAAATAATAAAAAGCATATTTCATTAAGTTCGTTACAATTTAATTTTGCTTGAGGAAAAACTTCATACATTAATAATAACACATACACATGAGAACTCCCCAACCCTCTCCAACGAAGATTTAGCTACTCATTATAAAGGAAGAGAAGAAAAACACATACATGAATAAAGACCCTTTCATGATCAACTAAGAAAAGAAAATACAAGAGTAAGGTTTAGAAGATACTAGTAATGTTCCTTGGAAGTTCTCCAGATTTCTTCTTCTCCTTCTTCAAGCTCCTCCCTTAGGTCGCCTTCTTCTTCTCCTCCTTAGCTAGAGCTTGCCTTGCCACCCTTAGGGAGTTCTTCACTTCTCCTTATGCAATTCTCCTCTTTACTTAGTGTCTTGAGCAAAATTGTGAACCCTCCTCTAGTCAAGAGGAGGTGTATTTATAGGAGAGGGGCTGCATGCTCCTTCATCCTCTCCAAAACTAGCAATTTGATAAAAAAATTTGAAGTAATGATGGCAAATCCCAAATTAAAGATGAAGTGACCAATATCCTTCTTTGTTTATCCTTCTTATGAAATCAAGAGGCCATCTTCCATTGAAAATTGGAGCTACTACAGGGAATGATGGCTGGGGATAAGATGTAGGTTGGGGGTCTTGTCTCAGCCACAATAAATGCATCTGACTGGCAAAACTGGCGGCGGCCGCTAAGCGCGCGGCAGTGCACTGTACGCGTTAAAAAGTAAATCTGCCGCTGCAGCGCGCGGTCGCACTTTGTGGTTTTACAAATAAATTCGCTACAGCGCGCTAGAGCGGTTCCTTTGGCAAATCGTACTGCTGTAGCGCGCTGGAGCGGGAGCACTTCCCCAAATGCTCCTCTGCAGTGTGCTGCAGCGAGAGCATTTCGCAAAATGCTACACTGCAGCGCAGTAGTGGCTCAATTTACAAAACGTCCTACTGCAGCACGCTACCGCACCCGCGGTTCACAACTAGATCCGCTGCAGCGCACGGCCGCGCCCGCGGTTCACAAATGCACCCGCTGCAGCGCGCTATAACGGACTAATTCACAACATGACCCGCTGTAGCGCGGGTTGTGCCCGCGTTTCGCAAAATTACCCACTACAGCAAGCTATAGCAGTTCCTTTTGCAAATCATACTGCTGCAGAGCGCTTGTGGTTTTGTTGTTTGTTTGTTGTGTTGTTTGTTTTTGTTTGTAGGGGAGCATTTCGCAAAATGCTCCTAGCCATAATGAGACTGTTTCACCTAACATTGAAGCAGTCTATCCTTTTGATCATAGTGGAGCAAATCAGATGCTTCAATTCATGAATATAATGAGTCAATTCATAAATAACCAATAATTTCAAAATCCAAACCCCATTTCAAACCAAAAAGAGAAAAAGGTAGTAAATGAAGATATGCAAATATTTCTTAAGCTTCAACCTCTAAGATTCAGTGGAAAGGCAACTCCTTATCAAGCTGGAGTGAATTCAAAGGATAGAGAAAGAATTTAAATGTGCTAAGAGTTCTGAAGATCAGAAAATATCACTAGTACTTACCTACTAACAGAAGCTGCAGAGAAATGGTGGAAAATAGCCAAAACCACTACCTTTCAGAATAAATAAGAAGAAGAAATCCATTGGAAAGAATTTGTAAGAGCATTCTTTGGCAAGTATGTACCCCAGTCTGCTAGGCAGACAATGAGGAAAGAACTCTTGAACTTGAAGCAAGGGAGTCATTCAGTTACTGAATACGAAGAAGAATTTACTCGTTTAGCTAGTTTTGCCTCAAAAATGATTACAACAGAAGAAGTTAGGTGTCACTTATTTCTTAATGGATTAAGGAATAATTTTCAGCATATTTTGACACCTCTACAGATTTTAAATTTTGCCCAACTAGTGGAGAAGGCCAAGCTCATGGAAGCCCAAGAAGAGCAGTTTTCTTCAAGGATAGCAAAGAGGCCATGTTTTTCTCCCCATTTTTCATCAAAGAGGCAGCAATTTTCAAGACCTCAAAGGAGAATTTCTAATATTCAAAGTGACCCTAGTGGACCTATTCCAAAAACACCAAATACTTATAGATTTTGTGGAAGGATGCACAACACTAATAAATGTTTTACTGGATTAAACCAATGCCACTGATGTGGGAGGACCAATCATACAATAAAGATCTATCGTGCTACTTATACAGTAAACAGACATTAACTCCTAAATCAAGGCAAAGCAATTATGAAAAGTCAAGGGAAACCACTAGTAAATCAAGGAAACAGCATAGCATCTTCAAGTAATACAAGGAATAACCTAGCCCAGGCCAGAATATTCAATTTATCTCAAGAAGAGGTAAGAGATGAGCCTGATGTGGTTATAGGTACTATTCTATTATTTTATCACCCTTGTTTATTTCTTTTTGATTTTGGAGCTACGCACTCTTTTATTGCGTCAAAGTTGGTTCAAAAATATTCATTACAAGTAGAACAACTTTTATCAATACTCAAAGTTATTCTACCATCCGGAGATTTCTTAGAGACAAGTGTCTTTTGTAAATGTAAGATAAATATAAGTGAGATTTCTTGGGAGGCTAAACTCACTGTCATCCCTATAACCACTTTTGACATTATTCTTGGGATGGACCGGATGAGTTAGAATGAATCATTAATTGATTATGCAAAAAAGAGAGTATATGTTTATAATGGAAGTAAGAAAGTAACATTTGTTGGTCAAAGAAGTGCAGTTATCAGCCTTATTTCAGCAAAAAATATTGAAAAGTTTATTATAAGGAAATACCCTATATTCTTAACTTTACTCTCAAATTCTGATACTAAATCTATGCCCCTTAAAGAAACTCTTATAGTAAAAGAATATGCAGATGTTTTCTTAGAAGAACTTCCAGGGTTACCACATCAAAGAGAAGTAGAATTCAACATTGAATTAATTCAAGGAACGAATCCTTTATCCAAAGCACCATATATAATGGCACCCAAATAATTAGAAGAACTTAAGAATCAACTCTAGGAGTTGACTCAAAAAGGGTTTATTAGACCTAGTAGTTCCCCATGGGGAGCTCCAGTCTTGTTTGTTAAGAAGAAAGATGGAGTATGCGCCTATGTATTGATTACCAAGAATTGAACAAGGTTACCATTAAAAACAAATACCCATTATGAAGAATTGATGATTTATTTGATCAATTAGTCGGTGCTTCAATATTTTCAAAAATTAATTTAAGGTCTGGTTATCACCAACTCTGTATTAAAGAAGAGGATATTTCTAAATATGCTTTTAGAACGCATTATGGGCATTATAAATTTCTAGTGATGCCTTTTGGGTTAACCAACGCCCCATCCTACTTTATGATGTTGATGCATCAAATAATGAAACCTTATTTAGATTCATTTATCATCATCTTCATTGATGATATATTAATTTATTCTAAGAATTCTAAGGAGCATGAAGAGCATCTTAGGATTACCTTGAGCTTATTTAGGCAATATCAATTATATGCCAAATTCTCAAATATGAATTTTGGCTTCAATTAGTAGCCTTCTTAGGACATATAATTAGCAAAGATGGAATATTAGTTGATCCAAGCAAAGTTAGTGCAATTCAGGAATGGCCCCAACCTACTTCAGTAACAAAAATTCGCAGTTTCTTGGGATTAGGTAGTTATTATCGTAAATTTGTTAAGAACTTTTCCCAAATTGCAGTCCCTCTTACTCATCTTACTCAAAGAGATGTGCCTTACGTATGGGATTCATCTTGTGAATCAACATTTCAGAAGTTAAAAGAATGTCTAACATCAGCTCCTATACTAGTTCTGCCAATTGAAGGAAAAGAATATTAAATTTATTGTGATGCTTCTGGAATTGGATTAGGTTGTGTTCTTATGCAAGAATGAAAAGTTATAGCCTTCACATCTAGACATCTTAAAGTTCATGAGATAAATTATCCAGTTCATGATTTGGAATTGGCTGCAATAGTATTTGCACTTAAGATCTAGAGACACTACTTATATGGAGTAAGATTAAGTCTTCACTATCACCAAAGTTTGAAATAATATCTTACTCAGAAAGAAATAAATTTAAGGAACAGAGCGAAGATGGTTAGAGTTAATCAAGGATTATGATTTATCGATTCAATATCATCCTGGAAAGGCAAATGTAGTAGCAAATGCACTAAGTCGAAAGGCACTTCCCATATGCATATTTTGACCTATAAACCCTATCTTACTCAAGGAAATAGAAGATATCCAATTAGAAGTCATGTTACCATCAAATGTTAATCTATTTCAAAATAACTATAAAATGCTCATTAATGGATAAAATTAAAGAAGCTCAACATATTAATGAAGAATATAACTCTTTGGCTATATCTATTCAATCACAAAAGCATCTAGAACTAAATTTAGATTCAAATAAGAACATTTGGTGCGGAACTAGAATATGGATACCTAATAAAGCTGAACTAAGATCAAAATTATTAAAAGAAGCTCACTATTCTAGATATTCTATTCATCCAAAAAATAACAAGATGTACCAAGATTTGAAATCACATTTTTGGTGGCCAGGAATGAAGAAAGAAAGTATTGCTGAATTTATATCCAAGTGTGAAGCTTGTAACTTAGTAAAAGCGGAACATCAAAAAACCATGAGGATTACTCCAACCTCTAGCTATTCCTCAATGGAAATGGGAAGACATTTATATGGTATTTCATACTAGGTTTCCTCTCTTAAAATCTAATAATGATTTTATTTGGGTAATTATTGATAGGCTTACAAAATTAGCACACTTTTTACCCATCAAGCATACGGATACAATAGAAAAATTGGGGCAAAGATTTATTTAAAAAAAATTGTAAGATTACATGGTATTCCAAAAAACCATTGTTTCTGATAGAGACAGTCGGTTCACTTCAAGGTTCTGGAAAATGGTTCATCAAGATCTTGGTTCCTACCTTTGTATGAGCACCACATTTCATCCGCAAACTGATGGACAAACTGAAAGAGTAAATCAAACTCTAGAAGATCTTCTTTGTCTTTGTGTAATAGATTTTGGAGGAAGTTGGGATGATCACCTTTCATTAATTGAGTTTTCTTATAACAATAGTTTTCAGCAAGCATTGGAATGGCTCCATATGAAGCCTTTATGGAAGAAAGTGTATCACTCCTTTATCTTGGAATAATACTGGAGAAATAGAATTTCAAAATCAGATTTAATTCTTCAGGCAACAGAAAAGATTAAGTTAATTCAGCATCGAATGAAAATAGCTCAAGATAGGTAGAAGCAGTATTTTGATGCTCATCATCGTCATATGGAACTTTTTGTTGCAGATTTTGTATATCTGAAAGTAAATCCATTCAGAGGAGTTTCAAGATTCGGAGTTTCTGGAAATTAAGTCCAAAGTTTTATGGATCTTTCGAAGTCTTTAAAAAGAGTGGGCCAAGTGACTTTACAAATCAAACTTCCCCCACATTTAGTCTGATGCACGATGTGTTTCATATCTCCTCATTAAGAAATGCTTATCAGAACCTTCAATGAGAGTGGAAGTACAAGATTTTAATTTGCAACTAAACCTCAGCTATGTGATTGAACCAAAAGAAATTCTAGATCGAGATGAAAGAAAATAAAGAAATAAAACTTCCCATGATAAGGGTTTGATGAAAGAACTGCTGCAAAGAAGAAGCTACATGGGAGGAAGAATCAAGTATGAAGAAAACATATCCTCACTTATTCCACTAGTACGTGATTCTAGATCTAATATATTTCTTTAAATTTTAGATTAATGTCGGGACGACATCCTTTTTAAGTTGGAGAGAATATAAAATACCAGAATTTCCTTTCATGTTTGTTTATTAATATTTAAATAATTTTGATCTCATATTGAAAATCCAACTTCACCATTGCATTAACCACCCCCAAATTAGCTAGGGGTGAAGTTTTGAATGCATTTGGAAGTCGTTGAATTTTCGTCAATATTTTAATATTATTTAAATACTTCGAAAATTGAATAAATAAATAATCATCAAATCAAAAATCCGATTGCGCCGTTGTGTTCAGAAGCCCTCAATTAGCTAGGAATGATTTATTGGAAAAAATTTTGGACACATTTAATTGCTCAATTTTAATTAATGAAATAGACTTAAATAATTAAAATAATAAATTTAAGTAGTTAACTGCTGTCATCAGTCTTATCCCCAACGTCGTTACCCATTTTCTATTGCGGGCCGTTTTGATTGGATGGAGCCTTCGAACTGTCTGATCGAGCGATCAGACGGTCGAGACTCATCATCTCTACGACCCTCACACGCGGTACTACGCGTGGACACACAGCGAAGGCTGAGGACGCGTCGTCGCCCCAATCTTCGCACCACACACCCGCTGACCGCTCGACATCGCTTAAGGCTCGATTTAAGTTTATCAATCTTCCCTAACGCTAAATTATTAATAAGTTTCATGTTTGACGAGGAATCGACGATTTCTGATAGAACCTTAATTCCTTGACCGTTAAAGCGAAGGTACCTTTAGCTTTCCATTTAATAACCCAATTATTATATTGCTTATTCAGATATTGATTTCATAATCCTGATTGAGTTTTGAGGGGACCCGATCGAGTTGATCAGGTTCGATTGATTCGAATTGGGCTAGGTTCCTACAGTGGTTACCGTTATCGGCATATGTAGGTTAGGGTTAGGATTTATGGTTGTTTCAGAGGTACTTTAACCTGTTAAACAAATATCCATTAGAAAGATGAGACTAAGCCTCTTCATGTTGCCATAAGAGGTTCATGTAACCTATCGCCGATACAACCTCCATTCTTATGCCCTAATTCTGTCGCGTGCAAAGAGGAAGACGGACACTTTAGCACAGGCGAGTCGATCGGGCCCAGTCCTCAGGCAATCAAGGTCGACAGCGTGACTGGTGGGGCCCACTGTCCACTCGCCGTTGTTTCTGCCTAGAACCATCACCTCGCGTGGGCCCACCTACCTGATCTAAACGTATAGCGGCGCACCACGTGGATGTGGGGTCCCTCTCCGTCTTTTCCTACATAACAAAGAAAAAAAAAATTATATAATTAATATAATTCTTATAATAATTATATATATATATATATATACATATATACTAATCTATTTAAATATATGAATGTATATATATGTATATATATAATATATGTATATGCATAAACAGAAATTTTAAATATAATTAATTAATAATATTTAATAATATATTAAACTACTTTAGATAAATTTAATAAGTAGAGAATAAATTTATAAATTAATAATAAATGAATTAAATAATTTCATTTAATTAAACTCCTAAACTTCAAATCTCCATATCCTGCAAATATAATTCCAAATTATACAAATAAACATACCATTAGATTCAGAAAATTACAAGAAATATTATGGAGCTATCAGTTTTCCAATTATAACTATATTTCACATAGTGACATTTAGGGATATCAATTAAATTTAAATATGTCACATATATTCATTTGATCATAACTTTGTATTCTCTAAACCAAACATACCCAATATGGGTCTCAAAATACTCAAAAAATCCTAAGGAATATTTAGTAGTGTTAACTTTGCTATTTGCATTAGATTTAGACTAATCACATTTAAGACCTAAACCTAATTAAGCCATTTAACCCTAGAACTTCAAATGACCATAACTTGGTCAATTAAACTCCAAATTAAGTGATCCAAATATCAATTTAGATAAAAAAAACCTAATTTATAGTAATCTGTAAAAATATTTTGGATCCACGATTAAATCTCTTAATCAATCCTAAATACCCTAAAACTTAATTAGTGAAAATTAGCAAATTTAATAATCTAAATTAAACAATTTAAATTTCAGAGAACTCCTAGAGTTAATTAAAATCCAGTAGTGTAGTTAGATTAGTGATTTTGTGATTTATTTCACTAATCACTCACTAATCATGTTAAACCCTAATTATTAAATGAAGAAATTGTATTGGCTATAACTTAGCCAGTACATATCAGAATTTGATAATTTTAGGTTCTATGGAAACCTTAGGAGATAATATATAGTAAACTAATATAAATTTTAAATTTCATTGGGAAAAAATTTCTAAATTTCCATTATAGGTCAAATTCTTTAATTGACCTTATAAGGCTGATAATTACTCACAATAGGTAAACTTAATAATTCAAAAATAATTTAAAGATATTTAGATCATTTTATTATTATTTAGAACCTAATATTACAAATCATGATAAAATCATAAAATATTAAATTAATGAATTAAATTAGTTTTGGCAGATCAAAGGAATTTATTAGTTGTAATGTGTATCAAAATAGTTATGTACGTAAATCTACTTATAAGTTTTATTTCATTATTCTTATTTTGAGTCATTTTCATTTGAGTATTATTTTATCCAAAACTACTTACCGCTTATAAACCTGCAAAAGAATATTATCAAGAAGATGTAATAAAAAGATAAATTATATTATATTATTGTGGTGTTTGTCTTTGGAGGATGAAAAGCAACACTAAGAATCTGTAAAGATTGGGCTTGCTGGCAGCCCCTGGGAGTCATATGATGGGATTTAGCCTTTTTTTAGGAAGTGGGCAAATCCAGAGGAAAGACACGCCATCAGTTTCTAATTTTGAATAAGCTACCGACGGGTGTAGCGAGAAAGCTTCTTAAAGGTTATGCCTATGGGTTTACCCATTTGGGCTTAGATGTCTATGGACTCGACTTTTATGTTACAAGTGCTTTTGATAAATTTATTTATTTCATGCTTTCCATATATAATTGAATTTCAAAGTTAACATGCAGGGCAATATTTAAATGTGAAAATTTGCTTGTTCTTTCATATGCAATTATTCCATTTACTTCTACATTTGATTTATACCTATTATAGGATGCTAGAATACTCTTATAAGAATGATTTGCATACTCCTAACTGACTGGTAACTGTATTTTTTAGGTTTTGAAAATTAACTTTGAAGATCTACCTGTGCATTAAAAGAGAAGAAACAAAAATGTGAGAAAATAAGGATGTTTAAAGCTATATTGTAATATTAAACTATTGTAATTTCATATATGTATAGCTCTATCTATATTTATATAATTGGACTTTGGATATTAATATATTATTCTTTATTATCTATAAAAATTCTATATTTTGAAATTTTATGAATTATTCTCTTGAAACTCTCAAACTTCGATCCCCCGGTCGTCACAACAGAATTACAAAATCATAAGACTAAAAACTCACAGAACATAAAGAAACATCCAAATACAAGAAATATGTAGAAAACCCATAAATGAGAAAAACCACGAAGCCACACCACAAAGAAATCCACTAGAATTATTTGTAGGTTACAGAAATCTAAAGAGCTTATCACCTCAACACAATGCTCCAGCTCTTACTCTATAATGGAGAGGGGAGAAAGTAGCCACCACTTGGAGTGTCTTCAAATATATTTGAAATTTATAGCAAAATAAATTGTTAAAAAACATATAAAACATCATACAAACCAGCATGCTTTGAGTGGAATTTATGCATTTTCAGGGAAAAATAAGAAAAGGGCAAGCTAGAGCTTAAATTGGAGAATTCTGAAGAAAACCATTATGGTTATACCGCAGTGCACAACAGCGCACCATGACAGTCTACTAAATCACTTCACCTGAAACATACCTGAAGGCCTGGGAGGGAAAACTGCTGCAACACGCCCCGGCACGCCACAGCATGCCGCAACGTCATTTCCTGAGACATATATTAAAACCTTATATGAACTAATTGAACATTGCCAAATCTACTTCAACAAATATTAATCACTACAGCGTGCTCCAAGCACGTCACAATGTGCTATGCTCTATAAATATTAATGCATACCTTGGACAAAATTCGATGTAGCCCGCTGTAGCGCACCACGACTGCATTTCTGATTAATCAAGAAAATCTTATGTGAATTAATTGAACAGTAACTATTTTACATTTACGACAGTCTAACCACCGCAGTGCGTCTTCAGCATGCCATAGCAGGTAGCAACAGCCTTAAGGTAAACTATAAAATAATACAGCGGAACAGTATTTGGAATTTTAGTTGCCACAGCGCGCTACAATGGAATAGTGTTTGAATCGAAGCCGCCACAGCACGCCACGGTGGATCGCCAGTAAATAGCATGCTTTTGGAACCTTGAATAGCATAACTGCTGCAGCACACCACATTGCCTGACGTAGTTTTTTTTAGGTCAAGGCATTAATGACAACATAAGGAAGGAAGAAAAATTAAGCCTCTGGCCTTCCCCAGCCATTTGGAACTTACGATGGCAATAAATCCTACTGTTTCCAAGAGGAATAAAAGAATAGTATTAAATGGCTTTATATAAATTCAAGGAAGGGGAAAAGGTTAGAAAGAATTTATGCATAAGGCTGAAGGAATCCCTATATAAACAGCATTTTGAAACTAAAAGGGGTTTCCCAATTTCGACATTCAAAAGACCTTAAAAAGGGAGGCTGCATGAGGAGAAAAGAAGAGAACTCTTCAAGGAGTAAGAGGGGGGACTGTGAAGAATAAAGAGAAGAAGGCAGTAGGTAGAAGGAAGGTAGAGAATTCAAGTAGAAGCAAAGGAGGAAGATTGAGATAACCCAAGAAAACCTCTAGGTATTTCCTAGTACTATGCCTGAACTTATACTTTTTTTTTCTTCTGTTGTAAACTGATATCAAGGTTTACTTCTTCTTGCATATGTGCTTTGATTTATTCTTTAATGGAAAGCTAAATCTCTTTGGAGAGGGTTGGGAAGTAATTGTAAGAAAATGTAAGGCTTGTAATGGTGTTGTAATGGATTTATTTTAATAAATAAAATTGATTTCTATTTTATTTTTATTAGTATTATTATTCTGAATGAATGCTTGGATGAAACTCTGTCAAAATCCTTTGCTAAAATAAAACTTAAGTGAATTATCAAAAAGAAAAGAACTTGAGTTCCAAGCTCATCAATTAGATAAGAGCAAGGAAAAATAGTGCAAGTGCTGAGAACTATGTGACAAGTTCTCAAGCTCACTTGCACCTTTTCTTAAGAGCTCTACCAAGAGATTTGATATTTGGGAACCAAGTTCCCATCAACTATGCTCTATGGCTTAGTAAAGTAGAAAGGATGAGAGGTTGTTGGAAATCCAATGGACAATGTGACATAGTCCATTTGACCCAACACATCCTCTCATCTAGCTAAACCGTGTGTAAGTGCATGATGCAATATTGATAGAAATCATGCTTGTGAAATCTAACAATTAAAAGATAATATTGGTAACCTAGATGTAAGAAATCAAAGATAAATTTAAATCATGATCTCATAAAGTTTAGGTGCCAAGGTAGAACTCCAAGGGGAGTTCTCCGTGCTGCACTAAATCTGAACCTTTTGTAACTGGAGGTTCAGTCCAATTTTAACAGTGTTCACTTGATTAAATTAGACATGAAAAAATCAATTTATACATTTCAATAATGAAGTGACAACACCAAGTCCTTACAAATTCTTCAATGAAACCCCAACTCTCTCCCTTTGAACAAATCGTATCTTACCCTAAGGTAAATTGTATTGTTTATTTAGGAACCATCTCAACCAAAAAACATTATTTTAAACATTATTGAAAGAAGATAAATCTTAGTATCATAATCACCATTCCTTGAGGATGATAAATCTCAGAACTAAACTTCCACTTATTTTTTCAAACCATGTACACCTTTTGTGCAAGCGCAGACACGAATTTAAGATTTGTCAAGTTGCAGAAGAACGGTTTTTGTTTTTTATTAATTACAATCTTCAAGTAAATAGTGATTTAGAATTCTTACTTATTTGCATATATTTTCATTTTCTGTAATTATATCATATTGTACTAACTGGAGTGTAACTTAGATTTTTAATTTAGTTTATTTGTAGTGCTTGTTTGTAACTTGAATTGTGGTGCTTATTTGCTCTCTTAGAGTATTTGAACTGCTAAATTGTTCATCTTGATAGCTATGATTGTTTTGCTTAGCTGAATTTGTGAACTTCATGAATAGGAGAGAAATGTTAATATATTATTTGATCCTGAAATTGAGCGAACTTACTTGAGAGCTAAAAGAGAACAACATTTGCTGAATAGGAACTAGGTTGATATTGATAATCTAGAAGCTAATCCATTAGGAGAATAACAGGGCAGAGCACAAAGAGTAAACCTAGAAGAAAATCCTAGAGAATTGTTAGGAGAACTTAGGGGTAGAACAATATGAGATTATGCATTGCCTACTGTTAGAGGCATCCCTCATGCGATTGCTAAACCAAATATAGAAGCAAATAACTTTGAAATCAGACCCTGAATGCTTAGCATAGTTTAAAATAACCAATTTGGTGGATTTGCCATGGAGGATCCTAATTCACGCATCTCCAACTTCCTTGAGATTTGTGACACATTTAAATTTAATGGCATTTTTGAAGACACCGTTAAACTCTGGCTTTCCCATTTTCACTGAGAGATAGAGCCAAGAATTAGCTCAGTTCACTTCCAAGAGATTCTATTCGCACTTGGGATGATTTGGCTAGGAAATTCCAAGCCAAATATTTCCCTCCTGCAAAAATAGCCCGGTTGAGAATTGAGATAACCAATTTCAACCAATTTGAGGGGGAGAGTTTGTATAACAGTTAGGAAAGATTTAAGGAGTGCTTGAGGTGATGCCCATATCATGGGTTTCCTCAATGGATGCAGGTTCAAACCTCTTACAATGGTTTGAATCAACAATGAGGACACTCACTGATGCAAGCCGCTAGAAGGTCACTCAGTAGCATGACCCAAGAAGAAGCCTATAATCTCATAGAATATATGGCCCACTGAGAGACTTAACCCTAGCAAGAGGGAAGTGAACTAAGTTTATGAAACCAATCAAATCTTAGCTCTTCAAAATGAGATTAATGCCCTGAACAACAAGATAGAGAATATGATTGTCAACTATATTCAAGAAGCCTACTGTGAGCTGTGTGGAGGGAAACACGTGAGCAAGAACTACAACCTGAATAACCCTTTTGCACCCTCTAACACTAAGCAAGTGAATTACTTAAGAAATAACAATGTTGGGAAAACAATACACACAATCCATACTCCTATACTTGCAACCCTGGATGGAAGCAACATGCTAACTTTTTTTAGAATAATAATAATAGCAGCAATGAAAATTTTAATGCAGGAAATAATAAAAATAAACTCAGGTACAATCAGGTTAACAACAATCCAACCCAACAGCCCAACCTTGAGGGAGCCCTTAATTCCTTTAAGGCGAAAACCCTTCAGTTCATGAGAAGAACGAAAGTAAAACTCAATAGGCATGAGGCCTCTAACAAAGGGATAGAGGCATCTCTCAGGAATATTGAAGTCAAGCTAGTACAAATTTCCCAGCAGCTGTCCACTCGGTAGTAGGGAACTTTTCCCAGCTCGGTTGAATTTAATCTAAGGGAAACAGTGTGCCATTCATTTAGATGAAACTAAAAAGGACCGCCTTAATGTCAAAATAGATGTAAATAAATCTAAAGGGGTGTTAGAAAGTGAATTGGGGAATAGTACAATTGATGGATTAATAGCAAAAAAGAAGGAGGATCGGGGAAGGTTGAATATCCCTTGTGTGATAGGGGACGAGGTTCTTTTAGATCCTTTATGTGACCTTAAAGCCTCGGTCAATATCATGCCTTACCATGTATACAAGGAACTAAAATTTGGAGGGACGGAGACTACCTCAATGATCTTAGAATTTGTGAACGTTGACCTAAGGACTCCTTTAGGAATGATTAGAAATGTACCCGTTAGTTTAGGAAAGTTCATCATTCCCATAGATTTTACTATTTGCGAATGGGATACATGGAATGAAAATTCCACTATCATATTTGGATGACTTTTCCTAGCTAGCACCAAAGCCTTAATCAATGTAGTCAAGGGTATAATGAGCATCAAGGTCAAGGGTAAGGCTGCTGTCATTGATATTTAAACCCACCCTATTTAAAAGGAAAATGATTGAATTTGCTTGGAAAACGAATTTGAGTGAAGAAGACATGTGCAACGTGTTGCATCTTAAAAGCCTCGTCATGAGTGAGATAGTTTTTGAGAATTGTATGAGCTTCCCATCTAGAGGGGAGGATGAGGAAAAAGTAATTAAAAGAAAGAGAAAGACTACGAGAGGAAAAAAGATAAAGAAGGGAATTCCTAATCAAAATGCTGAGAAGGGGGGAGATAGGAAGAAAACTAGTAAGTCTATGAGTTGGAGCATAGCCAGTGCTAGTGCTCACTCATATAGTTCTAGGGTGTGGAAAAGAAAACCCCCAATTCAAGAATCCCCGTAGAATGATCTTGAATATGTCAGGCCAATGACATTAAACCAAGCGCTTTTTCGGAGGCAACCCAAATTTCTATTTTATTTGACTTTTGTACTTAGGAGTAGTTTAATAATAAACAACCCAAACCTTTACTATAGGATAAATTTTGGATGAAATTTAAATGCTGGAGAAACATACACTCCCCTCAAAAGTCCGCCGCAGCGCGCCACAGCAGATTTTGCCACTACCGCATGCTTTAGCTGGTCTTACACAGCACAAAATTTATTCCAAGGCGCCACAGCGTGCCATGGCGCACTCTAGCACACTGCAGTGCAAGGTGTCCAGCTGAAGCTGAAATTCACTGCCTTAGATTCCTAAAGCAGTCAAAGACGCTAAAGCGCGCATAGGAACTCCAAAAATGAAAATTGAGTGTTGGAAAAGCTGTATTTTTCCACCTTTTTGACTAAAACTTGAATCACACTTATGGCATTAATTTAGACTAGCTTTGACCATGAATCCAAGTGCCATAAGCATGATTAATTAATTTAAGCATCCATAAATGTTTCTGCCCTTTGCTATTTAAGGTTGTGAGAGGGGAGTCTAAGGCTACACCTCTTGAGAATTCAAGCACCTCAGCCTTAACTTCTTCCCAGCTGCAATCAATTTCTCATTCCTCTCAATCTCTCCTTCTTTCAATTCATTAAAGAGAATGTCATCCAGAAACAAGTTGATAGCAAGCAAGGGAACTGTTGCCCCACAGCTGGTGGGGCATATAACAAGAAGAGATTTACTTTGGTTGACATAGAACAATGCTTCAACTAAGTTATATCAAAGCAAAAAATAATCCCATAATGGGGATTTGGGCTCCCGTACCTTGTGAACCCTGATCAAGTCATGAACAGGGGATGGGAGCACTTGGTGTGTCCCACACATTCAACTTACCCCTCCATTGTGCAGGAGGTTTATGCCAAAGCCATCAATGCGGTAGAGCATTAAATTATTGTGAGGGGTAAGGGCATCGAGTTTGGGAGTAGGGAAATTGAAAGATGTTATTTGTTAAGAGAGGTATATGACTAGTCCTACCTCCAACTTATAAACCCCCCTATGAGATAGCAACAATTTCAAGTGAGATCATCTGCATCGATGCGGGATGGAGAGGAAAACTTGGTAAACATTCCTCGAGCACTCCTAACGGTGTCGAGTAATGCTTGGCATGTATTCATCTCCAGCTTTGTCATGCCCTTCGGGCATCTCAACGAGGTGACCCAGTCACAGGCGCTTCTCCTTTGTGCATTACAAAAGGTTGGAGATATTCACATCTCCAACATTATAATGAATGCAGCTCTAGAACGCCCTGATTGGGCCTTGCGCTATTCTTACTTTTGGGTCACTTGTCTTAGGTATGTGTGAGGATCAAAGGGTAAAGATCATCTCTTTCGACGTCATGATCTTGCCCCGTGCTCCTCTAGAACTGACCAACTTGAGTGCCCACACCTACGAGGGGGTGCGTGCCAAGAAGAGAAGGGGGGAGGAAGGTGAAGCTTCAACGTTAGCCGGCCATACCACAACAGACAAAATGATGTTGCGTATGTACGTGCATTAACTGGGATTTGCGAATCTCCTTAGCACGCGACATGCTCTTTATCAAAGCTGAACTAGTTTCAGCAGCGCAAATTCCAAACGAAATTCCATGACGCTCTTGGAACAATGTTCCAAGAGTGAAGCTTGCGTGGAGGACCGGACGGATCTAGGCTGCCGCCCCCCCCATATTGGAGAACCCATCCTGGACAACGACTGGCCAGCGGATTATATTTATCAGAATGTGGACGAGGAAGACGGTAACGAGCAAAATGATTGATAAGGTTGTACTGTTTTGTTTTACTGTTTTCTATTTTTTCTATTTTTTTTGTTTCAGTTTTTCATTTTTTATTTCCGTTTCCTTTATTTTGTTTCTCAATAAATATATAAGTTTCGGATCTTTGGCACTCTTATCATTGCTATGATTGTGTTTAAGAGTTAAATTTTCTGAACATTATTACTTCATGGATTTAATAATAAATTCAAATGTGTAATATTGAAGAAACTAGTATGCTTGAACGCAAGGTGATAAATCAACATTACAATCCTGCACCTCCTAATTAGGTAAAGTGCTCTAGTGAGATTCAGTTTCCCACAAATTAAAATGAACATGTGCTTAGGTTTAAGTGTGGGGGTGGGGAAACCTAGAGAATTAAAACTAGCAAATGGCAAGGTGTAAGTGAACAATTGAGTGTGCTAGGCTCCTATAGGACTTAATGACTATAAGGAGCTAATTAAGAGATGAAGAAGAATATATCTCCCTTGAGCTGAATTTTTCAAAAAGATAAAAATATGGATGATGAAAAATATCTCTCCCAAGGTAAAAAAATTGAGAATTTACGATGAAAAAAAATGTCTCTCCTAATAATATAAATATTCCTTGTGAATCATGAGAAGGGGCACACATGGCACAACACTCTTATCACTCACCAAATACTTAGCTAAGGTTTGAAATTCCTAAGATAATTACCCCCCATAATGAAGACATAAGCATGAACATTTAATTTGAGCTAGATTGTAACTAGAATTTAGAGCTTGATTGAAGAGGGTAGTAGAGGCTAGAAATCTAAAGTCATCTTAACCTAGAGCAGTATTCAATGACTAAAACATTTCACATTAACATCCCACATTGAATCCATTAACTAAAATTTAGAAAATCAATGGTGAGCTTACTCGAGGACGAGCAAGAATTTAAACGTGGGGGTGTGATATATTTGAAAATTATAGCAAAATAAAGTGTTAAAAACATTTAAAACATCATACAAACCAACATACTTTGAGTGGAATTTATGCATTTTTAGGAAAAATGAAGAAAAGGCCAAGCCAAAGCTAAATTATAGAATTTTGGAAGAAAATTGTTGTGACGTGCCGCAGTGCGCCATGGCGATCTACTAAATTAAATCACCTGGAACATACCTGAAGGCCTTGTAGGAAGACCGCTGCAGCGCGCCATAGTGGGCCAGCAGCGTCATTTCCCAAGAGCAATCTTAAAACCTTATATGAACTAATTGAACAGTTCCAATTCTGCTTCCAAGAAAGATTAATCACTGCTGCGCGCTCTAAGTGCACCACAGCATGTTATGCCCTATAAAGATTAATGCAGACCTGGGACAAAATCTGTTATAGCTCGTCGCAAGCACTGCCACAGCGGCATTTCTGATTAATCATGAAAAAATCTTATGTGAATTAATTGAAAATTAACTATTCCGCGTTCATGGTAGTCTAACCACCGCAGCACTCTTTAGCGCACCACAGCGCGCCATGATAGTGTTTCTAATTAATCATGAAAAACCTTATATAAATTAATTGAACAGTAACTAGTTCACGTTCACGATAGTATAACCACCGCAGCGCCCCTTCAGGGCACCACAGCGAGTCGTAGTGGCCTTAAGGTAAGCTATAAAAATAATATAGTAGAACAGTATTTAAATTTTAGCTATCACGGTGCGCTGCAGTGGAATAGTGTTTGAAACAAAGCAGCCACAGTGTGCCACGGTGGATCCCCAGTAATCAGCATGTCTAGAGCCTTGAATAGAAGAGTTAGATACAACCCCTACAGCGTGCCACAATGCCAAATGCAATTTTTTTTCAGGTCAAGGAATTAATGACAGCATAGGGAAGGCATAAAAATTAAGCCTTAGGCCTTCCTCAGTCATTTGGAACTTGCAAAAGCAATAAATCCTTCTGTATCCAAGAGGAATAAAAGAATAATATTAATGGCCTTGCATGAATTATAGGAAGAAGAAAGGGTTAGATAGAAATTATGCACAAGGCTGAAGGAAACCCTATATAAACTGCATTTTGAAACTAAAAGGGGTTTCCAATTTTAACATTCAAAAGACCTAAAAAAGGGAAGTTGCAGGAGGAGAAAAGAAAGGAACACTTCAAGGAGTAAGAGGTGGACTGTGAAGAATTGAGAGAAAAAGGCAACAAAAGAAAGGCAAATAATTTAAGTACAAGCAAAGGAGGAAGATTGAGAGAACCCTAAAAAACCTCTAGGTGTTTCCTAATACTATCCCAGAACTTATATTTATCTATTTTTTTTGCTCTAAATTGATGTCAATGTTTACTTCTTTTTGTATGTGTGCTTTGATTTATTCTTTAATGGAAAGCTAAATATCCTTGGAGAGGGTTGGGTAGTAATTGTAGGAAAATGTAAAGCTATAACGGTGTTGGAATGGATTTATTTTAATGAATAAAATTGATTTTTATTTTACTATTCATTATTATTATGAATGAATGCCTGGATGAAACTCTGTCAAAATTCTTTGCTAAAATAAAACTTAAATGATTTATCAATAAGAAAAGAACCCGAGTTCCAAGCTCATCAATTGGACAAGATCAAGGAAAAATAGTGAAAGCAAAGCTGAAAACTCTGTGACAAGTTCTCAAGCTCACTCGCACCATTCCTTAAGAGCTCTACCAAGAGATTAGATGTTTGAGAACCAAGTTCCCATCAACTCTTCTGTGCAGTTCAGCAAAGTAGAAGGGATGAGAGGACGTTGGAAATCCAATGGACGATGTGACATAGTCCATTTGACCTAATATATCCTCTTCATTTAGCTAAATCGCATGCGTATGCACATGATGCAATGTTGATGGAAATCTTGTTTGTGAGATCTAAAAGTTAAAAGATAATATTTGGTAACCTAGATGTAGGGAATCAAAGATAAATTTAAATCACGATCTCATAAAGGCTTAGTTTCCAAGGTAGAACCCCAAAGGGAGTTCTCCGTGTTGCACTAAATTTGAACATGTTCTAATTGGTGGTTAACTTCAATTCAAATAGTGTTCACTTGATTAAATTAGACATGGAAAAATCAAGTTATACATTCCAATAATGAAGTGACAACACCAAGTCCTTAAAAGTCCTACAATGAAACCCCAACTCTCTCCTTTTGAACAAATCCTATCCTACCCTAAGGTAAATTGTATAGTTCATTTAGGAACCATCTCAACCAAAAATCAATATTCTATACATTATTGATAGAAGATAAAACTTAGTATCAAAACCACCATTACTTGAGGACGATAATTCTCAGGGACTAAACTTTCACTTATTATTTTAGACCACATCGTACACTTGCATGCAAGTGCAGACATGAATTTAAGGCCTGTTATCTCCTCCAATATGCAAGAGCTAACATCCACTGCATCTCCTTAAGGTTCACCTTAGGGTTCTCCTACTCACTATCATTCTTTGCCTCCAAACTGAAATGCCAGCACTAAGTTTTTTCATTCAACCTCTTTGCTTAAGTACCCAGCTCAATTTTAGACCCTGAAAGGTCCAAAATACCCCCAGATTTGCTTAGAGCAAAACCTAGACTGAAGCGTATTTCCACCTAGTGCTACAACATGCCGTAGTGACCACGCCTTAAATTAAGCTCGCTGATCCACACTGGAGCGCCGAGCTCTTGAGTTGCGTTAGTTGCGGAATGCTGTAGCACCAAGCTCTTGAGTTGAGTCCGCTGCACCATGTTGTAGCACCAAGCTCTCAAGTTTGGACCTACTACTGACGTGCTGTAGCAATGCTTTCTACTTTAGCACACTGCAGCGACTATTTCTACTGCGGTGCACTGCAGCACCTATTCTCGATTGCTGATCACTAAGGCATGAGATAGTGCCTCCATCTTGAGTTGGACCTCTTAGTCATGCTGTGGTGCACTGCAGTGACTTTGCTATGCCTAGACACCAAAGGCTCTCTACCATATATCAATCTCCCACTTAGAAACCTTTAGAGAATCTTCCCTCTTTTCCTCCATTCACCCTTCACTATCTACTTCTTTATTTTTCAAGAAAATGTGGTGTTGCTTACCTTGCTTTCTCTTCACGTGCCAAGGCTAACTGAAGTAGCACATAGCTTCAGTTTCTTCACTATTACTTCTTTAGTAAGCATAAAAACTAGATTCTTAGAAGTATGGATATTCTCCAATCCTAACCATTAGTGTCCGGATGAAATGGTATCAGAATTGAATGTGCTTTACGCTAGCATATAAAGCTGCATCCTTTGCCCGATGAATAGTGCTCATACTATCACTGTAGAGCCTCACATCCTTTTACACCTTTCCCAATTCTAACATGAAACTCTTCAACTAAATCATCTCTTTACTTGCCTCCATGATGGAAACATATTCTGCCTCCGTGGTAAATAGTGATACGATGTTTTATAGCCCAGAGATCTAGCTCATCGCTGCACTTCCCAATGTGTACACATAACCTATATTGCTTCTTCTGCTATCATCACCTTTTGCAAGATTTGAATTTACATAGCCATGCAAAATAATGTTAGATGTTCCAAAACATAAATCTTTGCCCATTGTACCTTTCAGATACCTTAGGATACACTTGACTGTATCCTAATGGTGCTTCCCTAGGTTTTCCATAAACCTGCTGACCACTCCCACTGCATGGGCAATATCCAGTCTCATGGAGATCATTGTGTACATCAAGCTCCCACCTACTGAATCATAAGGAACCATCAATATATGCTCCTTCTCTTCTTTAGATTTAGGCATCTTTTCCTTTTATAAGTTGAATTGACTTGCTAAGGGGGTGCCCATTAGCTTTGCTTCATTCTTGTTGAATATTTCAGCACTTTTTCAATATATTCTTTCTATGATAACTTCAGAATTCCTGCACTTTTCTCCTTATAAGAATCTACTTGGCTAGCCCCAAGTCCTTCATGTCAAACTCCTTTGACATCAATTCCTTTAGCATTCTTATCTCCACCATATCTGATCATTCGATCAACATCATCCACATACAATAATAAAAGGATATAGGAGGACTTACACTGCTTTATGTAACAATGGTGATTTGCCTGACATCTCTTGTACCCTGATTTTGACATGAACCTGTTAAATCTTTTGTACCACTGCCTTGGTGCTTGCTTCAAGCCATAATGGCTCTTCTTGAGCTTGCACATTAGCTCAAACTTTCCTATCTCTTGAGCTTTGTACCCTTCAGCCTGTTGTATGTATAGCCCTTCTTCTAGTTCTCCGTGAAGGAATGCAGTTTGAACATCCACTTGCTCCAGATGCAAATCCTCAACTGCAATGATATTCAACATAACCCTGAGGTTGTTATCTTCACAACTAGGGCAAAGATCTCAGTGTAGTTGACACCATGCCTTTGCTGGAAACCCTTTACTACAAGCCTTGCCTTGTAGCGCTTGCTCCCATTTGGTTCTTCCTTCTCCCAGTAAACCCACTTCTTCTAAGAGCCTTCTTCCTAGCAGGTAAGGGTTCCAACTCCCATGTCCCTTTTGACATGAGTGATTCCATTTTATCATTTATGGTAGCCTCCCACTTGATTGAATCTTCAACTTGAAGTGCTTCTTCCATGGTATATGGTTCACCACCATCCATTAGTAACATCTAGAATAAAGAAGGAGAGCACCTCTGTGGTGATCTAGAGACTCTTGTGGATCTTCTTAATATGGGTGTTTGTGGTTCAACATTGACACCCTCCAGAGATTCTTCATATTCCTCAACATCTGGCTCAATGTTGTCATCAATCTCTATGTGCCGAGGTTCTCCATTTGAAGCATTCTTGGAGTCATTCTTGATTCCCATATAATCCTTGTACATCTCACTGTTCATTGAAAGTGACATCCCTACTTCTGACAAATTTCTAGTTCTGATAATCCCAAAATCTGTAACCAAACTTGCCTGCACCATATCCAATAAATATGCACTTGATTGCCTTAGCATCAAGTTTGCTCCTGGATCCTGCATCAATACGCACATAGGATGAGCAGCCAAATACCTTGAGATGATTCAAATTCACCTCCTTTATGCTCCAAGCTTCCTCAAGGATCCCTTCATTTATGGGTACAAAAGGTCCCCTGTTAATTAGATTTATAGCCATGTTAATGACTTCAAGTCCAGAATTTCTTTGGAAAACTCGCAAGAAATCTCATGCTCCTGGCTCTTTATGTGATTGTTATGTTCATCCATTATGCAATACAATTTTGTTATGGTGTTCTAGGGCCTTTAAACTCCCTCTTGATTCCTCTCAAAGCATAGAACTCCTTGAACTCCCTATTACAATACTCGCCTCCATTATCAGACCTTAAGCATTTCAGCTTTAATACTATCTCATTCTCCACCAAAGCTAACCACTTTCCAAATACATTAAACACATCAGGTTTATGTTTTACAAAGTTAACCCATATCTTCTAAGTATGATCATCAATGAAGGTGACAAAGTATGTAGCTCCACCTATGGAAGATGTAGGAGCTGGTCCCCATACATTTATATGCACCAACTCCAATTTCTTGCTTTTCAACCCCTTCTAACTTTGGAGAATGAAACCTTCTTCAATTTGCCCATCACACAGTTTTTAAGGAAATACAACTCTTATGACTTCAATCCTTGGAGTTTCCCCTTTGATTGTAGGGATTTCAACCCTCTCTTGCTCATATGTCCAATCCTCTTGTGCCATAGATCAACATCTATCTCCTCTGCAGCTGCAATAGTATCAAACACTTTATTGATCAAGTAAAGTATACCTTCCATATTTCCTAATGCAATAATGACTGTACCCTTGGTGCCTTCCACGAGTCTCCTGTGAAACAAGTTCTGTAGCCCTCTGAGGCTAACTAGCTCACTGAGATCAGATTTTTCCTTAGTCATGGCGCATTTCTAACATCTTTGAGCTTCCAAACTGCACCGCTTGGTAGCTTAACATCCACATTACCTCTTCCAATGATGTCGCACACCATATCATCTATAAAATACACCCTCCCCAAGTCACCCTTGGTGTAACTCTTGAAGGCACTCTTCGACAAAGTTGCATGAAAGGATGCTCCCAAGTCCACAGCCCTGGATTCCGTGTTGACACGTGAGAGGATCAATGCATCATGATCCTCCTCAACTAAAACATTTACAGTGGAGTTCATCATCAGTAGAACACCACTTAGCTTCTTTAAAGTAGGACAGTTCTTCATGAAGTAACATGCCTTCCCATAATTCCAACAATCCAGCTTTGTCTTTCTATGACTTGATTTTCCTCTTCGAGACATTGACCTATTTTTGTTATGCCTCCTTTCAGCATGTCTTTCCCTGATCTCAGCATTCAGTTCTAAGGTAGATGCATCTCCATGAGATTTTTTCTGCACCTCCTCATTTAGCATAAGCTCAACAGTATTTCCGAATTTCAATGATGCATTCCCCGATGAATTACTGATGGCTAGAACCAACCCATCCCAACTGTCCGGCAATGAAGAGAGGAATAACAAAGCTCAGACCTCGTCATCAAAACTGATGCCCGCAAACTCAACTGGCTCATCATGGTGTTGAACCCATTGAGGTGTTTAGTCACTGAATAGTCATCCATCATCTTCATATTAAACAGTCTTTTCATCAAGAAAACCTTATTTAAAGATGAGGGCTTCATATGCATCCTCATCATGGCATTTATGAGATATACATTAGTTTTCTCATTAATATTGTTAAGAGCAACAGAAGAAGATAGAGATAAGCAAATCAAACATAGTGTAGTTCTATCAAGAACTTCCCATTCTCCATCAATCATAGCTGTAGGTTTCTTCTCGGCTCCTTACAATGGAAGATACAACTTCTTCTAGTGTAGCAGATCCTCCATCTGCATTTTTTAGAATGCAAAGCTTGTTCTGCTGAATTTCTCAATCTTGTGCCTCATCTCTTTAGCCATTGCTTCTACTCTAAATAAGCAACCCTAGGACAAATAAGGTAAACCACTCATTGATACCACTTGTTCGTGATGAACTTAATCCTGAACACTCTGTTACGTAGCAGATGCGGTTTAAGAAAAAACACACTTTTAATTTGAGGACCGGGGTTGCGTTGATGGTTACTAAAATATCACAAGACTAAAAAATGAACAAACATCCAAACAAAAAGAAATACGTGGAAAACCTAAGAATGGGAAAAAATATGGAGCTACACACATGGAATTCCACTAGAATAACTTAAAGGTTACAGAGCTACAACGAGCTTATCACCTCAGCACAAATACTTTAGCTCTTACTCTAGAATGGAGAGGGGAGAAAGTAGCCACCACCTGGAGTGTCTCCTCCAATATGCAAGAGCTAACTTGGACTACAGCTCCTTAGGGTTTAGCTTAAGGTTATCCTCCTCACAGTAGCCTTAGCTTCCAAATTGAAATGCCGACACTTAGGTTTTTCACACTACCTCTTTGCTTAAGTAACCAACTAAATTTTAGACCCTGAAAGGTCTAAATTTCCATCAGATTTACTTAGAGCAGAACCTGGACCGAAGCATATTTCTGTCAGGCTCTACTGCGTGCCATAGCACTCGTGGCTCTAATTAAGCCAACTACGGTATATGGTAGCATCGATCTCTTCAATTGAGTCCGCTGAGGCATGCTTTAGTGCCAAGCTCTTGAGTTGAGTCCACTGTGGCATGCTGTAGTGCCAAGCTCTCAAGTTCAGACCTGCTGACCCGCTGCAGCCTGTTGTGGTGTCGCTTTCTACGATAGCGCATTGCAGTAACAATTTCTACTGTGGTGCGCTATAGCACTTGCTTCTCGATTGCTGACCACTGAGGCACACGATAGTGCCTCAGTCTTGAATTGGGACTGCCTGGGTGCACTGCGGTGTTCCACGTCATGCTGCGACATGCCACATTGCGCTACAGTGCCTTTGCTGCTACTGGACACTAAAGGCTTTCCACCGTATAACATAGAAGATACTCTTGGTTGCTGCTGCTTCTTCTCCTCTTCATCCTAGAGTAAGGCTTGTGTTTTTTATCAATGGTTAAACTCTTTGTAACTTTGTATTCTTTAAGATTCTTAGTGGATATCTTTTGTGGTGTGACTCCATGGTTTTTCCTCTTCTTAGGTTTTCAACATAATTTTCTAGGTTTGGATGTTTATGTGCTTTAGTTTATTTTACATGTATCTGCTGTAATTTCTTGTTTGTGAATCTATGATTTTGAATTTGTTTGGTAACCATCAATGCAACCACGATCCTCAATCAAACACGTTAGTAAAACCATTTTTGCTGCAGAGTGTATCATTGGTGGTGCAGGAAGGTTATATTAATCACCAACAAGTGGTATCAGAGCATCAGGTTACCATCTTGGTCCTAAGGTTTGTTATTTGAGTGGGTAAAATGGCCAATGAGATGAGACACAAGATAGAGAAATTCAGCAAAACAAACTTTGTGTTATGAAAAATATAGATGGAGGATCAGCTTTACTAAAAAAAGTTATATCTTCCATTAAAAAAACCTAACATAAAACCTACAACTATGACTATCAAAGAATGGGATGTTTTTGATAGAACTGCACTGGGTTTGATTTTTTTATCATTGTCTTCTTCTGTTGCATTTAACTTTGTTAATGAGAAAACTACTATAGATCTCATACATGCCGAGATGAGAATGTATGAGAATCCCTCAACTTTAAATAAAGTTTTCGCAATGATGATATTTTTTAATATGAGGATAATGGATGGCTATTCAGTGACTGAACACCTCAATGGGTTCAACAAGGTGATGAGCCAATTAAGTTTAGTGGGCATCAGTTTTGATGATGAGGTCCAAAATTTGTTGTTACTCTCTCAATTGTTAGATAGTTGGGATGGGTTGGTTATAACTATCAATAACTCATCAGGAAAATGCGTCATTAAGATTTGATGACATTGTCGGGCTTGTGTTAAATGAGAAGGTGCAGAAGAAATCTCATGGGGGGGCACCCTCCTTAGCATTGAATGCTGAAAGTGGGGGAAGACATGCAGATAAGAGACATAACAAAAAAGGTCAATGTCTCAATGAGGAAAATCAAGTCATGGAAAAGAAAAGCTAGATTGCTGGAACTATGGGAAGGCATGTCACTTCAAGAAGGATTGCCCAACCCTGAAGAAGCCAAGTGGTGGAGGTAAAATGATAAACCCCACTTTAAATGTTTAAGCTGAGGAATATCAGGATGTGTTGATTCTCTCACTTGTCAACATAAAGTCTTGAGTGGTGGACTCGGTGCATCCTTTCATGCAACTCTATCGAGGAGTGCCTTCAAGAATTACAACAAGGGTGACTTGGGGAAAGTATAACATGGAGATGATAACTGCTTGTGACATCATTGGTAGAGGTGATGTGGATGTTCAGCTACCAAGTGGTGCAGTTTGAAAGTTAAGAGATGTTAGACATGTGTCATGTCTAAAGAGAAATCTAATTTTTGTGAGCTAGTTAGGCAGAGAAGGCTACTGCACTTATTTCATTGAAGACTCATAGAAAGTCACCAAGGGTGCACTCATTATTGCATGAGACAATATGGAAGGTACACTTTACTTGATCTATAAAGTGTATGATTCTATTATAACTATAGAAGAGATGATAGATGCAGATCTATGGCACCAGAGGCTTGCCCATATAAGTGAGAGAGATTGACATCCTTATAGTTAAGGGAAAGCTCTAAGGACTGAAGTCAGCAGATCTGAATTTCTGTGAAGATAGTGTTGGGCAAGCAGAAGAAGGTTTCATTCTCCAAAGTTGGAAGAGAGCAGAAAAGCAAGAAACTTGAGTTGGTGCATACAAACATATGGGGGCCAGCTCCTACTTCTTTCATAAGTGGAGCCACATATTTTGTCACCTTCTTTAATGACCATATGAGAAAAGTATGATTTTAGTTTCAGAAACATAAATATGATGTGTTTGATGTGTTTGGAAAGTGGTTAGCTTTGGTAGAGAATGAGACATAATTAAAGCTTAAGTGCTTGAGGTCCTGATAATTATGGCGAGTACTGTGATTGAGAGTTCAAGGAGTTTTGTGCCTTGAGAAGTATCAAGAGGGAGTTTGTAGACCCAAGAACACCACAACAAAATGGTGTTGTAGAACGAATAAATACGATAATAACAGGAAGTTCCAGGAGAATGAGACTGCATGCAGGTCTCCCAAAGCAGTTTTGGGCTAAGGTTGTTAACACAGTTAGTTTACTTGATAAATCGAGGACCTTTCATACCCTTGAATGAACAGGATTCCCAAGGAAGCTTGGGGCAAAAAGAAGGTGAATCTAAACAAATTCAAGGTATTTAGCTGTTCATCATATGTGAATATTGATGTAGGATCCAATATCAAGCTTTACGCTAAGGTGATCAAGTGCACATTCGTTGGATATGGTGCAGGCAAGTTTAGTTACAGATTCTGGGACAATCTAAACCAGAAGGTCATTATAATTAGGGATGCCAATTTTAATGAATGTGAAATGTATAAAGACTATATTGGAGTCAAGACTAATTCAAATGATACTTCAGATGTTGAGCCCCAACATGTAGAAATTGATGATAGTGCTGAGCATGATGTTGGAATACATGAAGATGCTTAAGAGGGTGTCAATATTGAACCATAAACACCCATATTGAGAAAATTCACAAGAGTTACAAGACCGCCACAAAGGTACTCTCCTTCCTTATTTTACCTATTACTAATGGATGGTGGTGAACCAGATAGCTTGGAAGAGGCACTTTAGGTTGAAGATTCAATAAAGTGGGAGGCTTCCATAAATGATGAAATAGCATCACTCATATTAAATGAGACATGGGAGTTGACACCTCTACCAACTGGGAAGAAGGCCCTTTAGAACAGTTGGTTTATCAGGTGAAGGAAGAGCCAAAAGGGAGAAAGTGCTACATGGCGAGGCTTGTAGTACAGGGCTTCCAGCAAAGGCTTGGGGTCGACTATAGTGAGATCTTTGCCCCAGTTATAAAGATGACAACCATCAGGGTTGTGTTCACCATTATTATAGTTGAGGATTCGTATTTGGAGCAAATGGATGTCAAAACTGCATTCCTTTATAGAGAGCTGGAGAAGGAGCTGTACATACAACATCCTGAAGGGTACAAGGCTCAATAGAAGGGAAAAGCTAAGCTAAGTGTGTAATCTCAAGATATGCCTCTATAGCTTGAAGTAAGCCCCAAGGCAATGGTACAAGAAATTCAATAGGTTCATGCCAAAATATGGGTACAAGAGATGCCAAGCCAATCGCTATTTTTACATAAAATAAGGTAAGTCCTCCTATATCATTCTATTATTGTATATGGATGATATGTTGATTGTAGGATCGAATAAGGAAGAGATAAGTGACAGACTAAAAATGTACGTCTGTGCTTACACACAATTGCACGGTGGTCTGAAGTAATAATGGGATGGTAAAATCTTGAGATTTAGCATCCTCTCGGAATGGTATTTGTTTTGTTATTAGAGTTTACCTAAGCACACTAATGTTTAAATGATGATTAAGTTGAATTTTGATCCTGAATTACTCTAGTTAAGGAATCTTGTTAGAGATGACTTGTTTGATTAAAATAGAGAGAGTTGGGTTTTGGTATATAATTCAATAAGGATTCCACCTTAGTACTCTTTGCTTAAATTTTATGTCAAGTGAATTTGATGAATTCTCACATTTGATTATTAAGAAACATAACCTTATTTAGGGAATCCCCTAAATATACTTATATCTTATCTAGTGCTCAGAAAGGAACCACTGTCATGTTTACTCTCGGCATTTAGACATTCATGAGATATAAATTTGATGAATTCACTGCTTATGTCTAAGTTATGAATTATTATATTGATTTGAGTATCTCATGAACTTGACTTCTTCAATGGCTCTCATGCATCTATTTTTATATTTAGTTAAAGAGTTGAGCTGCTAGGCTTTAAGGGCTTAAGTCACATCACCCTTATATCACACAGTGCTCTAAGACCTCAAGTAAACATAAAATTAGCTACGGAGCTCTATCAATGGCTCTAGGCTCACATGCATCATCATCTTGATTTAGCAAAGGTCAGTGTACTATGCGGCTCAATAGGGCTTATGACTGAGCCCTAAGCTCGACATGCACAATAAACCTCACATAAATCAAGTGAGATTAATGGAGCTCATAAATTATTATAATTCTCCAAGGCTCAATAGATCTACTCAATTCTAAGATTATGCATCGAGCATTTACGCATAGCGAATATTGTCACTGGCACACAGATTTTACATTTTACTTGTATTTTCCAAATCATTTATTCACATGCATTAACAGAAATAAACTAAATGACATAATTTTAAATTGAAGAGTACACAATGTTTTTACTTTAATACATTATTACATATGTATTCCCCAACCTTCTCCAAGGAGGGCTTAGGATGCCATTGATTATATACAATAAGAAAAGCAACAAAGAAGGATCAACCCTTGCATGTTTTGTCCAGGAAAAGAATCTAGAAAAAGGAAGAGATACAATACTAGGGAACATATACTTGCATTCTCCTTGCTTTCTCTCTTGCTTGATCTTTCTCCTCTTCCTTCCTTCTATGCTCCTCGAATCTCCAGCTACAGCCTTGCTCTCTTTGGGGAAATGTTCTCCTTCTCTTTGATCTATAATATTCTTCTGAAAAAATGACTTAGCTATAGGAATTCTGGAGACCTCCCTTTGTCTTCAATCTAAGCTTTTATAATCTATAGTAATCCCCATAACATTAATGCAGCCACTCCTTCTATCTCCTCAGAATTTAATTGCCTTAATTAATTATTCCTTTATTTTCTTGAGAAGGGAAAGATTTTAATTGTAATCAATTTAATTGCTACTATGGAAAAGAAAAGAATTAATTTTCCTTTTTTTCCCAATACTGATTTGCATTCTCATGCCTAAGAAATTTTACGGCAGGCGTTACGATGCGCGGTATCACCAAACTTTTGATCTTGAGGGTGCTACGGCACGCGATAGTGCGATACTTTTGTATTTAATGGCGTTGCAACGCTCGGTAGTGCCATAGGATACCGCTGCAACACACGGTAACGCCTGTTCCTTAGAAAATTATATAAGTGTTTATGGCATGTGGTTGTATTTGATCCAATGTAGCACGTGATATCACAAGACTTTTGGTGATGTTGACACTGCAGCGCATAGTAGCGCTGAACTTCTGGTCATGAGACCGCTGCAATACGCAGTAGAGTCTGGCTTTCAATCTGGTATTCGTTGTGGTGCGTAATAGCGCTTAGCTTTCGAGCTAAAGTCTGCCATAGCGAGATGTGGTGCACCATAGTGAGTTTCTTTTAGATTTATCATATTTTGATTGCAAACTTTATTTCATCTCTTTTTTTCCTAAATGGTAGCAAACACATATCAAAGCATACTAATCATATTAAAAATTGTTACTTTAATAAACTAAATTAACAATAAATCTTAGATTTATCACACCTCACACTTAGCTTCTTGCTCATCTCTGGTACACAATGAAATGATTTTTAGAATTCTTAAGTTGCACAATTACAAGAATAATTATGAAACTTTCTTCTTTTAAGAGTTTACCTAACTCAGTGATTAGTGAAACATGAATTCTAAATCATATTTAGCTTAGTCTTTCCACTCCTTTCACTATTCTATTTTCCCTCCTTCACCTTGATGTATGATGCTAAACCAAAATATTTAGGAGGGATTTCCAGGCTCTCTTGGTTGAGAAGAACCAAGCGTCAATGTTTTAGAAATTTCTGGTGCCTTATGTGCTTCTTCTTAAGAAATGCAAAGAGTGTTACTTTTTAGGAGAGATATTTTTCTTCATCCTGATTTTCTCAAATTTCTTAATTATTTTTGTGGAGATATTTTTCTTCATCCCCTTAATTATTTTTTGCATTCATTCTGCGGGAGAGACATTTTTCTTCTTCTATTTCGTTAAGTAACTCAAGTTGGGGTGAATTTTGCATATACCATGGTAGTTTATTGTGCGCATTGAAATTTTTCAAAAAATTATTTGAAAATAGAATCAAAAGATTAACAATGCAAGTTAAGGTGGAAATGAGTTTTTACTAAGAATTATCAAACTAAAAATACAAAAAAAAAAAATTACAAGCCTGATCAATCATCTTTGTCATCTTCATCTTCCTCTTCTTCGTCTTCTTCTTCATCTTCATCATCTTCAGGCCATGGTAAGTTTGGAGGAGGCTCAAGCATTGGGGGTTGTGGGAGGACAAATTCTATTGGTCCACCATGAAAGCTCCAATTTGAAACCATTATTCCAAAAGCTAAGTGGAAGTCATGTTGGAACCAGGTGTTACAGATACATGGCGGCCTTGCAGTTCTACATGTCTTCCTCTACACATTTCCCAACATATTTTTGCCGCTCCCTCATTTTGGAAATATCTTCATGGATATTTTTTAGTTTCGATTTAATTCATGAAAAAGAAGAAGATGCCTCACCTTCCTCCCCTTGCCTTCTTTCTTACTCCTCTCCCCTTCTTGAAATCAAGAATGTAAATTGTGAAGGGAAAGAGAAACACAGGGAGATATCACAATGTCGCTGGAGGTTAACTTGACTCCTTGGTCAAGGCAAATTCCAAAAATTAAGGATCCAAAAGATAAGGCCGCACAAGGCTCGGTCAACGGCTTGCCATAAATGCTCTAGTATAACCCAAATATATGAATATCTCTAGGTCATTCAATTGAAAAAATAGGTACTGCCCTTTCCTGAGTTACCTCATTAAGATGCTTAGATGGAATTATCCTACTAGAGATTAGGACATGCCATGCATTACATGAGTTTGTAAGGAGGGCTCATGGAATGTTGGCTATATTCCCTCTCTAGTTGGCGTTGTGCTGAGTGAGGGCTCTTGTGACAGCCATAAGGTTAAATTCTTCATTCAAGCAGGCTTGGTAAGAGCAATTTTCTATTGCCCTTAGTCCATAGAATTTTTTGATCTACTCGAGCCCGAAATTCACAACCTTTCCCTATACAAAAATTTTTCTCCCCCTTGCATAGGTAGCATTGGTGATGACCTCTTACACAAGAGTTAGGTATGAATCAAACTACAAACTGAGCAAGTTTTTTCATCCTTGGTGTACTACATCAAGGTAGATGATAGGATCAGAGAGGGTGAACCCCCTTTTTGGGATGAGTTTGCATTTGGAAGTAATCAAGATGTATCACTATTCTGCCTCAACCAAAGAGAACCTCTTACTTTTGAAAATGCCTCCAAAGGATGAGGCTACGGTACCCTTACTTGCCATACTCTTTTTCTGTGAGGCCATTTATCAAGGAAAAATATCTGATTACTTTGGTATTCAAGATAGAATTATTCTTAGGATATTTGTGTGAGGTTCCATACCACGCTCCTCACTATTTATACACACCCAGAATATTTAAATTTTCTCTTAATTATTAGTTCAAACTCACTTCATTGGCTGGTCAAATGTCCTTTAATGTATGCCATGAATGTGAGTTGAAATAAAGTGCTTGGAAAGATGAAAAAGAGATTCCTTACAGCATTTTGCTATAACCCTATTCAAGAGGCACTCTATAGAGATTTTGACTACTTGGGAATTTGCTCCCAGTCATTTAAGGCACTAGCTATGCACATTTATGCCATGCGTTACAGTACACTGAAAAGCACAACGGTGCGCGATAGGTCTTTACTCTTGAGCTGAGGAACACTACAGTGCACAGTTGCATCAAATTCCAGTGTGGCGCACCACAATGCCTTGCGCGCTACAATGCTGAAATGCGCTATGGCACGCTGTAGCGTCTGATGTAACATAAATTTTGAAATTTTCTTATTTCTAAATGCTAGATTGCAAGATTTTATATTACCTTTACTACTTTACTAAGCTAAATAGTAGAAATAAGTAATCAAGAAATGTTGGGTTGCCTACCAAAAAGCGCTTGCTTTAATGTCATTGGCCAGACCATTTTAAGTGCTAACACCTCTAATTATCAGAAGAGATCTCCTTCTATATTTTTGAAGTATGTGGATGAGAACTAACAGAAGTTGTGCTCAAACCTAGAACTTCTAATTCCTTACTCTCAGCTTCTCTTATCACAGTTTGAGGTGCAAGGATGTCTTTCTTCTTCTATTTCCCCTATCTAGTTTTCTCTTATGTTTTTATGTTCACTTTCATACTTCCTCCAGATGAGGTGCTCTTTGTGTTTTCTGATTCCGGTTCAGTTAATAGGAGATCTTCTAGTTCAATATCATTTAGAGATTTTCTTCTCTCAATTTTATTCTCCAAATAAATTTAACATTCCTTTGTTTAAACAACATGGGCATGAGATCTATATCATTTAGAGATTTTCTTCTCTCAATTTTATTCTCCAAATAAATTTAACATTCCTTTGTTTAAACAACATGGGCATGAGATCTATATCTTATGTTCTTCCATTTATCCTTACGGTCATTATCCCCATTCTTGCATCAATGATGGCTTGGGTGGTTGATAGGATGGGTTTTTCAAATATGATGGTGGAATTTTTATTCCACCTATCCCATTCACAAATCATAAAATCAATTGGAACTATGAAGCTTCCTAAACCCACAACAATATTTTTACCACACATAGCTCGGTTAAAGAATCTAAGTTATCAAATTATAAAATTATTGGGGTATTGACAGACCTAAAATATGCGTCTGCGCTTTCATGCAAGTGTACGTGGTCTGAAGTAATAAGTGGAAAATTTGAGTTTCCGGGATTTATCGAACCATAGAAAGTTGGATGTTTTGTTACGAAGGTGTATCTATTATCACTAGTGTTTAAGCTATCAATATCTTGTTTAAGTTGGTTCCAGAATAAGCATGACAATCACAATAGTAAAAAATTAGTCAAATAAAAGGAAGAGGAGAGTTGACGTTTCTCCCACATGACATGATAGATAACTTATATATGATGATTCCTCAAGCGTTTATCTTTCATTTTCTTGATCTTAATCAAGTGCACATTATCCTTCCTTGAGTTTTATCTCGAAGAATTACAATTTCAAATCTTGTGCACGAAATGAACACACAGTCGGTTCTATTTCAACACAAAGATTTTTATAAGATTTTACCTCATCTCTTGATCATGGAGATGAGGGTTTTTAACTTTTAAGATCTTATAAGCATTGATTCCACTAAGAGCGTCACATGCATCACACATAGTTGAGATGAGGGATTGATTTCATTGGTCTCAATGACTATGTCATCCTCGTTCATGAGCACTAAACTATTCCATTCCTGTCCTCAATTATGTTGAGCTACAGAGCTCAATTAGTGGGTCTTAGCATCACACACATCAACTCTTTGGTTGAGCTAAGATTAAGGTGCACTAAGCTCAATAACTTTTTCACATAGTTCTAAGCTCTCATGCACTCATAAATTTAGTATCAAACCAAGGTGAGTTATGGAGCATAAGACAACTTAGTTCTTGAGTTAAGAAGTAATTTTCCTTTGGTCCACATTCAAGTCCATAATAATCATATACATTTATTTAGCAAGTCATTAAGTTCACAATTTTTATTAATACTTGAGAAAAACTTCATACATTTTATAGTAATTATCAAAACATGTGGGATTGCCCCAACCCTCCTCAAGGGAAGGTTTAGCTCTCCATTACAAAAGAGATGAAAAAGAACACATATATGGATAAAAACCCTTTCATGATCAACTAAGAAGAGAAATTACAAAATAAGAGATTAGAAAATACTAGGAACATTCCTTGGGAAGTTCTCCAAATTCTTCTTCTCCTTGCTTGAAGTGCCTCTCTTAGGTCCCTAGTGCTGCCTTTCACCTCCTTCTCCTTAGCAAGTTGAGCTCCTCCACCCTTGGGGAGTTCTTCTTCTCTTCTATGTAGCCCCCTCTCTTAACTTAAGTAAAGTGAACAATTTTTGGAACCCTCCTCTAGTTAAGAGAGGAGCTATTTATAGATGACGGGCTGCATCCTCATACTCAAGATCAAAACCTAGCAATGCCTTTTTAAGAAAAACTGAGTAATGATGGAAAATTCCAATTGATGGGTGAAGGTGACCAATATTTTCCATTGTTTTATCCTTCTCATCACATCAAAGAGGTTGCTTTCCATTTTAAAATGGAGTTGCAGCAGAGGGAATGATAGCCTGGATACAAGACGCTGGTTGGGGGTCTTGTCCCAGCCGCAATTAATACACCTGTTAGACAGAAAAATCGGCGGCCGCTACAGCGCGCTGTGCCGAAAACAAATTGAAAAGAGGCCCGATGCAGCACGCGATCGCGCCGGCATTTCGCAAAATGCTCTGCTATCGCGCTCCATCACGCCCGCGGTTCACAAACTGAACCGCTGCTGCGCGCGATCGCGCCTCCAGTTCGCAAACTGAACCGCTGCAGCGGCGATCGCGCCGACGGTTCTCAAACTGAACCGCTGTAGTGCGCGATCGCGCCGCTGTTCGCAAACTTAACCGCTGCAGGGCGCGGTCGCGCCGGCGGTTCGCAAACTGAACCGCTACAGCCCGCGGTCACGCCGGCGGTTCGCAAACTGAACTGCTACAACGCGAGGTCACGCCGCCGGTTCGCAAACTGAACCGCTGCAGCGCACGGTCGCGCCGGCAGTTCGCAAACTGAACCGCTGCAGCGCGCGGTCGCACCGGCAGTTCGCAAACTGAACCGCTGCAGTCCGCCGTCGCGCCCGCGGTTCGCAAACTGAACCGCTGCAGCGCGCCGTCGCGCCCGCGGTTCGCAAACTGAACCGCTGCAGCGCGCCGTCGCGCCCGCGGTTCGCAAACTGAACCGCTGCAGTGCGCCGTCGCTTCGCAAACTGAACCGCTGCAGCGCGCCGTCGCGCCAGCGCTTCGCAAGATGGCCCGCTGCAGCGCGCTGTAGCGCGCGGCAGCAGGTTTTCCTTTAGAAATTTTGGAAAATTCTCCAAATTGCTCGAAATTTATTAGATAGGCTTTTTTCCTGAAATAGATAGGCAAAGTTGGATTAAAGAGCAGTTTTAATATGAAAAATATATGAAATTTTTTTTTATTTAGGGTATAAATTATGGATTCATCAGGTATCCTCTATCCCCCAACTCATAGCCATTTATAAATATGAAAGAGCATCACAATGACCGAGGCTCCTAGACCATACAAGGGTTCTAAAAGAACCTCCCCTTCAATGAAGTATAGGATGTTCATCCTTTTGGGATCTCCACAAGGTTTTAGCAATTAAGTTTCCATTTAAATGTTTAGCACTAGTCGTCCTAGTTTTTCTCTCTTAAGTTTCTTTTCTTGAGGCACCTCCTAGGTGTTGAAGTAAGGATTATTTTACCCATTATTAGAACTTCCATTATTATTTCTATGGTGATTTACCTGCCTTGTACTAGAAGGTGCAAAAGGATTATTTAGGTTACAGTTCTCATTATTATATTTTCCCCTGCACAAATCACAGTAAATTTCCTGGGTAGTATTCATGTTCATGCTCCTTATCTTTTGATTTAGAGCATTTATATCATGTTGGAGAGCTAGAATTTGGCTAGTCTCATTAACATTGTTAACTTCTTTCTTATTTAAATTTAGTTTTTCAGTAGGCCATTGATACGCATTACTAGCCAGTTCCTCAAGGAGTTCGTATGCTTCCTTATGAGTTTTGCTTCTAAGGGAACCCCCGCAGTTGCATCAATTACGATCCTAGTGGGTACATTCAGTCCATTATAAAATATTTTCACCTGCATCCACTATGGAAACCCATAATAAAGTTTCCCCATCATCTGAGGCACTCCTTGAAGCGCTCCCAACTATCTTATAAAGTTTCCCCGTCAAGTTGACAATAATTGGTTATCTTAATTCTTAACCTAGCGGTCTTGGCAGGTGGATAATATTTGGCAATGAATTTTCTAGCCAAAACATCCCAAGTGCGTATAGAATTGCCAAGTAGAGAACTAAGCCAACTCTTAGCTCACTCTCTCAGAGAAAATAGAAATAACCTGTGGGGCCCCGTACCCTCCGTGGTCATGCAAATCTGATATTAGCATAATCATGAGGAGTGCAGCACTCCAACTGTGGCAAATCCCAAACTTAAGTATAGTCAGGTAAGGCCCAACTTGCCTTAAGCAGAAGACTTGTCACCTAGAGCTATGAACATACATCAACATATCAAAGTAGCAGAAGTAGAAAATAGTATACATAACACCCAAATAACAGCATGGTATTATAATGTAAAAACAACAGTAATTTAGCTCAAAGTGTAGAAAGTAAATACATCGAGAATTAATATTACTACAGACTGAATAGTTTAAAGAGAAGAGGAAAATCTCTAACAACAATAACTCAGCTCAAAGTGCAGAAAGTAAATACACCGAGAATTAAATATTATTATAGATTGAATAGTTTAAAGAGAAGAGGAAAAACTCTCATCCTCACAGTAAAAATAAAAAGCTAACTAGGCAGCAACAGGAAGGCTCTCCTCCTGTCCAAGCTCCTCATTGATAGAACCACCGACGAATAACTCCAAATCTGATATTTGTCGGTATCACAAATACCAGGCCCCAGCCAACAAAAGAAAAATGTTACAGTTAGACAAATCATCTAAGTGCATTTTAAGCTGATTTAAGTGAACTGAACATTTTAAAGATATCACAATAACTACTTTAAATATGCAAGCATTTTGAAGTGCATCTAGCTTCAAGGAAAAGAGATAGCTATAAACAATGCATTTATAACTGAACAACAGGTTTGTAAAAATAATATACAAATATGAAACTAAGCAAGGTAAGGCTAACGAGCAAGAATATCTGCAAGTACTGATGAACTCATCCTAACATGCTTATGATCATATGAATATATGCCAATTGCATATAAAGTAAACTATACTGAACATGTAGAATAACATACAAGACTAGCATCCTAGCATGTAAAAATTTAATAACTACTCAATAGGAACATATTTACAAGCATGCAGATCTACTAAATAAAAGGCCACTGAAATGTGTGGCAAGCAAAATAAGTACAGAAATGTCAGAAGTAAAGCCATTGAAACATGTGGAAAGGCAACTAAATGTACTGAATAGTAAGGCTATTGATGCATGTGGCAAAGCAAAACAAAGCACTGAATTAAAGTAAGAATATGCCTAAAATATAATACTGCTATAACAGAAACAGGCCTTACAGGGCCTCTGAACAGAAATTTCAACGTGTCCATCCTAGACATCATCAGAGCTGGGTCAGAGTTGAACTTATAGAATAAGACATGTGTCCATCCTAGCCAAGCACTGGCCTAGGTCCGAGTCTATTCTATAATAAAACTAGAACTGAGGAGGCAGACTGAGCTAGCACATACCCTACTGAACTGAATGCACTAAAAGTACTAAATGAATGTTATACTTTTCAAATGCTAACTTAGGATACATTATCCATATTCTAAGTTTACCTATTATGTCCAAGGAAGAAGGTTCAATTTTTATGGTGTGGAGAGCAACTATGTCAAAGTAAGAAAGAGACTCAATCTAGACTTATGTGATATCTATTGTTGTCTAATTTATCCCATCTAACTATTCTGAGAAGATACAAGTTTAAGATCTCCAATATCCAATTATCGAGTAAAATTGCAGATTCACAACCTTAATGTTAACACTAGAACTCAACAAGTTCTAGTTCCAAATCAAGTGACGACTATAAGAGTTCAAAGTAAATAAATCAACGACTTAATTATTATCATTCTTCTCACTTAACCCAGTTCTTGTTTAAGTAAATCAAGACCAAGGATCCTGGACTTAAACTCCACATTTGGGGTTCAAATCTAGAATCCAAGGTAATAGCCTAATAAAGATCTAAGGTTCTCACACAACCTTAATCTAAAAGTAGAGATCTTAGGAGCTGAACGAATTAGAAACTAAGATCTTAAGAGCGGTTATTCTAATATCGTAAGACAAAATAAATCAATTTAAAAACATAAGAATCTAAGATCTATATTTAATCCATAGTATAATCATATTATTCTATAGATTGAATCAATCATACACCCACAAGGAGATTTCAAAAGGATTAGATAGTAAAACATTTAAGGGATTCTGGAGAAGATATTTCAATTCAATCAGATGATCTAAGGTCTAAGATCTAAGATTTGATCACTTTAGATCTTAAGAAGAACTTTTCAAGATTTCTTTAGTTCAATTTTTATTAAACATGAGATTTTAGAAAGGTTTTAATGTATTAACTAGAGACAATTTATTGAAATTCTAAGGTTTAAGGGATGCTTAAACATATTTTGGTTAAAATGACCAAAATACCCCTCTTAAAACTAAAATTGGGTTTTTAGGATTTAATTATTTAAATTGATTCAAGTCTGATTTAATGAGCTTTATATTGATTAGTAAAGCGGAATAAGCACTTATCTTAAGAATTGATAACATAATTAGCTTAATTATCACTAATTACACCTTAAGACCAACTAAGGTGATTAAAGAATATAAGGCACCCTAGGGTGATCCAAATATATTCATAGGCTCTACTATACTTAATAAGGTATTAGGAATTAGGTTTATCAAAATTAGAGGTTAATCTAAGGTTTAATTCAATAATCCCATACTAAGGTAATTAAGAGGTGATTAACAATTTTAGAGATCTTAAATTATCTATAATAGCTTAATTAGGTTCTCTATAGTCTCATGAGCAATCAGAGACCTTAATTAATATTTTTGGGCATTTAATGAATTAATTATGATTTAAATGAAGATAGAAAATAATTAGGCAATTAATTAAAATTTAACCATTGAATCTTTAATTATATTTTACATTAATGCTTCTTGCATTTTTCTGATTATAATAGTATATTGGATTATACCATTTGGATAAGTATAACTGAAGTTATTTAAATAATTTAAACTGTATTTTTATTTAAATTGGAATCATATGATTTTTAATTAAACTCATTTATCTTTTATTTTTCATAAGAAATTTAATTCCTTCAATCAATTTATTACCCAGCCCAAATTCCAAACCGTGCGAGTCGGATCGGGGCATAGTGTGGCGACCCTGCCCCGCCATGGTCTTGTTAACTCTTAAGTTAACATGATTACGGTGGAGGGGTTACCAAATGACAAGGTCCTTACTTAGAATTGGTTTAGACATATATTTTAATCCAACTTAACTAAGTACTTTGCCATTCATAAAGTAATATCTCACTAAATGAATCATACAAGAAAATGTAGAAAGCGCGGAAGCATAAAATACAACATCCATCCATACAACACAATAATCCAGAATAAGAAAAGAGCTGAAAAGAAATAATTAACATGTATTATTACAACATTTTAATAAGTTTAAAGAACTGAAAAGAAAACTCCCAATCTCACAAGCAGAAAGGAAACTAAATCTAAGGATCTTCAGGCACGGATTCCTCCTCCAATGGCAAGCTTTCCACTGGATCAACTGCTTCAATAAACTCAGAACCTACCATTATCAGTTTTATAATGGTAGGGCCCCAACCAATAAAAGAAAAACTGGTTAGACTATTATCTAAGTACATTTTAGGGTAAAAGTTTTATTAAGTTAACTGAATATCACCATAAACCAGTACAATAAGCAAGTAGGTGCAGAAAGCGTAAGAAAAGAATGGTATAAAGTTATAAATAAATAGTTTATAACTGAATCAACTAGGAAGTAAGCACATACCTCCTCCAAGCAACTGCAACAAAGTCAGGTAAGCAAAAAAAAGACTAAATAAATACTATAAAGAAAATACATTCTAAACATGTTTATGATCAATCAATTATATGGTAATCAACATAAAGTAAGAAAAACATGTGAACAAGACTAGCATCCTAAATACAACAAATAAATCTAGCATCCTATATATAAATAAGGCTTAGAAAAGTACAGTATGACTATAAGTAAAAATAATGCTGAAATGTAGAAAAGAGTAAAGTAAAACAGTAACTAAAAACTGAAATGGCTATTTAAGCCACTCAACTGAAGGCATACTCAGTAAAATACTTAGCCTGATGGGCCAAGAAAGAAGCTTTGAATTTAGTATCACTAAAAAACCTCTTAGCCTGATGAGCTAAGACCGAAACTAAATGTAAGTATACTTGAATTAGTATAACCATATCAGATCCTGACTATCCAGTTAGTACGGCATGAGTCTATCCTATCCCACTGACTAGGCATGGCATAGACTATCGGACTGACCTGAACAATGTAGCCGACCCCGAACGGGTGATTGAAGAGGCATACTAATCAATCTACACCTTACAAAAATACTAGAAGAAAACAAAATGCTATTTATGAATGATCAAAGTTGATGTAAGATAATTATCAATCATCTTATGTACCTCATATATACTCATGGTTTAAAGCTCAAATCAAGGTAAGCGAAGCATCAAAAACAAATTGAGCAAGAGACTCTATCTAAAACACAGGTGATATCCTTTGTTGTCTACTTATTCATTCTATCTACTCTAAGTTACATAAGTTTCAGAATTATCAATTCATACACATTCTGTAACTTAGAATCACGAATCCTACTAATTGAAGAAAATTAGGACTGGCCAAGTCCTAACTATATTTTAATGAAAAGACGACTACTTGGTTAAACTGAATAAATCATCGACCTAATTTTATAATTTAAATTACCCCAACCTCATCTTGATTAGCTAAATCAAGATGAAAAGATTAAGAATTAGACTCCAGATGATGGGGTCTAATCACTTAATCCAAAGGTATAACTAAGGGTATAAGGTTTAGAACCCAAATCTCACAGATTAAGTTAAGGAAAATCCTAATGATAAATCAATTCATTAGGATAGATCTCAATTCTTAATTCTATAGTTCCAAGATAAAATAATCATTTAATAAACTAAGAAAAATCTATAAACTAGAAAACTCAATGTTTCATCTATTGAGTAACCCAATTTACTCAACAAATAAATTCTAACTTAAGATCTATTCCTAATCTTAGGAATTAAGGTTCTTAATTACTAAGAGTATTTCTCAAGATACACATCCTAGCTAATGCTATAAAACCTATGGAAAGATCTAAGAATGAATTAAGGAAGGAGATTCACTCACCTGTGACTTAGAAATTTTCTTTAAGATCTAAGATTGGGATTTTAAATTAAAAACTAATTTGGGCTTGAACTTGATTAATTTTAGCTATAAATCATTATATTTACTACTTCTAATGATTATAAAATGATTTTAGAGATTTAGAAAGCTAAACCCTAAATTTGGGCAAAATTATTATTTTGCCCCTACTTAAGGGTTCAAAAGATCAAATTTTTATTTAGAGATTTAAATCTGAAATTTTCTGTTGGAATAAGTTTCTTACTATCTAATGTAAGATTATACAGCAACTACACAAATTTTGGATGATTATTAAGCCTTATGAGGTCAAATTAGTAAATTTAACTCATAAGGGCAAATTAGTAATTTGGCTAAATGAAAATTAAATTTTCTTTCGAATTACTATTATTCACTATCTAAGGTTTCCATTGAACCTAAATTTACTAAATTTTGATAAGTATTGGCCAAGTTATGGCCAATACAATATTTAGGGTTAAAAGGGTAATTAAAGTATTCTTAATTAAGAGTCAAAATCCTAACTTTGTCAATTAATGCCCAAATTGAGTAAAATTAATGGCTATGGTTTACAAATATTTTACTGTTCAAAATGACATGCTGTAGGCTCAATTTGGATCAAATTTGACTAAGTTAAGACCTAAATAGGGTTTAAGGTGATTAGTGAGTGATTAACAAAATTAATCACTCAAACACCAATCCATTCTTACAAATAGGTTCTAAATAGCTCTATGAGTTCTTTGAAACTTAAAATGTTCAATTTGGGTTATTAGATTTGCTAATATTCACTAATCAAAATTTAGGGTAATTAGGGGTGATTAGAAAATCTAATCGTTGGATCCTAATATTTTTATAGATTACTGTTAATTAAGTTTTTTTGAACTAAATTGATATTTGGATCATTAAATTTGGAGCTCAATTGACCAAGTTATGGTCAATTGAAGTTCTAGGTCTAATTAAGGTAATTAGGGTTAGGTCCTAAAAGTGATTAGGCAAATATTAATCCAAACAGCAAAGATAACCCTACTAAAATGATCCTTAGGGTTTTCTGATCACTTTAAGACCCATATTGGGTATGTTTGGATTATTGGTTACAAAATTATGGGCAAATGAAAATTTTGTAACATTTTTAGGGTTATTTAAATATCCTAAATGTCACTATCTTAAATATAGCTCTAAATGAAATTTTGATAATTCCATAATATTTCTTATTTTCTACTGATCAAAATGACATATTTATTTGTATAATTTGGATGTATAATTTGCAAGTTATTAGGGTTTAAAGTTTTGCATTTAATTAATTAGAATAATTCTGTTTAATTAAATTTAATAATTCTGTTATTATTAATATATATATATATATATAAAATATAATTTCATTTATTTAAATAAATGTTATAATTATATATAACATTTTATTTATTATTTATGCAGGACACGTGGCGAGCCGCTACTGGCTGGGCAGACTGCAGCGGGCCCCACAGGTCAGAGCGATAGCGGGACAGGCCACGCGTCGCTCTGCTGTTGGCTGCGCGCTGTGAGGCGGGCCCCACCGAGGCAGATGAAGTGCCACGGCCACGGGCCGGGCCCGGGTCGACCCGACCGACCTGAAGGGTCTTCTTCTCCACGCGACTGACCCGACAGTAGGGAACTAGGCTTTGAAAATCGGAGGCGAAGACGACGATGCCAAATGACGAGCCGCATACCGATCGAAAGGTCTTTTCAGACCTTTCGATCGGTACCTCAAATGCCACCGGAGAAGACACACAACTCCGGTAATCCCTAACCCTAAATCCCTACGCTCGGCGAGACGAAGATAACGGTCTCCACTATTGAAAATTATACAAATCTGGGTTAACCAGACCTGATCAACTCGATCGGGTCCGTTCAAGGTTCAATCAGAACTATGAAATCATCATGCAAAAAAGAATTTCTGTAATTGGAAGTATAGATCGGGAGATAGAAGTACCTCAATTTGAACGGCAGAGAACGGTCGATATTTGACTTCTGGCTTCTGAGCTTTAGGGTTGAAAACTGAGCAACTCGGAATTTTGGGGGTCTTATACGAGTCCTTAAATGGTGGTTTAGAGCGGTGGGGAGGTCCACATTGCACCGGCTTCGCCGCGTGTCCAGACGCAGGACACGCGCTGCATTCCCCGGCGTTCGCGAGGAAGACGATCGTGCGACCGTCCGATGGAACGACGAATTAGAATTAGGGTGACGGCGTTAGGGTCAAGTGGACGGCGCCGTTAATTTCTTAAATAAAATTTTATTATTATTTAATTAAATTATATTCATTTTATTAGTTAAATTTAATTGCTTAAATGCATCCCAAAAATTTCCAATAAATCAACCCTAGCTAATTGAAGGGTGAGGAACGCAACGACGCACTCGGATTTTTGTTTTGATGAGTATTTATTTATTTGAATTTTCAGGTATTTAAATATTATTAAAATATTCGACGAAAATTCAACGACTTCCAAATGCCTCCAAAACTTCACCCCTAGCTAATTTGGGTGTTCTGAATGCAATGGCGAAGTCAGATTTTCAATCTGAGGCCTAAATAAAAAGTCAATTTCTAGGGTTTGAAATTTTCCAGAATTTCTGATTTGACTTAATTGACTTCTAGTTTGACCTAGGTTTCAGAGGTGAGTTCTAAATTACTTAATTAGTGACTTAGAATCTCAATTATGACTTAGATTGATCTTAATTAATCCAAACTAACAACCTGGGTTGTTACACATAGCTAGACCGGCACTGTCGCACCGCGAGCCTGGGATGGCCCGGCCCGAGGCGACAGTGTCGTCGCCTCCGCATACCATCCATGATGGGCCGACCTAGGAAAACTTCAATGTCAAAATTCTCGATGATTAGGCAATGCCGGCGACTCAATTCAATCCCTTCACGATCCTGGCATTGAGACGCATCGATCCCACCATTAAGCCCTTTTTGGGACGCACTGGATCGCCAGATGGCTATTTGAACAAGTTGGCCTTAATCACAACATCTAGGGTTTACTGTGAGGAGTTAGTTCTCCTCACAGAGACAACCAATTGGCCAGAGCTCAATCCCTACACCATCCTGGTAGTGAGGCGCATCGAAGCTGTATAATAGAGGATTGGGGTGCAATAGATCGTCGGATCCCTACTCGGGCCCGACTGTGAGCTCTTGACGAAACCAGATGATCAGATCGATACCGCTAAGCTAGCCCAAACCCAAAGAGCAATCCATTAGAGTCTGGTTAGTTCCCATGATCAATCAGAAATCAAAACTAGGATGAAATGGGGATCGAGACATCCAGGGAAGCATCGGCACTTCGTCTGGACTGAGCTCCGTCCATAAAGTGAGTCTCCACTGTCAGGATTGGACTAGGCCCATACTAATTGATTCCCAACATCTTAGGGTTTAAGGAAAACATCCAGAACATCACAGAGCTATCCTAATGCTAGGATTGAAAGACTGAGCTTACATAGCTCAATCGGGAAGTAGCTGTACCTGAGAACTAAAGATGGCAGAAGCGACAGAGGCAAGACGAGAAGCTCTGAGTACTCCAAACGATCGTAGGAGCTCAGCAAGGGGATCTGAACTCCAGACCTCACCCTCTATCAGCGGTACGCAGCAAGTTCAGCCGAGATTGCCGAGGACTTCAGGAGGAATGCAGCTGGGAACTTAGGGGAACAGAGTGAGCAAAGGGGCTCTCTATGATACCCAGGAGGTATTTATAGGTCAAGGGAGAGTCCAGGGTGGTGCTAAGGTAAGGAGTTGTGGCCCAGGCTCGGCCCAAGCTGTCTCCACAGCCCTGCCTCATTAGGGATCCTCCCCAGCCTCCAGGTTGCCAAGGTGGCTCGGCCGGAAATGGAAAGTTCCTAACGGCCTAGGCGACCTGGCAGGGGGAGTGGCAGACAAAGTCGACGTGGCTTGTACGAGCGAATTCTTCTGTCGGGGAAAGAAAGGACGAAGACGAAGGTCTACAGCGACTGGGTCTGCCTCCACCGTCTGATCTTGAGACTGTTGGTGATAGATGGTCTGATGCGGCTTCCGAATAATAGAACCGCGGATGGAATCTTGATTGTTGGATGAGAGATGTTGATCGAGCGGATAGGATTAGATCACGGCGTGGGTAATACGAGCCGTAGGATTAGATGCGTTAGGATGCGTGCTATGACATAAACTGGCCAAGACCTATGCGATACTGTCAAGACCCCGCAGCGGATCTGCTACGATCCCGATAGCAAATCCCGAAATTAAAAATTAAAAATAATTTAATTATAAAGATAATATATACGACAAATTAATCTCTATATTAATTAGAAAAAAGAAAAAAATAACCCTCCTTTATTTCTTTAACATAAATATCGCAATCATTCAATGTCATATATACATTATTTTATAAATATATGCATTTGAATTTTTTTATTATAAATGATGGAGCACTGATTGAGCTCTTAATTTAAATTTTAATTCCACATAAAAATAATAATAATAAATAAAAAATAAAAAAGCCGGCTGTTCTCATGAATGTATCTATGGGCTTCTGTTCTATGGGCTTCTGTTCTAAAAAATAACCCTCCTTTATTTCTTTAACATAAATATCGCAATCATTTAATGTCATATATACATTATTTTATAAATATATGCATTTGAATTTTTTTATTATAAATGATGGAGCACTGATTGAGCTCTTAATTTAAAATTTAATTCCACATAAAAATAATAATAAAAAATAAAAAATAAAAAAGCCGGCTGTTCTCGTGAATGTATCTATGGGCGGCTTTCTGTTCTAGAAATATTATTTGAATTTGTTGTTGTGATATTTAAAAAAATTTAACCAATAATATTTGAATGTAATTTTATTATAAATATTAAAAATAATATTTATATTATTTTAATATAAATAAATAAACATTAAAAAAATATTTAAATCCTATTAAATTAAACTTTTAAATGTCACATCAATAAATCTGCAAACTATCCCAAAAGAAAACGTCAACACTGCCGCATTGTAAAATACGATATATGGTTTTTTATTTTTCATGAAAATTATAAGAAATATTTTATTTATTTTATTTTATTTGTAGATTCCTAAGAGATATTATAAGAACATTAGATTTTATGAAAATCTTCTTTATTTTTATATTATGTTAAAATTGTTTTATATAAGAAATTAAAACTATATATATATATATATATATATATATATTTCTATTGAATTATAAATACCATTTAAACAAGTTTAATATATATGGCCCTTCATTAATACGAAGGACTAATTGCTTATTAAATTAATTATTAGTACTACAAATATGTTTGAATGGTACAAATAAATTGGTAAATAATTATGAATAGTTTTATAATAATATTATTTTTTTTATTTTTCTAATTTAAAGTTTATTAATTAATTGAGTTTGTCCATAGAAATTTAGATTTACATATAAAATAATGCTTAATCTAATTTTTAAGAATTTAATAATGCAAAAAAAATGTAAATCATTCTTCTAAAGTCTACGTGACCTGTACGAGCGAACTTCTTATGTCGGGGAAGGATCAGACAAAGACGATGGTCTACAGCGACGGGTCTGCCTCCATCGTCTGATCTCAAGATCGTTGGTGATAGACGATCTGATGCGGCTTCAGAATAACAGAGCCGCGGATAGAATCTTGATCGTTGGATGAGAGATGTCGATCGAGCGGATAAGATTAGATCACGGAGCGGGTAATACGAGCCGTAGGATTAGATGCGTTAGGATGCGTGCAAGGACATCTACTGGCCAAGACCTATGCGCCGCTGTCGGGACCCCGCAGCGGATCTGCCGCGGTCCCGATAACAAATCCCGAAATTAAAAATTATAAATTATTTAATTAAATTAATAATTTAAATCCTTTAATTAATTAATTAATTCTAATAATTTCCTCAATTCAATTTAGGACTAAATGAGCTCTAAAAATTCTCAAAATTTCACCCTTTGCTAATTGAGGTGTGAGGAATTAAAAAATGAAATCAGATTTTGATTAAGAAATCAAATTAATTTAAGTATTTTTCAGGACTCAAAAATAGATAAAAATATCAAAATTCTCAATCAAGCTCCGATTAATTTCAAATTTCTATGGTTAGATTTATATAACTTATTGAGTCTAATGGAATCAAAATTAGAACTTAGTTTAGATTAATTAACCTGAATCTAGCTAGGATAACAACTAGGGTTGTTACGTAACCTCAATCTAATGGTGTCATCACTAACACCATTAAATCTTAAAGTATCACATAACTACAAGAAGTTGGAGATGTATGAGTTGGTGTCATTAGTAACTAGCCCACTAAATTGGCTATTTTGAGCCATAAGTAGCGTGGATGGGTTTATTTCAATATTATTCACTTCGACATTTGGCTAACTATGTCATGAGAGATTCCCCTTACACTGGGTAGCGCGTAATCTCTTAGGGCCCTACCTCTTGGTTCTCCTAATACTTTTCTTAGATGTTCTTTTAGGTTTTCCATTAGATCCTGAGTTGTTCTAATTTATTCTCTCCAAGCTCTCAAGTAAGTCCTCTCAATTTCAGGGTCAAAAAAATAGTTAGAAAAGTCTCTTCTTCGCATGCAAACTAGAACTTAACTAACACTTGGTAGTTTTAGCAAATGATATAAACACAAGCAAAATTAAAAGAAATTAAATAAAACTATAAATACACAAAAACTAATTGAAATATAATTACAAAAAAGAAAATATATTCAGCAAAAATTCAAATCACTAGTTACTAACAGGTTTTATCTTATACGAAATAGTTAAAGTGTTCCTAGCAGAGGCGCATATAACTTGATAGACTAAAAATGTACGTCAGCCCTTACACCAAGTGCACAAGGTTTGAAGTAATATGTGATGGTGAAATCCTGAGATTTTTTGTCCTCTCTGGGAACAATGTTTGTTTTGTTACTAGAGTTTACTTGAGTTGTCTAATGTTTAAATGATGATTAAGTTGGTTTATTTATGGTCCTGAATTACTCTAGTTATGAATTCTTGTTTAGAGAATACTTGTTTGATTAAAATAGGAAGAGTTGAGTTTCGGTATATAATTTAATAAGTATTCCATATTAATACTCTTCACTTAAATTTTATGTCAAGTGCGTTTGATGTATTCTCACATTTAATTATCAAAAGACATAACCTTATTTAGAGAATCCCTTAAATATGCTTAAATCTTATGTAGTGCTCAGAAAGGAACCACTATTGCATTCACTCTCGGCACATAAGAATTCATGAGATCTAAAATTGATGAATCATTCCTTACTTCTAAGTTATGAATTATTATGTTGATTTGAGCATCTTACAAACTTGAATCCATCAATGGATCTCATGCATTTATTAATAGATCTAGCTAAGGAGTTAAGCTGCTAGGCTTCAAGGGTTTATGTCGCATCACCCCTATAGCACCCAGTGCTCTAAAACCTCGTGTAAACATAAAATGAGCTACGAAGCACAATCGATGGCTCTCAGCTCACATGCATCATCATCTTGATTTAGCAAAGGTCAATGTGCTATGAGGCTCAATAGGGCTTATCACTTAGCCCTAGGCTTAACATGCACAATAAACCTCATATTAATTAAGTGTGAACAATGGAGCTCCCAAATTATTCTAATTCACCAAGGTTCAGTAAATCTACTCATGTCTAAGGTTATGCTCTGAGCATTTTTGCATAATAAATATTGTCACAGGTATTCACAGCGTCCACTCTCTATTATTCATATCCTTAAGTCTAAGAGATCTAATTCGGACTTGGAGTTCAAGATTAATTGATTATCATACAGATTTTAAATTCTTACTCATACTTTCCAAATTATTTATTCACATGCATTCGCAGAAATAAACTAAATGACATAATTTAAGTATGAAGAGTACACAATGTTTTACTTCCTTACATTATTACATACTTATCACCCAACCATCCCTAAGGTAGGTTTAGGCTACCATTAATTCAATACAATAAGAAAACAACAAATAATGATCAATCTTGCATAGTTTGTCCAGGAAAAAAATCTAGAAAAAGGAAGAGGTACAATACAAGGGAACAACTCCTTGCTTGATCTTTCTTTACTTCCTTAATTCTGTGCTCCTCTAATCTCTAACTGCAACCTTGCACTCCATGGGGAAGGGTTCTCCTTCTCTTTGATCTATAATAATCTTCTAAAAAAATGCTTTAGTTGTAGGAATTCTGGAACCCTCCCTTTGTCTTCAATCTATGCATTTATAATCCATGGTACTCCCCCCAGCAAAGTGCATAAACTCTTTCTATCTCCTCAGAATTTAATTGCTTTTATTAGTTGTTCCTTTATTTTCATCAGAAGGAGGAGATTTTAATGTAATCAATTTAATTACTGCTATGAGAAGAGAATAATTAATTTTCCTTCTTTTCCCAATGCTGATTTGAATTCTCATGCCTGAGAAATTTTACCACATGTGCTGCGGTGCACAGTAGCGCCAGACTTTTGATCTTGATGGCGCTATAGCACGCAGAAGTGCAGGACTTTTGGTTTTAATGGCGCCGTAGCGCGCGGTAGCTCCAGTCTTAAGGTTCAAGAATAGATGAGGATATCGTCGATGAAAACGATCACGAATTTATTTATGTATGATTTAAGAACTTGCTGCATTAGATCCATGAATATCGATGGCGCATTGGTGAGTCCGAAAGACATCACTAAGAATTCAAAGTGACCATAACATTAAGGTAGCATGACGGCTCAAAGCATCAGTCGCAACATTTTCCTTTCTTGGATGATACTGAATGTCGATATCATAGTCGCTAATTAACACTAACAATCTCATCTGCCTGCAATTCTATTCCCTTTAAGTTAATATATATTTAAGGCTCTGATGGTCAGTGAATATTAAACATTAGATTGCATAGAGGTAGTGATGCCAAATCTTTAAGGTGAACACTACAGTAACTAACTCAAGATCATGGACAGGATCATTTCTTTCATGGATTTTCAGTTTGTGGGAAGCATAAGCGATGACTTTTCCTTCTTGCATTAATACAGCTCCCAAGCCTATCTCAAATGCATTGGTATAGACTTGGTAGTTCAAACCTTATTTAGGAAGAAATAAAATTGGTGTGGAGGAAAGTGCATCCTTTAATGCTTGGAACGCTTCTTTGCAAGCTGGAGACCACTCAAATGGTACTGCCTTCTGGGCTAGTTTAGTCATTGGAGAGGCTAATTGGGAAAAGCCCTTCACAAACTTTCTATACTACCCAGCTAAACCCAAAAAGCTTCTGATGTCTGTTACTAATATAGGTTATACCCATTCTTGAATGATGCCGACCTTGTTCTGATCCACCCTGATACATTGTGCATCAACCACTTGGCCTAGAAAGGCTACAGAATTGAGCCCAAATTCACATTTTGAGTATTTGGCATACAGTTGGTGACTATGTAGTTCTTCTAAAATGGTCTATAGATTACCATCATGCTCTTTCCTAGTTTTGGAGTAAATTAGGAAATTGTCAATGAAGACCAGTTTGACTACCACACCAGTTTTATTTCTTCGTCAATGTAGTTCAAACTAGTTGAGCTTCTTTGCTCGAATGGCATTGATCAAGGAAGCCAACGAAGGATCTAGTTTGACTACCACTGCTTAAGGTGATCTTCTTTTCCTGGTCAGTTGATGGTGGCGTCATGCTGACTCAGCCAATTCATCTCCAATATAACATCAAAATTGGCTATTGGCAGCACTACAAGTTTGGCTTCAAATTTCGTGTCTCGGAAAGGAATCTGAATTTTGCAGAATTTGCAAGCTAGCACTTGGGCTCCTGTGAATGATCCTACGCTTAGAAGATTGACTAAACGGTACAACGGCAAGTTAAGAGATATGGTTCAGCTTTCAAAAATGAAGTAGTGACTAGCCTCGTTGTCAAATAATATGTTGCATGGTTTTGTTGCATGGTTTATTAATTACACAGATTTAACCTAATTATAGATGTAATAATTTACAGGCTACTTTAAGCAAGTAATACAGAACAAGATAAATTGGTTCAGAAGTGTGTACCTGACACCACATGGTTGTCTTCAGCTACCTCAATTGGAGTGATGGCGAAGACACGGGTAGGACCGGCAGGCCTATTGTTGAAGGGCTGCTGAGGTGGTTGTTTCAGAGCATTTGGGTGAGGGACAATAGCCATCTCATGCACTGGACAGCAGGAGTAGGTCGTCCTTATTGGTTGAGGGTTTCCTTGGTAGATGTTGAAGATTTGTCGATGCTTGGAGCGATCAATATGATTGCCATCGATTGTATTGGTGAATCTACAATGGTAATAAGAATGGCTGGCCTCCCACAATTGAAGCAATTCTTTGACCGATGGTAGAATCGCTCGTATGGATGGGGTCAAGTACAACCATCGAAGGGGATAGTGGAAGGAGTCTCAGCCTCGAGCTGATACACCCTAGCTTGCTTATGGTGTTCATGCTGGAATGAGGTTGACCCGAAACCCCTCTTGGGTCCTTCTAAAAATTGATCCCACTCCACCATTTTGGTAGATTCCAAGAGGTCCGTAAGTTGGTCAGACAGAGGGAAACAACATGTCTTTGGAAGGAGGGTCAGGAAACCACTTTGAAAGTGGTGGCATCGATATGATTCAGTTGGGACAAGGTTAGCAGTGAACCTTGACAGTCCCCAAAATTCAAATTCGTATGCTAAGACGAAACAGTTTCCTTATTGTAGTTTCAGGAACTGATCCCCCAAATCATGCTTTGCAGAAGTAAGGATGTACTGAGTTTGAAATGCCTCAATAAACTCATCCTAGGAGATGTCCCTTGAGCTCCTAGGTCGATAAAAAATGTGTTGCGAACATTGTCCCACCAGTACTCTGCCTCACCTTGGAGGTAGTGGGTTGCAAATGGATCACCTCGGTGTCAGGGCACTTGATACTTGTGAGATTCATCTCTACCATTTTGATCCAGCTAGCAGTGTCAATAGCAGAAATGTTCCCGTTGAAAGTAGGGGGCCTCAAATGCAAGAAACTAAGTAGCAGTTCATTTGTAAATTGTGCATGATGCTGGAAGGAATAGTGGGAGGTAGGTGCAATGTCATAGTTTGGGAGATCTCGGCCTAGATGAGCGGTCAGTAGTCGTTCCATCCTTTCTAACTAGGCTGCATGCGATTCTACTATCCTCTCAGCTTGTTTATTGTGGAGTCTATCATAAGCCTAACTACTTTTAGTAGTGCATTCAGCTCACTTGATGAGCTACCAAATGCGGTAGGTAAGGAACTTTGTCCAAGATTCATCTCCTTTTATTAGTCTGAATTAAAATAGTACATTCTGAGAAAACTCAAAAATTGAGATCCAAAAAGTTCAACTTGTTTATTTCTCATTTGAAATGTAAAATACATCATCGATAAAATAGGTAATGCTAGTACATAGAACATCAAGAGGCTATTCAACATACTCCACCGAGAAATCCCTATAAAAGTCATCATAAGTGATCACTCGGTTCTGTCTCTCACGCTAACATGTAAACATCCACTCTTTGTATGACCACCATTCTTTAGCATAGTCTTGGAGTAGGCATGTCATAATTTTAAAGCAGATGTCATATGAGTACTCCAGGTCATTGAACATCTTGGTTACACATCGTAACCACTCCCTTGCTAGTATGAGGAAGTCTAGACCCTAGTAGATGGCATGCTCTAGCATCTTTTCCAAGACTCTTACGCCTACTGGGGATACACCTTCAACTTCCCTTCCATGTCGCATCGCTATCTAGATGTCAAATTCTCATGCCTCCTCGAAGTGCTTAGCATAGGCGAGCAATAACATAGTTGAGTAATTTTTATTCTTAAATGCCCAAATCAAACACTTGTTTTGTTAGGTTAAGTAGCTTAATTAAAGTTGAGATTAGAGCATAGTTATATACATATTTCAATTCTATACTTTCTATTATGAACCTAATATTGTAGTACTTTAGATGTAACTCTAATGCTTTAGTTAATGACTGATTTGTCAGAAGAATCACCCATAAGGTAATAGAGAAAATGCAAATTCCAATCTGACGTCTTATGGAATTCTTTGATACTAACAAAGACTTCCCCGCCCCCTAATCCGCAAAATTAGACTTAAGGGGAGGTTTGCAACTTGCAAATCCTTTATTTATCATTGGATTAGATGTACATCACAATCCACTAATAAGGGAGAAATATGCTCAGAATACATTCATGAAGATTAATAACTAAGTAAACATAACTCTGAGTGTGAAAGCAAAGTAAAGTAAATAGTACATATAATTTACCACAATTAATAAGAAAAATGGAACATTCAGCTCAGAACAAACAGTATAACAAAAACACACAGTTAAAGGTACCTGTATTATTACAGCATTTTAAATAAGTTTAAAATGAAAGAAATAAATAAGACTTCTCATCCTCACAATAAAGCAGAAAATAAATTTCTAAATGGTTTGAGCACCATCCTGCTGGTCTTCCTTTAAGAAAGGCTCCTCTTCTTCTAGCACAAGCTCCTCAAAATGATATAATTCTGACATTATCAGTTTCACAATGCCAGGGCCCAACCAAGAAAAGAAAATTGTATTAGACAATTATCTATATACATTTTAGGCTGAAATATTTTTCATGAATTTATTAATGTCACCCTTTACTTAACATAATAAAATCTAACTAGCATAGGAACAACATGCATACAATAAAAATGATAAGTTATAAATGAAGCATTTATAACTTAGCAAGAGTGAGGCAAAGACATTGTAGCACCCTGCCCCGTCGCCGTGCGCAAAAAGGATAAGTAATATATACATATTCAGTGGTGGAGCGGTGCACTACTCGGGAGGACGGGTATACAAGCAGAACCCATCTTTTCGAATAGGCAAATCTAAAAGACTGAGCCATACTGAAGGCTGCTGACTCGAACCTAAGGGTAGGGTCGAGAGCCAATACTTAAGATAAGAGTAGAATACATTATCTTAAGTATTAGGCTAATACGTATATTGGATTTTAGAAAAACGAGCAAGGATCCAACATACATTATTAATTATATTAACATTTCCAATATATTGATCTCATCACAATACTAAGTATAGTAGTATAACAGAGTGCGGAATCTAAAAGCATATCATCCAGAATACATTCATCACCGAACATTATGCAAACATTTGTCTCAGATAAAAAAAGAAAAGTACATTCAGAATTATTACAAACTGATTTAACATATGAAAAGTAAAGTCTATTGGAATAAGGCAAAAAGTAAAAAGGAAGCAGACAGATCCTTTATGGCTCCACGTACTCCTCCTAGGATCTCCTGCGAGTCCTCCTGTCATGTCTCCACAAGCTACATGGGATCTAGCAAATTGCCAGATCCCAAAAGTACCCAGTATTAGACAAGAAGTCTAACATATCGCAACTAACTATGCAGTACTAAAGTAAATGCAGTAAATAGTAAAGTAAAGAGAACTGAAGAAAAGCTGAGAGAAACACTAAGTAACTGAAACTGTAAAGACTAAGCAAAGTAAGATTGCTTCAAAATTACATACTGAAAGTAAAGGAAACTATTAAATGCTCAGAAAGCTATGTGAAAGGAAAGTCAAATGCAGTGATGTATGTCACTGGAATGATGCACTCAAGTATGCCACAGTATGGTATGCCTCAGATATGTCACAAAATCATCACTAAAAGGCTATGAGTAGTACGGTCCAATGTATACATACACCCAGTTGGGAAGACAGTAAGGTGACGCAGATGCACCCTAAAATTCCCCAGTATGTGTATGCAACATTCTGTAACCCATAATTTATCATTGATACTCATGCATCACTACTGAAATGATGCTTCAAGTTTATGCTCATGCTTATGCCCGTGCTTCTATTCTAATGAGTAGAATCCAGAAATTCATGAAATTTGAAATGCATATAATGAATTCTAAATCTCCACTGTGCAGAATCCTACTACTAAAATTCTGTCTCCTAACTTCTAGAACGATAATTAATTAAAGTTACAGATTTAATTAACGATCACTAGATGGGATGATCATATACACATATTCAGCATGTTTGCAAGAAAAGTGATTCTCATCACTTACTCACCACCATACTTAGTCTCTTAAAGAAGGTGAATCTCATTACTAAGTTTGTTTGAGCCACACCTTTTGTAGCGGTCTTCGCTATGAGGCATTGCGCCGTTGGCAATTTATATTTCAATCAAAATAAGGAATGAATACCCGTTCAATACAGTCTTAGGTTTGAGTGATTTATACTAATGGGACTGTATTCATCTAGTCTTGCAGGATAGCACCTACTCATTAGTCCATCATTAGAGTGAATCAACCAATCCTGAATACTACTGGAGAACCAGTAATATGGGTATACTATATTACACCATCTAATAATCAGGGTTCAAACAAGTTTACTTAATGAATCAAGGAATGATCAAGACTATAAAGTCCTATATTACATAGGGAAGTCCTATACAAGGTTTCATAAAAGTGTGATCAAAGATCACTCAACATGGATTATACCACAAGGAGAAGTATCATTCTAATGTCTTAAATGATTCCTACCATGAGGGGTTAAGATCAGTTTCTAAGGTTAAGAGATCATCTAAGCTTCTACCTCAATGAGTCATACAAGTTCTCCTACCCTAAGGTATATGTAATTTAGGTTTTTTAAATGTTTCAAGACGATCTTATGAAGAGATACTTAATATCTCCCATTCTAAATTCTAATTTTTAACATTTTAGGTTCTATTTCATAGTTAGGTTTACAATGATCAAATCAGATGATTAAGCCATCTAATCACAACTTAATCTAAAATTATGGGATTTAAATCAAGAATGTTATTAAAGCTTCTGGATCACTTATTCAATCAATATGATTTTGTTAATCTTATTATGCTGATGGTCTTATTTAGGAGAAAATCCAGGATCTAAAGATTTGATTCTGATCAAGCAATCATATGGCTTTATTAACAACCTTATCATGTCTAATTCAAATGTTTAAGGTCAATATAAAATTAGATGTATTATTGAAGGAATGTCAAGTTAATTATCTTATAATCAAATCGCTTTAGTTAAGGTTCTTAAGGGTTTGGACCTTAATTAAGTAGATTAGGGTTTGACCCCTATTCTTATTTAATTAAGATCATGTGTTTGATTAATGATCTATGTCAAATCAGTGAGTTAAGAGTGTGTTATTGGTGGTAATCTCAGACTTAGATCAAGTCTTAATAGTTTGATCAAAGTCTTAAGACTTCTTAAGTTAATTAAGGAAGTTAAGATCTCCCACTTTTGGTTTATTTAAGTTATGCATTATGGATCAATATGTATGGTTTCTAATACATTTAACCTACTATTATGAAGCATAATGATAGAAAAGTTCATAAAAATAAGAAGTAATTAGTGCTAATCAAACTCTAAATCCATTCAAATGGATTAGCACTTAATTACAAATATAGCCATCAAAATTGTTTGTAATTTTGCACACATGTCCTACTTAATAATACAATTAATTAGAGCCTAAGTTTGTCAAGATCCAATGAGTATAAACCCTAATTTTCACTAATTATGATTTGACAAGATTAGGGCATAATTTGAAATATAGAACTCAAAAAAATAATTCACTTATCACATGCATTCTACTCATCAATAAAAAACTAATGGCACCATAAATATGCAATTTGGTTAAGTATAATTGCTAAATCACTCTAATTGAATTATACTGTAATTAGGTAATAATGGAAAATCTAACCATCAGCTGTGTAATATTTTTCTATATTCAAATTCCTGATAATTTTTTGATTATTTTCATTTATGATATTAAGGGATTTAGATGAGTGGATTAAAAGTTATTCTAAAAATACATTTTGTATTTTTCTAATTTAATTAGGCTATTTTCCTTAAGAAAAATAATTAGATTAGGTTTTATTTTAATTTAAAACGGTCCCTGACCCATTTATAAAATGCGCGGGTCGGCCTTGACCCGATGGTCATGGGTCGGCCCGACCCGCATAGCGCTTCGTCCCCACACATTCGTCCCGACGAAGTCGCCCTATTAGGGAAACCCTAATTGGCCAATTCTGGCGCATTCAGGCCACGGCATGACCGGCGATTGATCGTTACACATTCATCGTGGTCAGACGGATCGAATGGGACCCGAAGCCCCCTGTGATATGGTCTGGATCTGCCAGACCTTACTCACCCGAGAGCTCCTCTAATGGAGCTACTGTGGGGAGGCAATTCTCCCCACAGAGGCCACGCTAAACCCCTGGCTCGATCCCTACACCATCAGGGAGGTGAGGCGGATCAAAGCCCTTGGTCTGGGGGTCTGGGATGGTCTAGATTGTCAGGTCCTTGCTCGACTGAGACAATCCTTAAGCGACTTAGCCCGATCGATCGTATCGATGGATCAGGGCTAGCTCAAGGTCCTAATTATGGTACAGTTGAGTTCAAAATGACTAATACGCAAGCACACAAACCAAATGGAAGGAGGTTCGAGCCTCATTGGCTCAAAACCAGCAAGGTGAGGTACTTGGTTTGTCGGGGAAGCTCGGGATGGTCGATTGGTGGTTCGGCTGGCCTTGGCTGAGCTCCCAGACACTTCAAAGGGTCCTGAACACTAGGAGAGCCTACTATCAGCGGTTCAGAAGCTCCTAGATTGCCTACGCAAGCTCGGGTAGATGGCAATGATGGAAGAGAAGACAGTGGAGAATTGTGGGCATTTTAGCAGCAAAATGGTAGAGGGAGGATGGCTGAGGCTATTTATAGCCTTATATGAGCTTAGGGAAGCTTATGGAGGGAGATATTGGGCTGGGGAGGATCGGATTGATCGGGCCACGGCCAAGCTCTCAATTTTCCAGATTGCGCTCGGTCTGGTCACGAGGCCCGATCGGGGGTCCCTGACATTTTGGGAGATGCCTCAACGGCTTGCAGAGGTGGACGCAGGAGTGGGGGATAGGCTGGGCAGCTAGCGGTACGGGATATTTCTTCTGTCATGGACGGGCGTGCTCGGGATGAAGGTCCACAGTGGCAGGAACCTTCAAACGCCATCCGATGGATCGAAGGGAACACACTACAGTCCAGTTCCTCCAGATCCTAACGGCCAGCTCAGATTGAATCAGAGCCGTAGGATTAACGGGACGCATCTAACGGCAGATTCGCAGTTTTGTGGAGCCAGATCCGGACCGTTGGATCTAAGGTTTCGATGGTGAGATCAGCGGGACCCCACTGTCGCGTGATCCGGGCTCCACAGTGGATTGCCTGCAGTCCGCACAGCGGATCCCAGGTTGTTAATTTAGCTTAAGGGATATTTATGCAGTTATGAAATGTTAGAAACCCTTAAGTGCAATTAGACCATTTTAATTTAAATTGAATTATGGTCCAAATGATTTTCAAATTGTACCAAACCTTCACCCTTAGCTAATTTGGAGGTGAGGAATTCAAAAATGCTATCAGATTTTAGTTGTGAGATCAAAATATTTTGGGTTAAGACTAGGGTAGCTAGAATGATCAAATTGTCATTTTGGACTTAGAGAAGTCCAATGGACTTCAAATTTTCAGAATAAGTTTCATTTGATGTTCTAAAAGAAATGGGATCAAAATAATAACTACTTAGGCTATAATTTTAGCAGAGTAACAACCTAGGGTTGTCACAGACATACCTCAAAATAAGCTAAAATAAGGCTAGGCATAAATGAATAAATAAGTAAACAGAAGAGCTAAAAGGAAAGACTAATCCTAAACATGCTAATAATCATACGACATATGCAAGTTTGAAAAAAAAAGAAACAATCTGGCTGTGATACATATAATAAGCAGCAACAAAATCTAGCCTCCTATAATATACGAGTAAACAGGTAAAGTAAAGTGCAATATACTGAAGTAATCATGCATCGGTATACAGTAAACAGAAAATAGGTATGTACAAATTGCCATATTAAAAAATTAGATAATTAGGCCCAATATATTCCTAAGGCCTATCTGGACTTGGGCAGAATAGAATAGTATAATAATACTGAGGAGGCAGGTAATACAAATGCAGTTGATTTTAGTTATTTTACTTTTACTCCTGTGGACATGTCCATAAGCAGCTGAGGAGTGAAGCACATTTACAAGACTTTTGGGTTCCCAACTTAACACAACACTCCTTAATGAGTAATGCTAAGTTATTCCTTATTTCTCCTTACCTCTATCCATTAGGGTAAATTGCGCCATATCAACCAGAAAACTGAACTTAATGCAAACATTATCCTAATTATTCTAAGTTTTCATTTCATGCAACAATGTTGTCTTACATGTCATGTTCAAGGTTTAAGGCACAAAATACAAGGAATGCGCTAGCAACAAATAATTCAAAAGTGAACAAGAGATTCTACTACACAAAATAACATCATTTGTTATCTAATTAACCATTCTAACTATTCTAAGTTATACAACTTACAAGTACGACCTTATAAGGTTAAAAATAATTAGAATTGATTAGGTATTAGTTTAATTCAATCATAATTGACTACAAGTTAAATAATAAATCATCATATCCTAGTTAATGAATTTAGACATTCTAAGCTAAGAACTGATCAAGATCTACTAAACTAGGGTTTATGATTTTAACACCACAAGATTGGAGTTAATCACATAATCTAAAGGTATAGCTTAAGGACTAAGGTTTCAATTCTAAGTGTGAACTAAGATTAAGGCAAAATCTTATTAAGCAAAAATCAAACTTAATTAGATGATTCTTCTATTCTTAATTAAAAATTGAAAGATAAATTAATCAGAATTAAGTTATAAAATATAGAAACTAATAAAACTAAAGTTCCATTCATTGAATAACCCATTTTATTTAATGAATGAAATCTAACATATGATCTATTCCTAATCTTAAGAAGAGATCCTAATATGAGGTGTAGATTCTTAAAGAAGCTCTTAATAAAATGACTTAGGGAGATTTTAGGAGTTTATGGAATTTAATTTAATTTGATTTCACTTACTGATTTTATTCATTTGGATGGAATTAAGGGTGGATTTTAACTAAGGGTGTATTAGCCTTACTTAGGGATTTTAGGCCTTAATTAGAAACTTTTATTAACTTATCCAAATTAGAAGATTTATGACCTAAGCTAATTCTAAATTAGTTTTATTACTGTTTTTAATGATTCAAAAGTTATTTTAGGGGCTTAGAACCCTTAACCTAAATTTTAGGCCAAATGATCGCTTTGCCCCAACTTAAGGGTCCAAAAGCTACTTTTTTATTTTAGGGCTACCAAATTGGATTTTCTTGACACCAAATGATTCCTTATTATCTAACATGAAGATAGACAATAAGTACACTCAATTTGGATAAGAATTAAGTCTTATAAGTCCAAGTTAAGTATTTTGACCTAGGGTATATTAGTAATTTCACCTATTGAAGTCTAAATTTTATAAAATTTACTATTAGTTGTTGCCCAAAGATTCCATAGAGTCTAAGAACACTAACTTCTGAGGTCTATTAGATTAGTTATGGTCAGTTTAATTCTAGGAGTATTTATGGAATTTTCTAAGATAAAGAGGGGTGATAGACTGTAAATACACATCTGCGCTCGCACGCAAGTGTACGTGGTCTGAAGTTATAAGTGGAAAGTATTAAGTTCTGGGAATATATTGATCCTCAGAGAATTGGTTGATTTGGCATTAAGGTGTATCTATTCTCACTAATGTTTAAGCTACAATGTATTTGGATGAGTTGGTCTAAAACATAGCACAATAATCACTAAGCAAAAATAGCAAGATGAGAGGAAGAGGAGAGTTGGGACCATCCCACATGCCATGATATAACAATTATATATATTAATTTCTCAAGATTTATCATTCATATTAATAAAAATCAAGTGCACATTGTTTTCCTTAAGTTTAACTCAAGATCTTACAAATTCAAATCTCGTGCACAAAATGAACTCACATTTGGTTCTACTTCGGCACAAAGATTCTTGTAAAATTCTTTGGATTTAAATTTTAATCTTAATCTCTTGATCAAGGAGAGCTTGATTTTTAAATCTTAGGATCTTACAAGCATTGATTTCCTCTACAAGCATCACTCGCATCTCACATAGTTGAGATGAGAGATTTATATGTTGGGCTCAATGACTATGTCACTTAGTTTATGAGCACTCAACACTTCCATCCTCTACCTCAATTATGTTGAGCTAAGGAGCTCATTCAGTGGGTCTTAGCATCACTTGCATCAACACTTTAGTTGAGCTTAGATTTAAGTGCATTAAGCTCAAGAACTTTGTTACATAGTTCCAAGCTTTCATGCACTCAAAACCTAGCATCCAACCTAAAGTGTGTTGAGGAGCACAAGACGATTAGTTCTTGAACTTTTTTTAATTCTTTACTCTTATTCCACATTCAAGACTAAATTAGATATAATATCTCTTAGCAAGACATTAAGATCACAAAATAAATTATGCTTGAGAAAAATATTTATACATTAATATTATATCATGCACATGGGACTTTACCCCAACCCTCCCAAGGGAGTTTAGCTACTCATTATAAAAGAAAAGAAGAAAAACACATACATGGATAAAGATCCTTACATGGTCAACTAAAAAGAAAGAACAATGAATAGATTTTAGAAGATACTAGGAATGCTCCTTTGGAAGTTCTCCAGAATCCTTCTTCTCCTTCTCAATGTTCCCTTCTTAGGTCACTAGTGCTGCCTTCTTCCTTCTCCTCTAAAGCAAGAGCTTTCTTTGCCGGGAGTTCTTCTCTTCCTTGGCACTCCTCCTTACTTAGTGGATTTTTGGCTAAAATTGTGAACCCTCCTCAAGTCAAGAGGAGGGGTATTTATAGGAGAGGGGCTGCCTTCTTCTTCCTCATTTCAAAACCAGCATTTCCATTTAAAATTCTGAACTTATGATGGCAAAATCCTCCATTGATGGTGAGGTAACAAATATCTTCATTTGTTTACCCAAAACATCACCTCAAGACCTTCTTTTTCAAATAAAATGTAGCAGCTATAGGGAATGATGGCTGGGGACAAAGTGCGGGATAGAGGTAATGTCCCCAATTGCAATAAACGCTGTCTGGAGAAAATTTGCGGCGGGCCGCTGCAGCGCACTGTGACGCGCTGCGGCGTGCAAATGTACATACCAATATTGCTAAGTCATCCGTTGTCATGCACTACCGCATTTTAATAAGGGAAGATGACCCGCTGCAGCGTGTTGGAGCAGGCCATTCTGCAAATCTACTATTCAATTACTTCATTTTTCCATTTAAAGTAAAAATATTTCCACTGCAGTGCGTGACCACGCGCTGTTGCTGCTTGTTTTGCAAAACACTGTTCACTTAGTTCATTTTTCCATTTTTATATAGTCTGAAATATTTCCACTGCAGACCGCTGCAGTGCGCGACCGCGCGCTGTAGCGACTTGTTTTGCAAAACACTGTTCAATTAGTTGAGCCTCTTATTTATATAGTTTAAATAATTCCTGCAGTAGGCCGCTGCAGTGCGCGACCGCTCACTGTAGCGGTTCATTTTACAAAAATCACTGTTCAATTAGTTGAGCCCCCCTGTTACATAGTTTAAATATTTCCATTGTAGCCCGCTGCGGCGCGCTGTAGCGTGCGGCAGCGCGCTGTAGCGGATTTCCTTTAATAAATTTTAAATATTTCCAAAAATGCCTCAGAACTCTCTTGGATGCCTTTTTCCTGAAAAAGATAAAAAAATTGATTTTAAAAGCATCATAAAGATCTGAAATTAATGAAATTCTCCTTTACTTTAGATATAATTTATGAATTCATCAAGGGGTCAAAAACTTAACTTCTCCATTTGATATCCTAATTCAGCAAATTTAGTGGCTATAGCTTCCCTATATTACACTGAGTACTTTAACATGTAGTAGACCCAATGAATCTCAATTGGTCAAGTCATGACCTAACTAGGTTTAGGGGTAGTTTGGTCAACTTAGGGTTTCTAGGAGTCAAAACCCTAATTTTATTTTAGTTTGCTGTTGGTACTGATTTTCTAAGTTAAGTAGCATTTTGAATTTCCTAATTTGGAGTCCCAATAACTAGGAAATAAACCTTTCATTTTCTAGGGTTTTAAGGTCCTTAATGAGGGTCCTAAAGGTGATTTGTCAAACTAATAATCAAAAGGCAAAACTAATACTATCAAAGTATTCTAGAGGCTTTCTTAATTACTTTAAAACCCATATTGATTGTATTTGGGTGATTGTGTGCAAGATTATGATAGGTTGAAGTTTTGGTAAAAGATGAAGGAGGTCCTATAATGTCACTATGTTGTCTAGGCATCCTATAAGAAAATTAACAATGCCATATTATTCCTCTCATTTTTCTAAGTAAAATGAGAGATATATTTAATCTATTTGGATTATTAAATTGAAAGATATTAATTATTCAAGTTTATGCATTTAAATTATTTAAATAACATTAACTTAGCTTACTATGTAAATATTAAACTAACTATTTTAAATTCAATTAACAAAAACCAAAAATTAAATTAAATTAATTAAGGTAGCGAGCCCCACAGATACACAACCGAAGAGACAGAGTCAATAGGATGCGGGTCCCATGGACGCGTGGCGGCATCCCAGATGCTCGAGTCACCCCGAGTGGGTCTTGCAGCTCCCGATAGAGGAAATGGCTTGAATCCCACAACCACATGCTCGTATGTGTAGACGGGTCCCACAATGAGTCACGCAGCATATCCCCACACGCCATCTGGCTTTGCAGGCCCCACAAGCATGACGTGGCATCTAACATGCACAAGACTCAAGGGAAAATGGGTCGGGCTCAGGTCGACCCAACCCGAATCGGGGGCTCTCCTTCTTCGATCCTGATGGGATGGAACTAGGGTTTGGAAAATCGGCCACCTCCAGCGATGCATGGTGTCGACTTGCACACAAATCGCACGAGCTTGACGAGCCCTTTCTAATGGTGCCTGAACCGATACCGACAGAGCTCGGAACTTCAAGGAAACACTAACCATAATGTCTAAGGATCAACAAGACGAAGAGGATAACTGGTTTATACTGTGAATCAATCCTAAAATACGATCAATCGGACCGACGATACCTCAATTAGATGCAACTTTAGTGCGATCCATATGTTTAAATAAAGATGCACATTGATAATTGAACATTCAAAGAAGGATTATAGGGGAACTGCGAACTTGTGATGTGTGGTCGGATGCAGAGTGCTCAACAAACAAGATGATCTCGAGTTCTCTTGCTGACTTAGCTCATGCATACTATTATACGTGCAAATGGTAGCTCAAAAGGGGGGATAATGAGGCCCCAGGCGGAGCTCGCGAGGCGGGGAGGAAGGGCGGTGAGCAGGCATGCCACGCGCGATCCTAGGTTTCACGACTAAAGATGGTGATGTGCCTACCATTTGATCGAGTGGTAGACATTTGGATCTAGCCATTTGATCCAACGACTGGGAGGGAAACAGCGCAAGGGACTTGACGGCGGCCATTTAGGGAATTTAAATGATTAATATTTAATATATTTAAATTCTTAATTTCTTAATTAAGGATATATATTTAAATTGCTTCAGAAAATTTTCGAATATTCACCCCTAGCTAATTGAGGTGGGAGGAACAAAATAGCAAGGTTGGATTTCGATTTTGATGAGTATTTTATTTTCCTAATTTTTGGGGTATCTAAATATTATTAAAATATTCGATGGATTTTCGACGACTTCCGATTACCACCAAACATTACCCTTAGCTAATTTGGGGGTAATGAGTGCAATGACAAAGTTTGATTTTCAATCTTAGCTCAAAAAGATTAGGTCAATTTCTAGGATTTCTAGATTTTCCCAAAAATTAGGGTTTGATCCATTTGACCCCAGATTTGGACTAGCTCTTAGTGGTAAACTCCTAATAACGTATTTAGTACACTAAGACTAAGGCTAGGATTTGGATTAGTCCTAATTATCTTGGGTAATAACTTAGGTTATTATAGCTTTAGGCATACTTGGATGATTTCATCATCATTTTTATCGACTGATATTCTAATAAATTTGAAAACTAAAGCGGAACATTAAAACAACTTAACAGTAGTGTTAGAAGAACTTTGTAACCACAAGCTCTATGCCAAATAATCAAAGTATGAATTTTGGCTTGACTAAGTAGCATTTCTGAGTCATGTAGTAGATGCCCAAGGAATTAGGGTGGACTAGAACAAGGTCAGTGTCATTCGAGATTGGTTGCAACCAAAATCTGTGACCAATATCAGAAGCTAACACAAAAGGCAGTGCCATTCATCTTGAGTTACGATCACAATAATGCATTTCAGTCATTGAAAGATGCACTTTCTTCTGCCCTAGTTCTTGCCTTACCAAAAGAAGGTTTGAACTATCAAGTCTATATTGACGCTTTTGGCTTAGGCGTGGATTGTGCTCTAATGCAAGATGGAAAAGTTAGCACTTACGCTTCTCGTCAATTAAAATAGCATGGGAAGAATCATTCTATCCACAATCTAGAATTAGCTGCTATAGTTTTTGTCTTGAAGATCTGGTGTCATTATTTGTATGACGCTTAATGCTCTATCTTCACCTATCATTAAAGTCTGAAGTACATCTTCACTCAGTGAGAGCTTAATTGTCATCAGTGTAGATGGCTTGAGATGATAAGTGATTATGATTTAACTATCTAATATCATTCTAGCAAAGCAAATGTGGTAGAAGATGCCCTCATCCGCCATGTACATTATCTGCCATGATTTATTTAAGTTTATTAGAAGAAGAATTCGGTAAACTTGAAATTTTCCTAGTTCATGGGGATTTGATGAGCTCAATGTTGACTAATATCAATGTGGAACCTACATTCAACCGAGATGTCTCCATTTCGTAAACTAAAGATGAGAATTATATGAAGTTTAAAGTCAATATTGAAGAAGGCCGTCATTTTGATCTGCAATTGCATGGTAATGTTATCTATCAATGGAATCATTTATGGATCCCCAAATCCATGCATCAAGACAACCTCATTGAAGGTCAAAATTTCAGATTATTAAGTTCACCCTAATAGTACTAAATATATCAAGATCTGAAGAAGTCATTCTGGTGGCCTTGGAATAAAGAGAATGTGGCAGAGTTTGTTGCAGAATACCACGCTTGTAGTCTTGTCAAAGCAAAACATCAAAATCCCAGAGGACTACTTCATTTTTTGACTGTTCCTAAATGAATTAGTTCAATGTTTCCATGGACTTTGTCATGGGTTTACCCAAGTAAAGGTCGGGTGCTTATTCTATCTGGGTCTTAGTTGACCGACTGACCAAGTCAGCACATTTTATTCCAACACGTCAAACAAATTTCATGGAGAAATTAGCAAAACTGTATATTAAGGAAATTATCAGGCTCCATGGTATTCCAGGATCTATTATTTCCAATTGTGATAGTAGATTTACCAGGTAGTGCATCAAGACCTAGGGACTACCCTGGCCATAAGCATTGCCTTCCATCCACAAATTGATGGATAAACAAAATGGATCAATCATGTTCTTGAAGACCTTCTACATCTGTGTATTCTTTATTTTGGAGATTTTTGGGAGGATCACATCCCCCTAGTGGAGTTTTCATATAATAATAATTTTCAAGCGAGTATTGGCATGGCACCGTATAAAGCCTTGTACAAAAAAAAATGCAGTACTCTAATAGCAAGGTCTGAAATAGGAAGTGTTCAATTATATGGATCGGATGTGGTGGAAGAAATAAACAGGAAGGTGCAAATGATCCAACAGAGAATCAAAGCAGCGCAAGATCGCCAAAGCAAATATCACGATGCCCATCATCATCCTCTTGATTTTAATGTTGGACATTTTTCTTATCTCAAGATCAGTCCTGTAATAGGAGTACTCATTTGGGTGTACCTAGGTAGCTCAGTCCTCGCTACATCAAACCTTTTGAAGTATTAGAAAAGATAGGCTATGCAGCCTATATATTGAAGCTCCCGAAGGATTTTTCTGCAGTCCATAGTGTGTTTTATTTTTCATCGCTGCAGAGATGTATTTGTAACCCATCCCACTTAGTTAAGCTTCCAGTAGTATCACTCCTAGTCGGACCTTTCTTATGTAGAGGACCTATCAATATCATAGCTCATGATGAAAAGCAGATGAGAAATCGCTCCATCCTTATGGTGAAGGTTTAGTGGAGGAACCGTTCTCTTGAAGAATCTACTTTGGAAAAAGAGGCCTGATATCAATGAAAGTATCTAAGTGTCTTTGAAATTTAAGGTATCATTAAATTCCAAGTTCTATTTTTAAATCCTTGCATTTTCTTTCCTTCTTGAGATAATGTCAAAGACGACATCGTTCTTAAATGGGGGAGTCTATAACAACCATAAGTTGTTACTTAGCTAAATACAATATTAATCATGCTCTAATTATAGTTCTATTACATTAAATAGGTCATTATAAGCTAATATTATAGTTCTATTACATTAAATAGGTCATTATAAGCTAATCCTAAAAATTTGGGGTCAATCAGAGCTCCCTAAGTCAAAAAGGGCATTTTGGTCCAATAAAGTATTCGAAATATTAACAAAAATGTTTTGATATCATATTCAAAATCTAATTGAATTTTTGAATTCCACACTCCCTAGTTAACTAGGAGTACAAGTTTGGGAATTTTTGGAGGTCATTTAGGCTATAATTCAATTTAAATTAATTTGGGATAATTGCATAAAAGGGATCCCAACTATTTAAATTTGCATATATGCCCATAACTAAAATACCCGTTAGGGATCCACTATGCGGACTGCATGAGATCCACTGTGAAGCTAAAATCGGAGCTCCGGTCCATCTCATCATCCCTTTTGTTGATCCTATGGCCAGGATCTAGATCCGCGAAAGTGAGGATCTGTTGTCCAATACCTCCATGGATCCTATGATCTGGATCCCTCCCATGATAGGCCATTATGATCCATTTGATCTGGGTCATTGCATCTATCTAATCAATAGATCAGACAGCTGACAGTGCACCCGCACTATGGATCGTCATCTCGTGAGATCCACTGCCAGTTGCCACCTTTTTCTCCCACTCGCGCATCCACTTTAGCAGGCCGTTAGGACCATTCCACCTCGGCCTAGCCTCTCAATCGAGACCCTTGTCCCGGTCCTTTCTATTAAAGGAATTTGAGGATCCACCGTGTCCCAAGCCCTTGGGCCTTCCCAGCCCAGTTGGCAGCTCCCTAACCCCTCCATAAGGCTTTAAAATAGCCTTAAGATCCATCTTGAGAACCCTTTACTTATAAGCTCCTAATTGAATCTCACTCGTAATCTTTCATCTCCTAACCATTTCTGTAATTCAAGCTCGCTCAGCCTCTCTAGTCGCATCCATCTGCATTCTAAGGGTGCCTCCTAGAGTTCAGGACCCCTAGCTCTTCTCAGAATCTCATCCAGGATCTAGAGTCCTCTTGACTAGGTTAAACCAGTCATCCTGACCAATCCAGGTACCCCACTTATTTATACTGAGTCAATGAGGCTCAATACTTTACTCCATTTAATTCGTAAGTGTTTCCCTAGTCTAAACAAAGCTAACAAAATAACTATCAGAGCTTGGGCTAGATTTGATTGATCAAATTGATTGAACGAGCTGCCGTCCCCTCTAAATTTTGAACCGAGTAAGGTCCCGATGATCTAGCTACTCCCAGACCTAGCCAAGCTAGGGCTTCGACTAGTCTTGACTCCTTGATGGTGTACAATTCGAGCTCTAACCCTTGCTTGGTCATTGTGAGGGGAATTTTTCCACACAGATAACTCCCCAATTGGGAATCTAGCCAATAGCCACACGATGATCCTGACCACCCCAGCACTTATTTTAAAGACTTATCGATGCATCATGGAGTGGTGATGGTGTAGGGATTAAATGGAGGCTCTGGCATGTTCCAGAGCCTCGTAATTTTGCAATTAGGGTTAAGCCCTAATCGCTGGAGTAGGGGGATGGCACCGTGGGAGAGAAACGCAGTGTGGGTTGGGTCATCCTGTGACCCGCACTGTACGATAGTGCCGAGTCCTCGGGCCGAGCTGACCCATGTGTTTTGATAATGGGCCAGGGCACATTTAATAAATAATAAAACCTATTTATGAGTTATTTTCCTTAAGGTAAATCAAGTTGGATAATTAGAAAAATTTAGATTAAATTAATTAAATAACTTTTGATCCACTCAGCAAAACTCTATGAAATTAGATACCATTTGGTGTAGAAAATCATGATGAATCTAAATATAAAATAATATTGCACTTTCTATGGTTCAATTTTTTGATTTAGCCTAATAACTCTAAAACTTGGTTATGGTGGATTAGCATGTATGCTTATCCAAATTGCATGATTCTAATTCCATTATGCTTCATCTTCTTAGTAGAATACTTGTGCTAGGTGAAATAATTTTTTGATTATTATTTTAATATTTACGCTCTATTCTTAAAAATGCATAATTAGTAAAAATTAGGTTTACACTTAACCAAATTTAGCAAACTAAGTCTCTGATTGTTCACATGGATAAGTAGATTATATTTGACAAGTTTCATAGATTTTCAATGGTTAGATTTGTAATTAAATGCTAATTCATTTTGACTTGATTTAGGGTTTGATTAGCCTTAATTACCTTCTTTTTTGCTTAGTTGAATGTTTATATGCTTCAATAACAGTAGTATACATGTTAGAGAATTCAAAGCCTAGTTTGGAATAATGGATTAATTTGTTAATTTTCAGTCTAAATCTTAAGGAATGATTAAGATAATCAATATAGCCTTAAACTAGAAATGGACATTAATAATGCACTAATAATTCACTGATTTTGTCGATCTTAGTTTGGTCAAGTTAGGAATTGTATTCTAATTAAATTAGATTAAGCTCTAAGCCCTTAATCACTTTAAGTAAAATACTTTATTTTAATAATTAAAGGACTTACATAACTTCAATAAATACATTCTTATTTGACATTAATCTTAACCCATTAAATTAGAAATATTATGATCTAAAATTAAATTTATGATCTAAAATTAAACTATGTGATTGATCATCTGAATATATATACCTTTAGATCTTTAATTTTCTCATAATTAAGACTCTTAGCATGAGATAAATCATATCATGTTATTGATTTGCAAAATGATCAATTCTTAATAATTTACATAATTGTTTCCCATAATTGTAGTATAAATTGTGATTAGATGGGTCTACCCATCTGATTTGTGTAATTCAGTTTAAGGAACTAAGAATTGAAAGCTTAATATAAGTCTTAGATCTTAGATTATAAATTATATGTTTAGTGCTAGATCTTTAAATTGTGATCTAGTGGTGATAATTCAATAATTGCTAAGCCTTATCAATAGATGAGTTATTGAGGTAGGAAGGACTTATTGTCTAATATTGAGGTAGGAGTTTAGATGCACCTTTTTTTCTTACCTTAGATACTTGATTCCTAGAACCTTGCGGTAAGATAACCTAATGATCTAGATTGAGGTTATTTTCTTGTGGTAGTATCCTAAATTGAGTGACTTTTAAGTCACATTTTTGGAACCCTTGTATAGGATTCACCATAATGGAGAATGGATTCATTAGTTTAATATTCCTTGATTATTAAATAGCATTGTTAAAATCTATAGAACTATTAGATAGAGGTGATTATGTATATCCATAGAACTTAATTATTTCAGTAGTAAATAGAGTTGGTTGATTTACCTTGAATAGAACTGTAGATACTCGGTCTTATCTTAGGTATTTAGATAAGTACAGTTCTATTTAAGATAAACATCCCAAGTCCAAAAGTGTTACAAGTAGGAAATTGAATAGTTAGTTTGAGAGAATAAACTGTGACTAGGTCATGCCCCTTATTGTCATGTGTTTCGATAAGTGTAGTTAAACAAACTAATTATTTGAAGTTACCTTTCTTATGACTCTATAAGTAATTTATAATTAGGGCATTTAACAACTTAGTTCGAGAAAATGAACTATGACCGGGTCATGCCCTATATCATCATGCATTTTGATAAGTGTAGTTAAACAAAATAAGTGTTCTAGTTACCTTTCTCAAAAACATACTAACTATGTATTTGTAACCTCCTCATTTGATGAGTTTAAGTTCCATCTTAGGTAATTCCATGCAGTGGATTAGAGTTAGGAGTCAGAATTCATTTAAATAAATTCTACATGATGGAGATAAATGGAATCACTACTTTATATTGAATTGATTCTAGATTTTGATGATTTAAAGTATAGAGTTATAAAATCCTTGGCATTTCATAAAATGCATAAGTCATGTTTGCATTAGCAGAGCGAATGAGCTCACCTAAGGACTCTATTAGCAGAGCGAATGAGCTCACCTAGAATCTATGGAGTGTCATATGACACCCAGTCAGCACATCAGTGGCATATAATTCTGTGGCATATTCAGACGCATAATTATGAATTTAGTGGCATATAGCACCATTTTAAATTATTATTTAATTAGTTTCAGATTACATACTATTTTTCTTACATTTTTATATTCAGTTGCAATTTCGGCTTACTTACTATTTTTGTTACAATTTAGTATTCAGTTTGTAGTTTTTGGCTTTACTTTACTATCTTATTTGTACTATTTTGAGCTTTCAACTATTTTACTATCTTTCCTTCAATCTTGCTTAAACTATTTAAATGTTAAATAGTAGATAAATACAAATATTAGAGTATCTTCCGATGTGTTAGACTTATTGTCTAACATGTAGTACTTTTGAGATTCAGGCAAATTGCTAGATCCAGAGCAGCTTAGTGGTGCTAGATAAGGAGTCTTCATAAGAGATCCAGGAGGAGTTTGTGAAGCATTAGAGGACTCTTCATCAACCTTTATTTTCTCAATTTAGCATTTAGACTACTTCTTGTATTTTTAATTAGTAAACAGTTGTAATAATTCTAGATATATTTTTTCTTTCATTGCTGAGATGAATGCCTTATTTAGCTTCTATGATGAATGTTACTAGATGTATGCTTTAGCATTTCAACTTTGTATTTACTCCTACTTATACTTAGTATTGTAGTGTTATTAGAATATACTTAAAATGCCAATATTCATGTAGCTTAGATCTTATGTGTAATCATAATCCAATAAACATGGGTGCCTGATCTAATACTTAAGATAAGGATATTACACTTATCTTATAGTTTAGTACTCAGCCCTTTTCTCTTGAGGTTGTGTCACATCAGCTCTTGTGCTCAACAGATGTATCGAGGAGGTTCAGTTTCCCTTCTCGAGTAACTCACCAGTTCCGTTGCCAATTATTATTCCTTAAACTAACTCGATTGCTTGGCAATGCGATGGGGCGTTACAGAGCAGATACTAGAATAAATACTTCCTTGAAGGCTTCAGCAAATTGATCCCACAAAATATCCTCTGATTTATAGTCGATGAATTTGGTATTATGTTTGTTCTCTCACAAATTTTTGACCTCATCTTGGAACAGGTGGCTGGCCAGGCGAATTGATTCAGAATTCGAGCACTTAATGCACGCTAAGTTCTTTTCAGCTAACTTGAGCTAGTTGATCGTGTCCATGGCGTTCAAGGCCCCATTGAAGGTAGGTGTCCTAAGACTGCAAAAAACTGTGGAGAATTACATCTCCTGAGATGTGCGGTGTAGATGGGACTCCCTTTTGAGAAAAAGGCTATTGACGAGAGTTTTGTATAATAGCACGAGTCTCTTGCACTTGCTGCACATTACTCTTTGTGCTGGCTTTCATTAAACTAGCAAGGGAGTTAACTTCTTCTAGTCTACCTGAGGACGAGACCATATTCTTGATTGGTGTAGGACCTGAGGGATTATTTGGATTAATGACTGCAATATCTAGAAACATGAATTCATTGAATAAAAAAAAAATCTATTATTTCTTTCAATCACTTTCTCAAAGGAGAAGTTACATTAATAAGCAAAAATGATAAGCTAATGCAAAAAGAAGATACAAGAGATAACTTAATAACATCAACTACATTATTCTATCCTAAAAACATCACAAAAATCATCAAATGAGACTACTCATCGCTTCCTTGAGAGTCTTCTAAGATCTAACACCACTACCTATCAGCTAAACCTCCAAGTAAAGTTTCCAAAATCTTAAGGCGGTAATCATCTAGAAAAGCTCTCTCTCTGGAAGCAGTGGTCATGTGGTCTAACCATTCCATGGCAAGTATACAAAGACTGATTCCACTGAAGGTTAAGCAAACTAATATCTTGTATATAACTTCTATTCCATGAGGAAACAATCCTTCAATGATCCTTCCATAGGCTTTTCCATCTTGGAAGTCATCTGCCCAATACTCGTCAATTAATCTAAGGTAGTAGTAGTACTCGGACTATTGATATTCCATTCTTAAGATTTCATTCAATTGTTAGTTTTGAACTTTCCGCTTATTTCAAATATAAATAATTTACTTGTATATTTTACTTCTTTAAAGTCCGTTCAAATCCTAATATGTCCTTTATTATTTGTACTTTACTTTTAAGTACCTCTTAATATTTGTTCAATTTCTAAGGTGTCCTTTATAAACATTCTTAGTTTTTATTTCTGAGATTTGACTTGATCAAGTTGGGGATGCTATTTTTCCATACACTTAGTGATTGTGATCATAACTAGTTCTAGAGAATAGATAATAAAGTATATATGAACACTCTCTTTATCTAACACATTATAATACTTCTCTGATACCAACTATAACACCTCATCCCCTCGCCGCGCACAAATGGTTCAGGTTAAGGAATACTAATGGTGGCAAAAATGTGTATTACTCGGGAAGGGAAACTGAACCTCCCCAAATACACCTACTGGGTATAAGAAGTGCTGAGACTCAACCTTAAGAGCAGAGAGCTGAGTACTAATCCATAAGATAAGGGTAGTATCCTTATCTTAAGTATTAGATAGGGTACTTGTGTATATTGGGCTACTGAATAAAGGTAAGATCTAAATTACATGAATACTAGCATTTTATGTATATCCTGATCACATCAGAATACTAATTATATATAGAAGTAAATACAGAGTGCGGAAGCTAAAGCATACATCCATAAGTATTGATCATAGAAGCTAAATAAGGCATTCATCTCAGAAAAGAAAAGAATATATATCCAAAATTATTATAACTGCTTACTTAATGAAATATAGAGAAATAGTCTAAATATTGAATTGAAAGTAAATAGTGCAAAAAATAAAGGCTGATGAAGAGTCCTCTAATGCTTCACAAACTCCTCTTCGATCTCCTGTGAAGGCTCCTGATCTAGCTCCACAAGCTGCTACTAGGATCTTGCAAATTAGTCGGATCTCAAAAGTACCACGTGTTAGACAATAAGTCTAACACATCAAAAAATACTCTAACAGTTATAATTATCTACTATTTAGCATTAAATAGTTTAAGTAAAACTATAAAAAATAGCTGAAAGCTCAAAATAGTACAAATTTAAAAGTAAAGTAGAACTAAAACTATAAATTGAATACTGGAATATAGACAAAATAGGAAGTGAACTGAAATTGCAACTAACTACTAAAATGTAGGAAAAATAATAATTACTCTAAAGCTGAATAAATGATGATCTAAAATTGTGTTGTATGCCACTAAAATTCATAACTATGCATCTGAATATGTTATGAAACTATATGCCTTTGATATGCTGACTTGGTGTCACATGACACTCCATAGATCCTAGGTAAGCTCAATCGCTCCATTAAAAGAGTCCTTAGGTGAGTTCATTTGCTCTACTAATGCTGACATGACTTATGCATTTCATGTTATGCTAAGGCTTTTATAACTATACGCTTTTAAATCATCAAAATCTATAAATCAATACTATATCAAGTGATGATTCCTTTCATCTTCATTGTGTAGAATTCATCTAAATGAATTTTGACTCCAACTGTCTAATCCACTGCATGGATTAACTAAGCTTTTAACTTGAACTCATCAACTGAAGAAGTTGTATATACATAGTTGGTAATTTTTTGAGAAAGGTGACTTACAACACTAAGTTTGTTTTTAACTTGCACTTATCAAAATGCATGATGATAAGGGGACCCAGTCTTAGTTTATTCTCTCAAACTAAGCTGTTAAATACCCTAATTCAAACATACTTATAGTGTCCTAAGAAAGGAAACTTGAAATACTTAGTTTGCTTAACTTGCACTCAATGGAATCCTTGCACAGTAGCCAACTAATAAACTGCTATAAAAATTTAGATTTCATTTGGTGCAATTTACTAAAATACCCCTTAGGTCAAAAACCTTAGTTGGACCTATAGGACTCATTTCTTATCTAAATTTAGTGTACTTACTATCTATCTTCATATTAGACAGTAAGAAATCATTCAGCAATAAGAAATTCTAATTTGGAGCCCTAAATCAAAAAGTAGCTTTTTAGACCCTTAAGTAGGGGCAAATTGACTTTTGCCCAAAATTTAAATTAAGTATCCTTAACCCTTAAAATAGCTTTTAAATCATTAAAATCAGTAAGAAAACTAATTTAGGATCAATTTAAGTCATAAGTCCCTCAATTGGAATGATTTGTAAGAGAACTCAATTTTAGGTTTGCAAATCTCTAAGGGAGATGATCCTTATTTAGCTAAAATATATCCTTAACCTCCCTAATTAAATAAAATCAGCAAGTGTAACTAAATTCAATCAATTCTTAAAAATTCTCTAAGTCTCATCATTAGGAGTCCTCACTTCACCTTTGGATATGTTCCTTAAGAATAAGGTTAAATATTTTGTTAGATTTCATTCATTAAATAATGGGGTTATTCAATGAATGAATCCTTGATTTTATTAGTTTCTAGATTTTTCATATTTTCATTTTTGATTATTTTATCTTTCAATCCTAGATTAAGAATAGGAGAATCATCATATTTAAGCTTGCCTTTGCTTAATAGAATTTACCTCAATCATTAATTTACTTAGAACTGAAACCTTAGACCCTTAGACTTTACCTTTGGATTATGTGCTTAACTCCAATCTTGTGGTATTAAAATCATAATCCCTAGTTTAGTAGATCTTAATCAGATCATAGTTAGAACATCTAAATTCATCAAGTTAGGATGTTGTGATTTATTACTTAATCTATAGTTGTACTTGATTGGATGAGATTAGAACATAATCAGTTCTAATCCTTTTAACTTATAAGGTCATTTTCTAAGTTATATAACTTAAAATAGTTAGAATAGGTTAATTAGAAAATAAATGATATCACCATATTTAGTAGAGTCCCTTGCTCACTACTTGGTTTTGGTGCTATGCATTCCTTGTATTTTGTGCTTATTTTCCCTTGGATATATCACATAAAAAACATTATTGCATGAAAAAGGAAAACTTAGAATATTAGGAAAACATTACATTTGGGTTCGATTCATGATGGATTATGGTGCACATTTACTCCAATGGACAGTGGTAAGGAGAGATCAGGATGCTTAACATTTCTTATTGAGGAGTGTGTGTTAAGCTTGGAACCCATTTAGTTTTACAAACATGTTTGACTCCTCAGCTGTTTCTGAAATTGTCCACAAAAACAAAAGTAAAATAACTAAAAGATTTTTACATTATATTATCTGCCTCTTCAGCTTTGTTTTACTGTCCTGTTCTATTCTATCTACCATAGCCCAGAAAGGCTATGGGAATAATACTGGGCCGGATTGGCCAATTCTTTTTGATATGGCAATTATACGTTTCAGCTTACTATTTACTGTATTGTTGATGCATGTTATTTTAGCCAACTGTATTTTTTCTATTTCACCTGCTTACTTGTATAGGATGCTAGACTTTACTGCTTATTATATGTACCATTTTCATATTTCTATTTTAAATCAGCACATGTCATATGATCATCAGCATGTTTAGGTTTAGACTTTTCTTTTAGTACTCTTACTTATTGTATTATATATGTATGCCCATTTATTGTTTAGTTGTTTGAGGTATGCTTTTGCCATAATTCCTACTTAGTTATAAATGCTACATTTATAACTTATCCTATTTTCTTATATGCTTACTGCTCCTATGCTTGTTAGTTCACTTTTGCTTTGTTTAAGTGTAAATGGTGATATTAATAAATGCTTAACAAATATTCAGCCTAAAATATACTTAGACAATTTGTCTAATAAGATTTTTCTTTTATTGGCTGGGGCCGTAGCATTGTGAAACCGCCAATATCAGAATTTGAGCAGTTTGAAGATCCTGTTTCTATGGAGGAACCTTATCTAGAGAAAGTGCAGCAGATTGGAGCTGAAGATCTTTAGTTCTTTTATTTCAATTGTGAGGATGAGTGATGCTTTATTTTATTCTTAAACTTTAATTAAATGATGTAATAATACAGGTACTTGTGACTGTGTTTTCTTTCTGCACTATTAATTTTGAGCTACCCTTTAGTACTATTTCTCACATGTTGTATGATGAATTGGATGTACTACACATTTCTTATGCTTCTGCACTCTGTGTTTATGTTGATGTAGTGACTAATCCATTATATTCATTCTATGCACATACTTCCCTTATTAGTGGATTGTGGATCCTACCTAATCCAATGATAAGTGAGGGATTGGCCGAGTGGCACACCACCCCTTAATGTCTAATCTTGCGGGTTAGAGGGTGGAGCGCCACAGTCTGCCCTTCTGTTTTGGGATGAAAAGCTATACTCATTGCTAGATTCCCATATCTTGATGAACTACCTACCTGAACTTAAAGGTAAATTACTGTCTCTATCAGATACTATTGATTTAAGAATTCCATGCAGCCTGATAATTTCTCTAATATAGAGCGAGTTTCTCGATTGAGTCTGTTTGACGAACAGGATTGAAATAAGCAGACTTTGTCAATCGGTCAATTATGCCCCAAATTGCATCGGCTCTAAACTTTACTCGAGGAAATCCCATGATAAAGTCCATCGATATATCTAACCACTTCCATTCAGGAATCTCAAGATGATGAAGCAGACCATCGAGTTTTTGATGTTCTACCTTTACTAGACTATAAGCATGGCATTTCGCAATGAAATTGGCAATACTTTTCTTCATTCAAGGCCACCAAAAGAAATTCTTCAAATATTGATACATCTTTGAACTTCCCAAATGCACCTGGTATCCAGAATGGTGACCTTCAATAAGAATCTCACGATGCATTAACTTTGGGATCCAAAGACAACTGTTCCTGTTTATAGCGCCCTTCTGAAAGTTAAGCTCTAAACGTCGACCACTTTCAATTGAAAATTTGAAGTTCCAGTAGTTCTCATCCTTTATTTGAGATATAGAAACATCTCGATGGAAGGTTAGCTCTACATTGATCATGGAGATCATCTCATAGATCTCCACGCACAGGCTTGATTTCCAACTTATTCAACTCTTATTCTAAAGAGCTTACAGAAATGATTGAATTGAAGGTAGCATGATGGATAAGCGCATCAGCTACAAAGTTTTCTTTTCTCGGATGATACTGGATATCTAGGTTGTAATCGCTTATTAGCTCCAGCCATCTTCTCTGTTTGCAATTTAACTCCATCTTAGTAAATTTGTACTTGAGGCTCTGGTGATTGGTGAATATGGAACACTTTACTCCATATAAGTAGTGGCGCAAAATCTTTAAGGCGAATACTACTACTGCTAGATTGAGGTCAGGAACAAGGTAATTTCTTTCATAAGTCTTTAATTGGTGGGAAGCATAAGCAATGACCTTCCCATCTTGCATTAGCACAGCACCCAAGCCTATCCCAGAAGCATCGGTATAGACTTGGTAGTTCGACCCTCCTTTAAGAAGAACTATAATTGGAGCAGAGGAAAGTGCATACTTTAGTGCTTGAAATGCTTCTTCACAGGCAACTCCTTCAATACTATCCTCAAATGATCTTCATGTTCTTTTATGTTCTTGGGATAAACAAGAATGTCGTCGAAGAAGATGATAACAAGTTTATCGAGGAAGGGGTAGAGAATGTGTTGCATTAGGTCAATGAATATTTAAGCCAAATGATATTACTAAGAACTTGTAGTGTCCATAACGAGTCATAAAGGCTATTTTCTCGATATTCGAGTCTTTGACTTGCAGTTGATGATAGCCAAATTGCAGGTCGATCTTCGAAAACACTTTGGCTCCTGATAGTAATCAAACAAGTCATTTATACGAGGCAATGGGTACTTGTTCTTGATTGTGACTTTATTTAGCTCACAGTAGTCGATACACATACTCATTGAACCGTCTTTCTTCATCATGAATAGCACCGATGCTCTTAAGGGGATGAACTAGTTATGATAAGTCCCTTCTCTAGCAGCTCCTGCAACTGTTTATTCAGCTCTTGCAATTCCTTGGGTACCATATGATAAGGGGATTTGGATATGGGCTGGTCCAGGAATTGTATCTATAGTGAATTCCACTTCTCGAGTAGGTGGAAGATCGGGTAGGTCTTTGGGGAAGACATCGGGGAATTCACAAATAATAGGATTTTTGGCTATGGGGGCGTTATCCTTGTTTTATCCTAGTATTGTTACTATGTAAGCTCTACAACCCTTATTTACTAGCCTTTTGGCTTCCATGGAATTAATTAATGAAACACAGGTACTAAGGTTGTTGACTAACGATTTGGCTTGAGTACCACTGCCTAAGAAGATTTTTTTTATTTGGCAGTTGATAGTGGTATTATGTTGGCTTAACTAATTCATGCCCAGAATTACATCAAAATTTGCCATAGGTAGAACTACGAATTTGGCTTTGAGTTCCTTATCTCCAATAGGAATTTGTACTTTACAAAACTAGCAAGCTATCATATGGATTTTAGATGGCAAACCAATGCTTAAAGGATTTGCTAGACGATATAGTGGCAGGTTGAGGGACTTTGACCAACTTTCAAAAACAAAGGAGTGACTAGCTCCAGTGTCGAATAGTATGTTGCAAGGTTTATCATTTGTACATATAAAAACTATTTATAGATGCAATAAATTATTAATCACATTAAGTAACTATAAAAATAGATTGGTTCAGAAGTGTGTACCTTATACCATATGGTTGTCCTCAGTAGCCTCAATTGGAGCAAGGGCATAGACACGAGTGGGACCAGTAGGCCTATTTTTGTATGTCTGCCATGGTGGCGATTTTGGATCAATTAGGCGAGGGACAATGGCTATCTCACATCATTGAGTAGTGGGAGAAGTTCATGCTAATATCGGTTGGGGGCTCCCTCAGCATATGTCGAAGACTTATTGACGCTTGGAGCAATCAATCTGATCACCATCATTGGCATCTGTGGCCATACACTGAAAGTAGGTGTGACCTGCCTTCCACAAATATAGCAGTTGCCAGTTCCATGGTAGCACTGATCGTAGGGATGAGGTTGAGTGCAACCCATTAAAGGGGTTAGCAGGCGGAGCTTCGGCTTTGAGCTGGTACACTCTAACCCTCTTCAGGTTGATATACTAGTAGGAGGTTGACCCCATGCTCCTTTTTGGTCCTTCTACTGCTTGGTCTTGCTCCACCACTTTGGCTTTTTCCAGGAGCTCAGTGAAGTTTGACAGACGGAGGGGTACAGCTTGGCTTCTGATAGATGCTCGCAGACCACACTGAAATCAGTGGTATCGATATGCCTATGTGGGACCCAAGTTGGTGGTGAACCTGGCAAGATGCTGGAATTCAGCTTTGTATGCTAACATGAAGTGTTTCCTTTGTTACAACTTTAGGAACATATCCCTAAAGTTATGTCTGGCAGATAGGGGATATATTCAGCTTGGAATGCTTCAACAGATTTGTCCCACATGATGTCTTCGATGTTGATATCAGCAAACTAGGTGCTACAGGTATCATCCTAGCAATACTCAGCTTCATCTTACAGAAGGTGGGTAGCAAGACAAATCACTTCAAAGTTGGGGAATTTAATGCTAGTTAAATTATTTTTTACCATATTTAGCCAACTGGCAGTTTCGATGGCTGAAAGGCACCCATTGAAGGTGAGAGGTCTCAAGTGGATGAAGCTGTGCAATAGTCCATCTATAGACTGCACATGGTGTTGGAAGGGGTAGTAGGGTGTAGGGGCTATTTCAGAAGTAGGGCGATTTTGATTCATATGGGCTATTAGTAGCCATTCCATTCTCTCAGCCAGTTTGGATTGAGATTGTGCCATTTGTTCTATTTGTTTGGTGTGAGAATCCACCATTATCTTAATTGCCTCGAGTAGTGCATTTAGCTCACTAGACGAGCTGTTGAATGTGGCAAGAGATGAGCTTTATCCAGGATTCATTTTAAAATCTGAAAATAACACCATTTCAGAATTTAAGGAAGCAAAACGTACTCGTTCACTTAATAAACAATTCAATTTAGTAAGAATTGGGAAGATACAATAGAGAGCATAAAAAAATCACTAGAACATCTATATATTATACTCTGCAGTAAATGTGAAATGGAAGTCTTCGAAAGTAACTTCTCACCGCTCTCTTCTTCGCCTATGGTTGAGTTCCAGTAAGTATCGGCCCACCAGTCTTCGACATGGTCTTGGAGAAGAAGGGACACCAGGGTAATTCAAGTGGTGTCAAGACACTCTATTGCTTCAAGAATGAATCATACTCACTTTATCCACTCCCTGGCTAAAATGGGGAAGTCAAATTTTCTAAAGACGGTGTGCTGAAGCATCCGATCCAGCACTCATATTCCTTGTTCCAATACTCCTTCGACGCACCTTCCGTACCTGTTGGCCAAACTAGAAGTCGAACTCCAATATGGACTTGAACCTTCTGAAGTACTCCTAGACTGACATCTTCAAGTGTCTAATAACTTTTCACAAGTTAATTCAAGGTCTATTAGTTCGGTTGAGTAGTCATATTTTTTTTAGTTTAATCAAATGTTTGCCTTTTTAATTTGAGTAGTTCACTTAAGAATTGAGTTTTTTGAGTGAGCGCAGTATATGGCTATATGAGTATTTCTAGTATATGCTTTTTATTCTGAGCATGTGATTGTGGTACTTTGGATGTAACTCAAGTAATTAATTAGTGACTGATTTGTCAAAAGAACAATCTATTAGGTAGAGAGGAATGCAAATTTCAATCTAATACCAATTGTGGCACCCCACCCCCAAACAATAACAAGATTAGACTAGGGGTGGTGTGCCATGCTGGCAATATCTTACTTATCACTAGATTAAGGTAATCCCCTGAATCTAATAATAAGAAAAGAATATGCTTTGAATATATGCAGCAAAATCATTCACTAAGTATATATAATCACAGAGTATGAAAGCAAGAACGGTAAAATACTACATCCAATTCACCATAATACAAGTAAGAAGTAAATATGCAGCTCAATATAAAAGGGTTTTGTAAGAAAATAATCATATGTACTTGTATAATTATAATTTTAAATAATTTTTAAATGAAAATAAAGCTCTCATCCTCATAAGAATAAAAAGGAAAGCTTAGCTAAAAATCTCCAATGACAGCACACTCTCCTCCTGAATCTGATCTTCAAAAGGCTTGACTACCTTGAATAACTCGGAGTCTAGCATTGTCGATTTCACAATGATAGAGCCCCAGCCAAAGAAAAGAAAATTTTGATTAGACAAATTGTCTAAGTACATTTTAAGCTGTTATATTTTGTAAATTTATGATATCACCATTTTACTTAGACTATAGAAACAAAGCATAGCATATGGGAGCAACATGCATATAAAGGAAGGAATAAGTTATAAATAAAGACAATTATAACTAAGCAACATGGGAGGTAAGAGAACATACCTCAACACTATAGCTATAACAAGGTTAGTAATATAAGCATAAGGTTAGAAAAATACTAAAAGGAAGAACTCATCCTAATCATGCTTATGATCATATGATTTATGCAGATTTAAAAGAAGATAATTTAACTGTGGTACGTATAAGTATCTAGAAAAAAATCTAGCTTCCTATAAGTATACAAGTAAGCAAGTAAAGTGAAGTAAAATATATCTGCAGTAAAAGTAAGCAATAAAACATTAAGTATGTAAAAATTGTCATATCAAAAGGATTGACCAATTTGGCCATAGTATATTCTCATAGCCTTTCTGGGCTAGGGTAAAATTCGCAAAGCCTTTCTGGGCTAGGGCAGACACAGAAACAAAACTGAGGTGGTAGAAAAATATATATGCAATACATTTTAGTTATTTTACTTTACTTTTGTGGACATGTTTAGAAGTGGCTGAGGAGTCAAGCACGTCTGCATGATTGTTTGGGTTCCAACTTAAATAACCCTCCTCAATGAGTAATGCTAAGTTATCCCTTATTTCTCCTTACCCTCTATCCAGTAGAGGTAAAAGTGCACAAGTATAGACCAAAAAACTGAACCTAATGCAAATATTATCCTTTTTATTCTATGCTTTCATTTCATGCAACAACATTATATTGTAGGACTTGCTCAAGGTAACGGTACAAAGTACAAAGAATGCAAAAGCAACAAGTAAATCAATAGTGAGAAAGGGACACTACTACACATGGTGATATCAGTTAGTATCTATTTAATCCATATTAACTATTTTAAGTTACACAAATTCAAGATTTCTAAGTTACTACTATCAAGTATGACTTTGGAACACAGCCTTAGTTAAAAGCAATTAGAACTGATCAAGTTCTAATTTAATTCAATCAATATTGCTTATAAGTTAAATAAGTAATAAATGTGTCCTATTGGATGAATTTAGACATTCTAAACTAAGACTAATCAAGATATACCAAAGCTAGGGATTATGAGTTAAACACCATGAATTGGGCTTAATCACATAATCTAATGGTAAAGTTTAAGGACTAAAGTTTAAGTCCAATTGTGATCTAATAATCAAGGTAACTTCTATTAAGCATAATCAAGCTTAATAGAATGATCTCCTACTCTTAATCTAATGTTAAAAGATACAATAATCATAATTTAAGTATGAAAATTTAGAAACTATTAAAACTAAGGTTTCATTCATTGAATAACCCAGTAATTCAATGACAGAAATCTAACCTAGTATCAACCCTAATCTTGAGGGAAAGATCCTAAGGTGAAGTGTCGATCCTAAAATCTCTTAATAAATGACTTAGGAAATTTTAGGAGTTGATGATAGTTATTATAATTTATCTTTATGTGTTGTCCTAATTTATTTAAGAAAGTTAAGGATGGGAGATTAAAACTAGATTAGAAGTTAAAGCTTTTACTTACGGGTTTTAAAGCATTTAAGGGGATTGTTACCAAATTACCTAATTTATGAGGTTAAGAGCCTAAATTGATTCTAAATTAATTTTATTACTGATTTTAGTATTTTAATGGATTTTGTTGAGGTTAAGGGAACTTAACCTAAATTTTGGGCAAAATGATCATTTTGCCCCTACTTAATGGTCTAAAATGTTACTTTTTGATTAAAGGCTCCAAAATGGATTTTTTTAATGCCAAATGATTAGTTACTGTTTAATATTAAGTACTTCAAATTTGGACAAGAATTAAGTCCTAACAGTCCAAATTAAAGATTTTAACCTACAGGGGTAGTTTGGTAATTATACCTAGTGAAGTTAAAAAATTATATCAGTTTTTTGTTTTTTACTATTCAAGGATTCTATAGAGTCCAATAACACAAAATTCTGAAGTCTAAAGATTAAGTTATGGGCATTCCAATGTTAGGGTTTATTTATGAAAATTTATGGTTTTATAAAAAAGGGTCTAAAACCTAACTTTCCATTTGATATCCAAATTCAACAAACTCAATGGCAATAACTTTCCATATATCATATTGAGTACTTTAACTAGGAGTAGACCCAAATTGGACTTTAATTGGTCAAGTTATGACCTAACCAAGTTTTAGGGTGATTAGGGAAAATTAGGGATCATAATGGTCAAAACCTAAATTTTATTTCAGTTTATTTTTAATTAGGTTTTTTTGATCTAAATGGTATATTAGATGACCAAATTTGGAGTTCAATTTGACTAAGTTATGGTCAAAACAAATTCAAGGTCATTAAGGGTAATTAGAAAAAGGTCCTAAAAGTGATTAGTCAAATTAATGACATAATAGCAAAACTAATACTACCAGAGTAATCTAGACATTCTTCGGATTAAAATGAGACCCATAATGGCTAGGTTTGGATCACTAGGTACAAAATTATGAAGGTTTAAAGTTTTCTAAGGTTTAGGGTTAAGTGAGGAGGTCCTGAAATATCACTATATTATTTAAGCATCATACATGAAAATTATCACTGCCATATTATTCCTCTCATTTTTCAGAGCAAAATGAGATATATATTTAATATATTTGGAGCAGTGGATTAAAAGTTATGCATGCCTAAAGTTTGTATTTAATTAATGCAATTTAAATTAAACTAAGTTTATATCATTTTAACTGTTTAATCTAATTAATTAGATCATGTAGGTTAATAATGGCGGTGGGCCCCTCCCAATAGCTAACAATGTTGTCGGGTTCCACAACACATCCGCTGAGATGGAACGGAGGGTCCCATGGATGACGAGCAGTTAGATGGTAGGAAATACCCATGGATGCGTTGCTTGATGTGCCATGCATCAAGCTATAAGCTCGGCAGTGCACGGTGCTGGCCTCACGCTAAAGACCACGCAAACCGTGGCCCATAATGACACGGGACGGGCCCGGGTGGACCGGCCCCACCCAAACTTCACTTCCCCCCTTGCTTGTAACATGCCTGAACAGGACCAGCTAGGATATGCACTCTAGAGGCCTTCCTAGCAAGGTTAGGGCTTGGCCCGCACTATGGCGGCCCCCATGCCCGCCGCAGCTAAGCTAATACTGAAAATAGCTTAATCGCGAGTTGTACGATGCTTCCAACTATGACAAATCACCAACTTAGGTAGAGTCATGCATAACCTAACTCACATTAATCCAAAGACTTGTCACTTGATATTGAAAATAAACATCGACATATTAGAATAGTGGAAGTAGAAAATTGTATGACATAACATCCACATCACAACATAGTATAGAAAAGTAAGAGTAACAGTAACTCAGCTCAAGATGTTGAAAGTAAATACATCCAAATTAATATTACAGACTAAATATTTAAATGATAAGAAAGAGTTATCTTCCTTATAGCAGAATAATAAAAAAAAAGTCTATCTAAGCAATAATAAGAAGGTCCCCCTCCTGCACTAGCTCCTCTCTTAATGAACCACCAACAAACAGCTCCAAGTCTGACATTTGTCGGTAACACAAATGCTAAGGCCCCAACCAACAAAAGAAATAGGTTACAGTTAGACAAATTGTCTAGGTACATTTTAAGTTGATTAAGTGAATTAAATGTTTAAGGATATCACATTAATACTTTAAATATGCGAGCAAATTAAGGTGCATCAAGTTACAAAGAAAAGGATAGCTATACAAAATACATCTATAGCTAACAAATAAGTATGTAACATATATACTAAACATGCAACTAAACAAGGTAAGGCAAGAGTATATAAATAGCTACAAGGTACCGAAAGAAAAATAGGCATTATGGAACTCTCTGGATGAGAGTATTTGAGCTCGAAAATAGGCCTTAGAGTTTTCATCCAGGCGAAAAATACCGTCTGGCGCTGCAGCGCGCTCCAGCGCCCGAGATTGCAAAGTAGGCAATTGCAGTGCACCCCAGTGAGCTTGCAGCGGGCTGCAGTGGGATTTTGGCAAATATATAAAAACATATCAAACTATTTGAATAGTATTTTTCAAAATGGACCGCTATAGCGTACGTTGCGCGCTACAGCGGAAAATTTTGGAACAACTTAGGGAAATATGAAAAATAAATTAATTGAATAGTGATTTTCACAAGGTTAAACCACTGCAGCGCGCCATAGCACGTGGTAGCGGCCGACAGGGCACCCCCAGCGCTAAAGCACTACCGTGCGCTACCGCGCCAAAGCTGCTACAGCGCGCTGGCTTATTGCCGCGACTGCGCGCTCGGCACTGCAGCGGAGCAGTGCACCCCCAGCGCTAACTGAGCTACAGACCGCTGGCCACACTAAGTGCTACAAATGCGCTTGCAAGCGCCCAAACTTGCAAAAAAAAATGCCCATAATTTTGTAATATTACCCAGTTTTGGCTGGAATGGCCAAAACTTCACTGTTTTTGTATTTTAAGGTCCCTAGGACCCTAGTGCGACTAAATTATATCAAATTTAAACCTATATTAGCTAAAATTGAATATTGCATAAAATTTTATATAAGAGTTAAATTTGAAACTTGTCACTTTCATATCTAATATGGATCTTAAATATTTGTTATGCCAAAGAATAAGTATTAGAACCTTAATTGCTTGTATTAATTAGGTATAGTTTAACAACCAAATGGCATGAAACTTAAGTCTTTTGGAATTGTGATTAAGTGCTAATCTCTTTAGTTTAATTTTAGAATTTGATTAGCCTTAATTATCTTCTAGTTTATGCTTTTATAATTTTTGGATGTATATTAGAGTACTTTAACATTTAAATGGGACATCTTGATATATAAACTAAACTTGAACCTAAGAATCTTGATAACTTTATTAAGTAGATAATACTTAATCCAAACCTAAAGTGCAACATCAATAATATACTAATAATACATTGATTTATTATTGACCTTTAAATTAACGTTGGTCTTAATGATCAAAGGGTTAGGAGTTAAACCCTAGCTTGTCTTGATTAAGATCTAAACCTTAATCACTTAATTAATTAACTTGATTGTATGATAATTCTATTGACATTATTCTAATAATGCACATGATTTGATATTTATCTTAAATCATTAAATTAGAAGTGCTATATTGAATATATGTGATTGAACCATCTGAATCCAAACATTATATCCTTGATTTTCTCTTACATAAGACTATTAGCATAAGATGAGTAATAAAACTATAATGATTGATGAAATGACCTAACTCTAATAATACCTTCGATTTAATCCCATAATTATAGAATAGAGTTGTATAAGATGAATTCTATTATTCTGTTCTGATCACTTCAATCCAAAACTAATAAGTAAATCTTGAATGTTAACTTAAGAAGTAGAAAAATGAGATCTTGAGGGTCTTGCTTTAGGATCATTCTTGAAATGTTTAAAGACCTTGAATATTGATATCTTGAGGTAGGAAGAACTTTTGTAACTTATTGAGGTAGAAACTTAGATGATCCTTTAGAACTTTAGAAGTTGAACTTGATACCTTGTGGTATGAATCACCTAAAGTAGTTAGAATGGAACTTATTCCTTGTAGTAGCAACCTACATTGAGGGATCTTTTGATCATACCCTTGGAACCTTGTGTAGGATTCTCCCATTTAAAGTAAGGATTAATAACTTTGATAAATCATTGTATATTAAATAGATTTGTATGAACCCAGATTATTAGATTTATCTCATATAGCTAGAAGCATAAGCATGAGTATAAGCATGATGTGTGAGTATCAAAATGATGTATGAGTATCAGTGATGATTTATGGGTTACATAATGTTGCATACATTGACTGGGGCATTTTAGGATCATCAGTATATCAATATACAGTATTCCCAACTGGATGTATGTATACATTGGACCGTACTACTCATAGCAGTTCAGTGATATTGTGGTTGCATATTAGTAGCATATAGTATGGTGGCAAATTTAGATGTATAGTTTCAGTGACATACAGCATAGTTTTATAGATAATTACTTAGTTTCAGATTCATTACTATTTTGATTTATTTTCAATATTCAGTTACAGTTCAATTTTGCTTTACCCTGCTTCTATTTTGTACAACTTTATACAATTTTTTACTTTTAGTTACTTTTATAGTATTTCTGCAGATTTAATTATATTATGTAAATGTTAAATGAATAATTAGAGCTATTAGATTATTTTCGATGTGTTAGACATGTTATCTAACACGGGGGTACTTTTGGGATCCGATAATTTGCTAGATCCTGAGCAGTATATTGAGACGGGTATGGAGAACACCCAGGAGATTTAGGAGGAGCCCGTGGAGCACTAATGGACTCTCCTTCAGTTTTACTTTCTGCTTAGTATTTTTAGTTCAGTACTTAATTTTATGTAAGTATTTTAGTAAAATGTTTATAATAACTCTGGATGTATTTTCTTTTCTTTTATAGGGCGAATGTTTTATTACAGCTCTGTGATGAATGTTCTAGATATTTTCTTTAAGGTTTCATACTCTGTTATATTTTACTTATACTTAGTATTGTGATGTGACCAGCATACTGAAAATGCTGATATCCTATTCATATATTAGATTCCTATTATCCTCTAAATCCAATGTATGTATTTGTCTGATATGTAGGATAAGGATACTACTCTTATCTTAAGTATTAGCTCTCAACCCCCCTGAGTTTGAGTCAGCAACCCTTCAGATGGGTTTGGTGTTTTCAGCTATTCGGGGAGACGAGATATTCCTCACCGAGTGGCATGTCGCTCCGCCGCGCCGAATTATGATTTTTACCTCTTTGTGCGCGGGCAACGGGGTGAGGCACTAAAGTTGGTTTCAGAAAAGTATCATAAAGTGTTAGATGAGGAAATGTTCCTATCTACTTTATAATCTATTCTCTGCAGTAGATATGATCACAATTACTAAGTATAAGAAAAGCAGCATCCATAGTTCATCCTACTGAAATCTCAGAAATTAAACTAAGAATATCTGGAAATGACACTTTAGGAATTGAACGAACCATAAAATGAGTAAAATATGGTTATATGTTAAAAGCAAGTAACATATGACATCTTAGGATCTGAACGGACCTTAAAGAAGTAACATATACAAATTTAACTCTTATAATTAAAATAATTGGGAAATCAGAACTAATAATTGAATGAAATTTTAGGGATGGAATATCAGTAGTTCGATTTCTTCTACTACCTTAGATTATTCGATGAGTATTGGGCAGATGATTTCCAAGATGGCAAAATCTATGAAAGGATCATAAAAGAAGTATCTCCTTGTGGAGTAGAAGTGCTAGATAAGATTTTAGTCTATCGGGCCTTCAGAGGAACTAGTCTCCTTGTTCTTGCCAAAGAGTGGTTGAACCGTGTAACCATTGCGTTTCGAGAGACAGCTTGTCCAGACGACTATCGTCTCCAGATTTTGGGATTTATGCTTGGTGGTTCTGCAGATAGATAGTGGTACTGGACAGAAAGAAGATTATTTAGGAAGCATTGATTAGTAATATTCGATGATTTTTGTGCCGCTTTTATGGCAGATTATTGTAGCTGATGTCCTTAGGTTTCATATCATATCTTGCTTTTATATCAGTTTATCTTTTTGTCTACCTATGTAACTTCTCTCTTAAAGATGTGATGATTGAAAAGATAGTAGATCTTCGTCTCATTTGCTAAAGTTCATGCTTTGTTACAGTCATGAATCAAGTTTCTCCTTCAGCTCCTACCCCGATTAAGAATGCGGTCTCATCATCTGGCGGACCTGAAGAATCAAACGCAATGGCAAGTCTAATGAAAGCCCTAATAGAAAGCAATGCACAACAAGCGCAAGAGACACGTGCTCTAATTCTCTCTGTCAGGCAACAATCTGCACCGCTGTCAGGGTTCTCATCATCTTCACATTCACTGGTGATGGAATCCTACACAGTTTCCTTCACCTTAGAACTCCTACATTCAATGGAGCAATAAATCCAAGATGGTTAGAGTTGTCAGGGTTCCCCAGATGGCAGAAAAGAACTTGACTAGTATCAAGTGCCCTAATTCTGAAGCTATTCGCTTAATAACTCATTTGTTCCAAGAAGAAGCCGAATATTGGTGGGAGAATGAGCGGGCCAACAAATTTGCTGATTATGAAATAGAAGATATCCCATGGGATATGTTTTTGGAAGCATTTCGTGAGACGTTCATACCAGCATCATCTCAAGCAATCTTGGAGGATGAGCTCCTCCACCTCACTCAAGGCAATAACTCAGTGTTCAAATATGAATAAGAATTCCGAAGGTTGTCCCATTTCATTCCAGATCTGGTTAGAACGGAAGCATCTAAATGACATCATTTTCTGAAGGGTCTGAGAGACTCTATAAAAGCTCACCTAGTGTCCTGCCAAATCAAAACTCTGGCAGAATTATTCGAGGCGGCTCGCCTCCAGGAAGGATTTCAAGGTCAGATGGACCGTAAGTGTAAGGCTGCATTTGTGCAACCAAGGAAGGAGCACTTTGGTCACTCGCAAGATGGCTATAGTTTATAACATCGAAGCTAAACAAACCTAACCCCAGAACCCTGAATGTAAGAAATATCATCCGTATGTGAAATGCTACCACTTTGGTGGTGTGTGTTTTGCATATGGTCGAAAGGGCCACCAGTATTTCGAATGTAATTCTAAGATAACAATTGACGGAGTGCTCATCGACCACTCCCATCATAAAAAGTGTCCCGTGCATAACCAATGAACAGCCGAGAACCTGCCCCAGCTGTAATGCCATCCTCCACTTCAAATGCTAAGGTAATTGTACCTGCACAGAAGCTGGCCTATAATCGTCAAGGCCAGTGGCCCCAGGGCAAACAACCTTCAGCTTCTGCGAGGGTGTATATGCTAACATTCGCCTCTACACCTGAAGATAATGATGTCATCTCAGGTATGTCTTAAATTAAAGTTTTATTCAGTTATTATTGTTTCAGTATTCAGTCTTTATTATTTTAGTATTTTCAAATGTTTGAGTAGCAATTCTTATTCTGTTATTGTAATCATAGGCACCTTATCAACAAATAATAAACTTTGTAATATCCTTTTCGATACTAGATCGAGTCATTCCTTTATATCAGAAAGCTGGGTGAAGGTCCTTAAGCTACCAACATAATGATTAGCAAACTCGTTGAGCATCGGGTTACCTTCCACAGCCCGTATGCAATCTCAGCACTTTTGTAACATAAATATTCCTATCGGTGAACAAAAATATGGAGCTAAATTAATTATATTGCCAATCGCAAACTTTGATATAATCTTAGATATGAATTGGTTAAGTGAACATGGTGCTTCCATAAATTGCCAAAAGAAGAAAATCACTTTGGGTAGTGGGAGCCAATTAAAAACCTTCATTGGAAGATTTAGCACTCAAGCATCATTGATGAATGCCATGAAAGCAAAAAAAGCTAGTCAAGAAAGGGTGCGATGCGTATCTCATAACAATGTTGGGAGAAAAGAAAGAAGTCATTCCTATTTTTGAGAACCGAATAGTTTGTGAATTTCCTGATGTTTCTCCTGAAGACCTACTCGGTCTTCCTTCCATTAGAGAAGTAGAATTTGCTATATAATTAATTATGGGAACCCAACCATTATCAAAAGTTCCATATCGTATGTCGCCTAAGGAGTTGCAAGAGTTGAACAAGCAACTGGAAGAGCTATTAGAAAAAAGTCTTATTTGGCCAAGTTTGTCTCCTTGGGGAGTGCCAGCTTTATCGTGAAGAAGAAAGATGGATCGATGAGAATGTGCATCGATTATAGAGAATTGAACAAAGCAACTACCAAGAACAAATACCCATTACTGCGAATCGATGATCTATTCGATCAGTTATATGGGGCTAAGGTATTTTCCAAGATCGACTACGATCTGGTTACCATCCACTAAGAGTTAAAGATGCGGATATAGAAAAGACAGCTTTCAAACGCATTATGGACATTATGAAATCCTAGTAATGTCATTTGGATTAACCAATGCGCTGTCCATCTCTATGGACTTAATGCAGCAAGTATTAAAAGCATACTTAGATAAATTCGTCATCGTCTTCATTGATGATATCCTGATTTATTCAAAGAATAGTGCTGATCATGAGAAGCACTTAAGATTAGTTCTACAAGAACTCCGAAACCATGAGCTTTATGCAAAATATTCCAAATGCAAGTTTTGGCTTGACTCAATCGCTTTTCTGGGCCACATCATAGATGCGCAAGGAATTAAAGTAGATTAAAACAAAGAAGCGTCGTTCAAGTTTGGTCACAGCCAAAGTCTGTGACTGATATCAGAAGCTTTTTGGCAAATAGCTTCTGCTCTCACAAAGTTGACTCAGAAGGCAGTGCCATTCATTTGGAGTCCAGAATGTGAGAAGGTCTTTCAATCTTTAAAAAATGCTCTTTCTTCTGCCCGAGTTCTCTCCTTACCTAAAGAAGGTTTGAACTACCAAGTCTATACCAATGCTTTAAGGATAGGCTTAGGTTGTGTGCTAATGCAGGAAGAAAAGGTTATTGCCTATGTGTCATGCCAGTTAAAACCACATGAGAAGAATTATCCCGTTCATGATCTCGAACTAGCTGCCATAGTCTTTGATTTAAATATTTGGCATCATTATCTGTATGGCGTCTAATGTTCTATATTCACCGATCATCAGAGCTTAAAGTATATTTTCGCTCAGCATGAACTCAACTGTCATCAGCGAAGATGGCTAGAGTTAATAAGTGATTATGATCTATCGATCCAATATCATCCGGGGAAAGCGAATGTTGTAGCCGATGCACTCAGTCATCATGCTACACTCTCCTCCTTGATAGCTTTAAGCCCTTTAGAGGAAGAATTCAGAAGGCATGATATCTGGCCAGTTCGTGGTGCAATGCTAAGCGAATTGATATCTATGAATACCGTAACACCAACATTTCATTGCAATGTCTCCATCTCCCAAACAAAAGATGAGGACTATCTGAAGTTTAAAAGGAAAATCTAAAGTGGTCGTCGATTCGACCTACAGTTGTGAGGTAGTGTAATCTATTAAGAAGATTGCCTATGGATCCATAAATCCATGCATCAAGAGATTTTAGTGGAAGGCCACAATTCTGGTTACCAAGTACATCCTGGTAGTACTAAGATGTATCAAGATCTGAAGAAGTCATTCTGGTAGCCTGGAATGAATAAAAGTGTGGCTGAGTTCATATCAAAGTGTTATGCCTATAATTTAGTCAAGGCTGAACATCAGAGGCCTGGAGGACTTCTTCATCCTCTAGCAATTCCTGAATGGAAGTGGTTTGATATTTCCATGGACTTTGTGATGGGTTTACCCAAATCAAGATCTGGTGCAGATTCAATTTGGGTCATTGTCGATCGACTGACCAAATCGGCACATTTCATTCCAATGTGTCAAACCGATTCAGTAGAGAAATTGGTGAAGCTGTATATCAAGAAAATTGTCAGACTTCATGGGATTCTGAGGTCTATTGTATCTGACCATGATAGTCGATTCACTTCTAAATTCTGGCAAGCTGTGCATCAAGACTTGGGAACCACCCTAGCCATGAGCACCACTTTTCATCCTCAAATAGATGGTCAAACTGAGTGAGTCAATCAAACTCTTGAAGACCTTCTTCGCCTATATATTTTGGATTTCAGAGGTTGTTGGGAAGATCATATTCCCTTAGTTGAATTTGTATATAACAACAGTTTTCAATCAAGTATCGGCATGGCTCCGTATGAAACCTTGTACGGCAAAAAATGGAATACGCCCTTAATATGGTTTGAAACAGGCAGTGTTCAGCTGTATGGCTCAGACTTGGTTGAAGAAACAAATAGGAAAGTGCAATTAATCCAGGAGAGAATTAAAGTAGCTCAGGATCACCAGAGTAAATATTATGATGCCCATTATCGTTCTCTGGAGTTCAGTGTTGGAGATTTTGTGTATCTTAAAGTTAGCCCAATGAAAGGCATGTTTCATTTCGGTGTAGCCGGGAAGCTCAGTCCTCGCTACATCGAATCAATCCAATTAATAGAGATAATTAGTTTAGTAGCATATAAATTAAACCTTCCTGAAGATTTCTCTACAGTTCATAATGTGTTCCATATCTCCTCACTGCAGAGGTGTCTTCATAATTCGTGTCGCCTAGTTCAACTTCCAGCGGTATCTCTTCAGCCGAATCTTTCTTATGTGGAAGAGCCTATCAGAATCTTAGCTTGTGATCAAAGGCAGCTAAGGAATCATTCCATTCCCATGGTAAAGGTCCAGTGGAGTAATCGCTCTGTTGAAGAATCTACTTGGGAAAAAGAGGTCAATATGCAACAAAAATATCTAAGTCTCTTTGATAACTCAGGTACCTTTAAGACTCGAAATTTCCATTCTTAATTTTCTACATTTTAATTTTTCCCTTCTTAGTAATGATGTCGAGGACGACATCATTTTTAAGTGGGGGAGTCTGTAACAACCCAAGGTTGTTAACCAAGTTGAATTTATCCTAATCATATCGTAATTATTATTCCATTAAGTTCATCTAGTTATTAGAACCAAACCCTAAAGGTTTGGAGCAATTTGGAGAACAATCGATTATTTTGGAATATTTTAATATTTAATTAATTAGAAAATTGAGGTATTTATTTTGACCTCAAAATCAAAATTTGACTTCGTCATTGCGATTGTCACCCCCAAATTAGCTAGAGGTAATGCTTTGGACGCATTTGGAAGTCGTCGGATTTTCGTGAATATTTTAATATAATTAAATACCCCAAAATTTAGCATAATTAAATAATCATCATAATCGAAATCTGACTTCGTTGTTGAATTCCTCACCCCCAAATTAGCGAGGGGTGAATTTTTGGAATTTTTCAGAACACATTTATTTAATCTGAATTTTTCATAAATCAAAAAATTAGAAATAATAATTAATTTTTCATTAATTGGCTTTCTCTCTCCTAAATTTTTGGCTGGCCATCCCCATGCAATTCGGCTGACCATCCCTTCTTTCTCTTTTAGCCCATTAATGCTCATTCATGATGGCCTCTACTCCCCCTCACCTAGCCTCTCTAGCCATGATGAAGCTTCCCTCTCACTCTCCTCCTTTAAAGAGAGTGCACAGCCATCTTCTCCATTTGCTGAAATTTTCTTCCCTCCTCCATTGCTACTACACCTTGAAGAAGAGGCTCCTCTCCAAAGTCTTGAAGGAAGCAAAGGTTCCTTCTTCCTCTCCCCCTTGCAAGGCTAAGGTACCCCTTTGTTTCACTCCTTGTCATTCTCATGTTGTTGCATTGCTTGAATGTATCTTTAGGAGTCCATAAACATGTATGGAAGCCATTAAGGCTCATTGATGCAGCTCATTTCCTTTAAAAATATATGCTCTGTTTTCATTTATTCTGCATACCTTGTCATTCATCCATATTTTTCGTATAGTTAGGATACTCCGTTTATGCCGATTATAGTGTCAATGGAAAGGTATCAAAAATACCTTTCCATTGATATATGGCACCACTCATGGAACTCTCTGGATTGAGAGTATTTGAGCTCAAAAATAGGCCTTAGAGTTTTCATCCAGGCGAAAAATGCCGTCTGGCGCTGCAGTGCGCTGTAGCGCCCGAGATTGCTAAGTAGGTCGCTGCAGTGCACCACAGCGCGCTGCAGCGGGTTGTAGCAGGATTTCAGCAGAATATATAAAAACATTAATTAAAATATTTGAACAGTATTTTGCAAAACGGACCGCTACAGCGTGCCATAGCACGCTGCAGCAGGCTGCAGCGCGTGGTAGCGGGCTGCAGCGAAAAATTTTAGAAAAACTTATGGAAATATGAAAAATAAATTAATTGAACAGTGATTTTCGCAAGTTGAACCGCTGCAGCGTGCTATAGCGCGCGGTAGTGGGCCGTAGCGCACCCCCAGCGCTGCCGCGCTTAAAGCGCTACAGCGCAAAAGGCGCTACTGCGTGTTGTAGCGCCCAAACTTGCAAAAAACAAAAATGCCCAGAATTTTGTAATATTGCCCAGTTTTGGCTGAAATGGCCAAAACTTCATTATTTTTGTATTTTAAGGTTCCTAGGACCCTAGCTAAAATTGAACATTGCATATAATTTTATATGAAAGTTAAATTGGAAACTTGTCATTTTTAAATTAGCCCTCATATCTACTATGGATCTTAAATATGTGTTATGCCAAAAAATAAGTATTAGAACCTTTATTTCTTGTATTAATTAGGTGTAGTTTAACAACCGAATGGCATGAAACTTAAGTCTTTTGGAATTGTGATTAAGTGCTAATCTCTTTGGTTTGATTTTAGAATTTGATTAGCCTTAATTATCTTATATTTTATACTTTTATGATTTTAGGATGTATATTAGAGTACTTTAACATTTAAATGGGACATCTTGATATGTAGACTAAACTTGAACATAAGAATCTTGATAACTTAATTAAGTAGATAATACTTAATCCAAACCTAAATTGTTATATCAATAATATACTAATAATACATTGATTTATCATTGACCTTTAAATTAATGTTGGTCTTAATGATAGAAAGGTTAGTGGTTAAACCCTAGCTTGTCTTGATTAAGATCTAAACCTTAATCACTTAATTAATTAACTTGATTGTAATATAATTCAATTGACATTATTCCAATAATGCATATGATTTGATATTGATCTTAAATCATTGAATTAGAAGTGCTAAGGTTAATATTGAATATGTGTGATTAAACCATCTGAATCCAAACATTATATCCTTGATTTTTTCTTATATAAGACTATTAGCATAAGATGAATAATAGAACTATAATGATTGATGAAATGACCTAACTCTAATAACACCTTCAATTTTATCCCATAATTGTAGAATAGAGTTATATAAGATGAATTCTATTCACCTGTTCTGATCACTTCAATCCAAAACTAATAAGTAAATCTTGAATGTTAACTTAAGAAGTAGAAAAGTGAGATCTTGAAGGTCTTGCTTTAGGATCGTTCTTGAAATGTCTAAAGACCTTGAATATCGATATCTTAAGGTTGGAAGAACTTTTGTAACTTATTGAGGTAGAAACTTATATGATCATTCAAAACTTTAGAAGTTGAACTTGATACCTTGTGGTAAGAATCACCTAAAGCAGTTAGAATGGAACTTATTCCTTCTGATAGCAACCTACATTGAGTGATCTTTTGATCATACCCTTGGAGCCTTGTGTAGGATTCTCTCATTTAGAGTAAGGATTAACAACTTTGATAAATCTTTGTATATTAAATAGATTTTGTCTGAACCCAAATTATGGGTTGGGTATAGTAGAGTATACCCATAGTACTGGATTAATTCTGTAATATTCAGGATTGTTTAATTCACTCCAATATGGACTTATGACAAATATAATCCCATTAGAGTAAATCTTCCAAGACTAAGAGTGCTACAATTAGTAAACAAGATCCTTAGTTTGAGATATAAATTGCGACCAGGTTCTGCCTCCTATTGTAGTGTGCTTCGATAAATGCAGTTTAAGCAAACTAAGTACCTTAAGTCACTTTCTGTAGGCCACTAAGTATGCTTTTAATTAGGTCATTTAACGGCTTAGCTTGATATATAAACTGTGACCAGATTCTGCCTCCTATCGTAGTGCGCTTCGATAAGTGCAGTTTTAAACAAGCTAAGGGTTAAATCCACCTCTCTTGGAAACATACTACTATATGTATTCCATCATCTTAGCTAATGATTTTTAAGTAAACTCTCAACTTTAACCAATCATCGTGCTAGAATTTAAGAGTTAGAATCCTTTTAGCTTGATTCTGCACAATGGAGACATTGAATTCATTTTGGATTTCAAAGTATTTTTTGGATTTTGGATTTATCTCATATAGCTAGAAGCATAAGCATGAGCATAAGCATAATATATGAGTATCAGAATGATGTATGAGTATCAGTGATGATTCATGGGTTACAAAATGTTGCATACACTGACTGGGGTATTTTAGGATGCATCAATATATCAGTATACAGTATTCCCAACTGGATGTATGTATAAATTGGACCGTACTACTCATAGCAGTTCAGTGATATTGTGGTTGCATATCAGTAGCATATAGTATGGTGGCATATTCATATGCACAGTTTTAGTGACATACAACATAGTTTTATAGATAATTACTCGGTTTCAGATTCATTACTATTTTGATTTATTTTCAATATTCAGTTACAGTTCAATTTTACTTTACCCTGCTTCAGTTCTGTACAACTTTATATAATATTGTACTTTCAGTTACTTTTACAGTATTTCTGCAGATTTAATTACATTATGTAAATATTAAATGAATAATTAGAGCTGTTAAATTATTTTCGATGTGTTAGACTTATTGTCTAACACTGGGTACTTTTGGGATCCAGCAATTTGTTAGATCCTGAGTAGTATATTGAGATAGGTCAGGAGGATACCCAAGATATTCAAGAGGAGCCTGTGGACCACTAGTGGACTCTCCTTCAGTTTTACATTCTACTTAGTATTTTCAATTCAGTACTTAGTTTTATGTCAGTATTTTAGTAAAATGTTTATAATAACTCTGGATGTATTTTCTTTTCTTTTTTGGGATGAATGTTTTCTTACAGCTTTGTGATGAATGTTCTGGATATTTGCTTTAAGCTTCTGCACTCTATTATATTTTACTTATACTTAGTATTGTGATGTGACCAACATACTAAAAATGTTGATATCCTATACATATATTGAATTCCTATTGTTCTCTAAATCTAATGTATGTATTTGTCTGATACGTAGGATAAGGATACTACTCTTATCTTAAGTATTAGCTCTCAACCACCCCTTGAGGTTGAGTCAGCAGTCCTTCAGATGGGTTTGGTGTTTTCAGCTATTCAGGGAGACAAAATATTCCACCGCCGAATTATGATTTTTACCTCTTTGTGCATGGCGACGGGGCGGAGCGCTACATGGAGAATAATTCCAAATTAAATTAATTAGCCCGACCCGGATATTAAACTGCACGGGTCAGAGCGGGGCCTGACTGGGTCGGCACTGTCGCACCGCGCGGGCCTGGGCTGGCCCAGCCCGATGCGACAGTATCTTCGTCCCTGATACCCCCTTCACAGACAGCCATGGGAGGGTATCTTGAGATGCCAAATTTGCCATCGATAGACCACGCCACAACCAGCATTTAGTCATTACACTTTCAGGAAGTCAAGGCGCATCGATTGAACCTGGAAACCCTAACTGGGACAAACTAGAACACCATATGGGTAATCCACCGAAACTTACATTTTTAGATGATTAAGGTTCACTGTGAGGGGATAATTCTCCTCACAGAAGCCATTAAACAGACGGTGCTTGATCCTTACACCATCAATAAGGTGAGACAAGTCGAACCCCCAAGGTTTTAAAACTTAGGATGCAGCCAATCACTGGGTCCACACTTAGCCTCAGCCATGGCTCGGCTGCTAGCTCGATTGATCGATACGATCGATCAGGGCTAGCTCCAACCATGGAAACAATCACAACATGTTCCCGAAGTGGCTAAGGCAAGTTAGGCGATATCCAGAGGCTCATACAAAAGCTTAAATGAAAAATTGAACTTAATGAATTTAGTGGAAGAGGTTGTACCTAAAGATGGGGTTGTAAGCAGGCCGAAAGGAACTGAGACGAGCTAGAAGTTCCAGAGGATCTCATCAACCTAGCAGGGGGTTTGAACACCAGACACGCACCCTCTGTCAAAAGTTCACAGTTCCAAAAGTGCTGAGAATTTGTCGAGATGCCAAAAAGCTCCAGAGGACTCTGGCTGGGCAATTGAGGATCACAGTGAGCAAAGAGACTCACTGTGATGTCCTGAAGGTATTTATAAGTAGAAGGAGGCCCTAAGGCTGGATGCAAGAGCTTGGGCTTGGAGAATGGCTCGGCCCAATGCAATGGGGTGCTTGGAACGGTCCAGGGAAATTCCGGAAGACTACTACCGGCAGGAAGTCGCGCCAGAGGGTAGAAGAGGAAGAATGGGCTTTTCCTATATTGCCACAGGGGCTGGAAGGTTCTGGCTATCAGGAGGGACCAGCGAGCGATGGGTTGAGGCGACGGAGATGATCAACAGTGCTCGGACTTATGCCCACTGTCTGATGGATCGACCGTTGTCTCTAGACGATTCTGATGGATTACTTAAGCGGATTGAGCGATAGCCGTCAGATGTGTGCTATGGATCCAACGCTTAGGATTTAATCTTAACATGAAGGAGATCCCGCTATTAGATGGGATGCGTGCGAATGCATCCATTTGCTGAATCCTATGCACTGCTGTCAGGACCCAACAACAGAACTTCCGTGGTTCTTACAACAAATCCCGTAGTAAAAAAATGATTAATTATATAATTATCTAATATATTAAATCTTTTAATTATTTGATATTAATTCTAATAATTTCTAAATCCAATTTAGGATCAGATGAGCTTCAAAAATTCCCAAAAATTCACCCTTAGCTTATTAGGGCATGGGGAATTCAAAGATGAAATCAGATTTTAATTTGGAGATCAAATTAATTTGGCTAATTTTCAGGGTCCAAAAATAGGCAAAAATATTAAAATTTTTAATTGAGCTCTGATTAATTCCAAACTTCTAGGGTTATATTTAAATAACCTATTGAGTCTAATTGAATCAAAATTAGAGCTTGGTTTAGCTTAATTAATTTTAATTTGGCTAGGGTAACAACTAGGGTTGTCATGAATCCATAAATTATATTTAAATAAAAGTGAAAATTCATTTATTTAAGATCTTTATGCTGCTCCTAAATCAATTTTTACTATCTTTTTCAGGGAAATGGAATCCAAGGCGTTCTAAGGCATTTCTGCAGAAAATTTAAATTTTATTAAAGGAATCCGCTACAGCGCGCTGCTGCGCGCTACCGCGCGCCGCAGCGGGCTGCAACGGAAACCTATAAACTATATATAAATGAATGCCTAAAGATAATAGAATAGTAAACGCGAATTTAACTGCTACAATGCGTGGTGCGCGCTGCAGCGGTCTGCTGCGGAACCATTTCCACTATTTAAATTGGGCATGCCCAACTAGTTGAATAGTGTTTGCAGAATAAGCCGCTATAACGCGCGGTCGCGCACTGCAGCGATTTGTAGCGGAAATACTTAATTATATAAATAGGGGTGCCCAACTAATTGAACAGTGTTTTTCGCAAAATGACCCGTTACAGCGCGCGGTCGCACGCTGCAGCGGTCTACAACGAAAATATTTCCGACTTTATAAAATGGAAAGTGAAGTAATTGAACAATGTTTTTCACAAAATAACCCACTACAGTGTGTGGTCACGCGCTGTAGCGGTCTACAGCGGACACCTTCCATAGCTTAAACACGGGAGCCGCGGGTAGCGCGCAGTAGCAGCGCGACAGCGGGGGACTTGGCAAAATTGCTAAGGACCCGCAATGTTTTTCCAGACAAGCATTTATTGCGGATGGGGACATGACCTCTATCCTACATTTTGTCTCCAGCCTTCATTTCCTGCAGCAACCCATTTTATTTAAAAAAAGAGGCTTTGAGGTGATGTTTTGAGTAAACAATTGAAGATTATTGTCACCTCACCATTAATGGAGGATATTACCATGAAGAATTCTGATTTTAAATGGAAAAGTTGGTTTGAGATGAGGAGAAGAAGAAGGCAGCTCCCCTCCTATAAATACCCCTCCTCTTAACTAGAGAAGAGTTCACAGTTTTAGAAAAATTCTACTAAGTAAGGAGGAGAGCCAAGGGAAAAGAGGAACTCCTCAAGAGTGGAAGGTAAGCTCTTGCTTTGGAAGAGGAGAAAGAAGAAGACAGCACTAATAACCAAAGGAGGGAACATTTAGAAGGAGAAGAAGGATTTCAGAGAACTTCTACGGAGTGTTCCTAGTATCTTCTAAACTCCACTCTTGTATTTCTTTTTAGTTGACCATGAAAGGGTCTTTATCCATGTATGTGTTTTTCTTCTTTTCTTGTGCAATGAGTAGCTAAACTCCCTTAGGGAGGGTTGGGGGTTAAGTCCCTTTTGCATAATGTAATATTAATGTATGAATGTTTTCTCACAAGCATATTTTTTTTGCGATTTTAATGCCTTACTAAGAAATTTTTATCTAATTAGTCTTGAATGTGATTATGAGAAAAGAACTAAAAACAAACTCCAAGAACTAATTGTCTGGTGCTCCTTACCTCACCTTAAGTTGGATGCTAGATTATGAGTGCATGAAGGCTTGGAACTATGTGAGAAAGTTCATAAGCTCAATGCACCTCAATCTAAGCTCGACCAAAGAATCGATGCAAGTGATGCTAAGACCCACTAAATGAGCTCCTTAGCTCAACATAATTGAGGTAGAGGAAGGAAGTCTTGAGTGCTCATAAACTAAGTGACATAGTCGTTGAGCCCAACCTGTGAATCCCTCATCTCAACTATGTATGATGCGAGTGATGCTCGTAGTGGAAATTAATGCTTATAAGATCCTAAGGTTTAAAAATCAAGCTCTCCTTGATCAAGAGAATAGGATTAAAATTTAAATCCCAAGAATCTTACAATGAATCTTTGTGCCAAAGTAGAACCGAATGTGAGTTCATTTTGTGCATGAGATTTGAACTTGTAAGACCTTGAGCTAGACTCAAGGACAACAATGTGCACTTGATTTTAATTGAATTAAATGATAAAGCTTGAGAAACCAATCTACATAAATATTATGTCATAGCATGTGGGATAGCCCCAACTCTCCTCTTTCTTAAATCTTGCTATTTTACTTAGTGAATATTTGTGCTAATTTTAGATCACTCATGTAATACATGCTATAGCTTAAACATTAGTGAGAATAGATACACCTTGGTGCCAAATCAACCAATTCTCTGAGGATCGATAAATTCCTGGAAAGTTACACTTTCCACTTATTACTTCAGACCACGTACACTTGCGTGCAAGCACAGACGTGTATTTACTATTTGTCAAGTTTTTGGCACCATTGCCGAGGAATTGGTTTATGATTTGAATTAAGAACAATCTATAAGTAACTAGCGATTTAAGCATTTGATTGCACATATTAGTAGTTTTAGATTCTTTGTAATTATCAAGCTCATATTGTTCAAGGATGCCGCTGATTTTGTCAAAAGATGTGACAAATGCCAAAGAACTGGAAATTTAACAAAAAGAGATGAGCAGGTTTAAATGGGATTTTTGAAGTTGAATTATTTGACGTTTGGGGAATTGACTTCATGGGACCCTTTCCCTCGTCTCAAGCCAATCTGTATATCCTTTTGGCAGTCGAGTATGTCTCAAAATGGGTTGAGGCTATGGCATGTGTTAACAATGAAGCTAAGAGAGTGAACAAATTTCTCAAGGAATATGTGTTAGCTAGATTTGGGACACCCATATTCTTAATCATTGATGGGGGAAAACACTTCTGCAATAGGCAGTTAGAGAATATTAAAAAGCTATGGGGTGAGACACAAGGTGGGTACTCCCTACCACCCTCAAACTAACGGGCAAGTTGAAATCTCCAATAGAGAACTTAACCAAATTTTAGAAAAAACTGTGAACCAAAATAGAAAGGAATGGACTTCAAAACTTCAAGATGCCCTTTGGGCTCATAGAACTACCTTCAAGACCCCTCTAGGAATGTCCCCATATAAGCTCGTTTATGGAAAAGCTTGCCACCTTCCGGTGGAACTTGAGCACCGTGCTATTTGGGCAATAAAAAAATTAAATTTTGACCACCAAAAGGCAGGAGCACAGAGACTGCTGCAACTAAATGAACTTGATGAATTTAGGTTAAACGCCTATGAGAGTGCCAAGTTGTATAAAGAAAAAACAAAAAAATAGCATGATAAGCTAATTAAACCTAAGCACCTCCAACCAGGAATGAAGGTATTACTTTTTAACTCTATATTAGGACTTTTTCTAGGAAAACTAAAATCACGTTGGACAGGACCATTTACAATCACTAAAGTTTTTCCTCATGGAGCTGTCGAAGTTGCCTCCAATAATAGCACTTTCAAGGTGAATGGAAATCGTCTGAAGTTATACTTGGAGGAAGGAGTCAGGCTGAGACACTAAAACAAGTGCTTATTGGGAGGTAACCCAATAACTAATTAGGTTGTATTTATTCTTTTTCATTTTTTTTCCTTTGTATCTTTATTTTAGTATGTTCTTATTTTGAGATTCCAATTTATGAATTTTAATATTCCCGTATTTTTGAGTTATTCTTAATTGACATATTTTTTCTGAATTTTTCAAAAGAAATTAAAACCACAAAAATGTAAAAATCAAAGGTGATATAAGTAAAAGTATGCCTAACAAAAATGATTACATGAATTATAAGCAATAAAATGTTGTAATTGAGGAATGAATGGAGAAAAATCTAAATCTCCAAAAATTTAAATAGATGCTTGAGCTATGTGTGGGGGAAGGCATTGGACTTAAACTTAATATATATATATATATATATGGCTTGGATTCTAAATGGAGTGTGTTAGGCTCCCGTAAGACTTCATGATTATAAAGATGTTAGGGATGAAGAAAAATGTCTCTCCCTAAGGATGAAAAGAACAAAATATTTATGGAAAAAAGGATGATGAAGAATATCTCTCCCAAATGAACAAAATGAGAAAGGATGAAGAAAAATATATCTCCTTTAAGCTTTTCATCTTTGTAATTCATAAGAAGGAGCACATATGGCACAACTATAGGAATCTCTTACCATTTCTTTAGTCTATAAATCCACAATAAATTGTACCCATCACCTAATATCAAGCATTGAAAATTCAAACATTTGGAGATTCATTGATTAAACCACCTTAGTACCACAATTGAAAACATTAATATTGCGTTGTGATGATCAACAGTGCTAGGACTTACACCCACTGTTTGATGTATCGACCATTGGCTCCAGATGGTTCTGATGGATTACTTAAGTGGATCGAGCGATAGCCGTCAGATGTGCATGATGGATCCAACACTTAGGATTTAATCTTAACACCAAGGAGATCCCGCTATTAGAGGGCATGCGCCGTGATGCGTGCGAATGCATCCATTCGCTGAATCCTATACACTACTGTCGAGACCCAACAGCGGAACTTCTGTGGTTCTGACAACAAATCCCGCAGTAAAAAAATCATTAATTATATAATTATTTAATATATTAAATGTTTTAATTATTTAATATTAATTCTAATAATTTCTAAATCCAATTTAGGATCAAATGAGCTCCAAAAATTCCCAAAAATTCACCCTTAGCTTATTAGGGCATGAGGAATTTAAAAATGAAATCAGATTTTAATTTGGAGATCAAATTAATTTGGCTAATTTTCAGGGTCCAAAAATAAGCAAATATATCAAAATTTTCAATTGAGCTCCGATTAATTCCAAACTTCTAGAGTTAGGTTTAAATGACACATTGAGTCTAATTGAATCAAAATTAGAGCTTGGTTTAGCTTAATTAATTTGAATTTGGCTAGGGTAATAACTAGGGTTGTCATGAATCCATAAATTATATCTAAATAAAGGGAAAAATTCATTTATTTATGATCTTTATGCTGCTCCTAAATCAATTTTTTCTATCTTTTTCAGGGAAATGGAATCCAAAGGCATTCTAAGGCATTTCTGCAGAAATTTTAAATTTTATTAATGAAATTCCCTACAGCGCGCTGCTGCCCGCTACCGCGCGCCGCAGCGGGCTGCAGCGGAAACCTCTAAACTATATATAAATGAATGCCTAAAGCTAATAGAACAGTAAACGCGAATTTAACCACTGCAGCGCGTCGTCGCGCGCTGCAGCGGTCTACTGCGGAACCATTTCCACTATATAAATTGGGCATGCCCAACTAATTGAATAGTGTTTGCAGAATAAGCCGCTACAGCGCACGGTCGCGCGCTGCAGCAGTTTGTAGTGGAAATACTTAGCTTTATAAATAGGGGTGCCCAACTAATTGAACAGTGTTTTTCGCAAAATGACCCGCTACAGCGCGCGGTCGCGCACTGCAATGGTCTACAGCGGAAATATTTCTGACTTTATAAAATGGAAAGTGAAGTAATTAAACAGTGTTTTTCGCAAAATGACTCGCTATAGCGCGCAGTCGCGCGCTGCAGTGGTCTACAATGGACACCTTCCATATCCTAAACGTGGTAGCGCGCGATAGCGGGGGACTTGGCAAAATTGCTAAGGACTATTGCACGCCACAGCGTGCCGGAACGCGCTGCAGTGGCCTGCCGCAATTTTTTTCCAGACAAGCATTTATTGCGGCTGGGGATATGACCTCTATCTTGCATTTTATCTCCATCCTTCATTTCCTGCAACAGCCCATTTTATTTGAAAAATGAGGCTTTGAGGTGATATTTTGAGTAAGCAATTGAAGATTATTGTCATCTCACCATCAATGGAGGATATTGCCATGATGAATTCTGATTTTTAAATGGAAAAGCTGGTTTGAGATGAGGTGAAGAAGAAGGCAACCCCCCTCCTATAAATACCCCTCCTCTTGACTAGATGAGGGTTCACAATTTTAGCAAAATTCTACTAAGTTAGGATGAGAGCCAAGGGAAATGAGGAACTCCTCAAGGGTGGAAGGCAAGCTCTTGCTTTGGAAGAGGAGGAAGAAGGCAGCACTAGTGACCTAAGGAGGGAACATTGAGAAGGAGAAGAAGGATTACAGAGAACATCTACGGAGTGTTCCTAGTATCTTCTAAACTCCATTCTTGTATTTCTTTTTATTTGACCATGAAATGGTCTTTATCCATGTATGTGTTTTTCTTTTTTTCTTGTGCAATGAGTAGCTAAACTCCCTTAGAGAGGGTTGGGGGTTAAGTCCCATTTGCATAATGTAATATTAATGTATGAAAGTTTTCTCTCAAGCATATTTTGTTTGCAATTTTAATGCCTTACTAAGAAATTTTTATCTAATTAGTCTTGAATGTGATTATGAGAAAAGAACTAAAAACAAACTCTAAGAACTAATTGTCTGGTGCTCCTTAGCTCACCTTAGGTTGGATGCTAGATTATGAGTCATGAAGGCTTGGAACTATGTGAGAAAGTTCATAAGCTCAATGCCTCAATTTAAGCTCGACCAAAGAGTCGATGCAAGTGATGCTAAGACCCACTAAATGAGCTCCTTAGCTCAACATAATTGAGGTAGAGGAAGGAAGTGTTGAGTGCTCATAAACTAAGTGACATAGTCATTGAGCCAACATGTGAATCCCTCATCTCAACTATGTATGATGCGAGTGATGCTCGTAGTGAAAATCAGTGCTTATAAGATCCTAAGGTTTAAAAATCAAGCTCTCCTTGATCAAGAGAATAAGATTAAAATTTAAATCCCAAGAATCTTACAATAATCTTTGTGCCAAAGTAGAACTGAATGTGAGTTCATTTTGTACACAAGATTTGAACTTGTAAGACCTTGAGCTAGACTCAAGGACAACAATGTGCACTTGATTTTAATTGAATTAAATGATAAAGCTTGAGAAACCAATCTACATAAATATTATGTCATAGCATGTGGGATGTCCCCATCTCTCCTCTTTCTTAAGTTTTGCTATTTTACTTAGTGAATATTTGTGCTAATTTTAGACCACTCATCCAATACATACTATAGCTTAAATATTAGTGAGAATAGATACACGTTGGTGCCAAATCAACCAATTCTCTGAGGATCGATAAATTCCCAGAAATTTACACTTTCCACTTATTACTTCAAACCATGTACACTTGCATGCAAGCACAGATGTGTATTTACTGTCTGTTAGTTGTTACAGACTCCCCCACTTAAGAACGATGTCGTCCTCAACATCACTTAAGCGAAGAAAGTACTACAATTGCTGAAATGCTTACTAAACTAGAAGGGAAATGAATGGGATGGTACCTGGGCTTTCGAAGAGCTGCGAATACTTATTGCACATATACACATCTTTTTCCCAAGTAGATTCTTCCAACAATCGATTCTTCCACTGGACTTTAACCATTAGAATCGAATGATTCCTTAGCTTCTTCTGATCATAAGCTAAGACTTTGATTGGTACTTCGGCATAAGATAGATCAGGTTAAATATCTAATGCTGGCAGCTGAACAAGATGAGAAGGGTCTCTAAAACATCTTCTTAATGATGATACATGGAACACATGGTGAACGACTACAAAGTCATTAGGAATATTCAACCTATATGCAGATGATCCTACTATGGCCAAAATCTCAAAAGGTCCAATATAGCGGGGACTGAATTTCCCTACTACACCAAATCTATATACACTCTTCATTGGGCTACCTTTCAAATATGCAGAATCTCCAACATTGAATTATAAAATACAATGGTGCGCATTGTGATACATGCTCTGGCGATCTTGAGCAGAACGAATCCTTTGCTGAATTAAATTAATCTTCTTGTTGGTTTTTTCAACTAACTCGGAACCAAAGAGCTGAACACTTTTTGTTTTTGACCAATCTAGCAGAGTGCTGCATTTCCTGCCATATAATGCTTTATAAGGAGCCATCTTAATACTGGCTTGGAAACTGTTGTTATATGCAAACTCCAATAATGGGATGTGATCTTCCCAGGAACTGACAAAATCAAGAACACAAAGCCTAAGCATTTCTTCAAGAACTTGATTTACTCTTTCAGTCTAACCATCCATTTGAGGATGAAAAGCTGTACTCATTGCTAGGGTAGTCCCCAGATCTTGATGCACTGCCTGCTAGAACGAGGAAGTAAATTTGCTATCACGATCGGATACTATTTATTTTGGTATACCATGCAGCTTAACAATTTATTTGATATAGAGTTTTTCTAGCTATTCAACAGAATTAGTCTGACAAATAGGAAGAAAGTGTGCTAATTTAGTTAAACAGTCTACTATAACCCAGATTGCAGCGGCACCAGATTTTGCATGAGGCAATCTCATGATGAAATCCATAGATATATCAAACCATTTCCATTCAGGAATTTCTAATGGATGTACAAGACCACCAGGTCTTTGGTGCTCTAACTTTACCAAGTTGCAGGCATAACACTTAGCCACAAAATCGGCTACATTTTTCGTCATACCGGGCCCCCAAAATGATTGCTTTAGATCTTGGTACATCTTAGTACTGTTTGGATGAATGTGATATCCAGAATTATGGCCTTCTACTAGAATTTTACGATGTATGGACTTAGGAATCCACAAATGATTTCCTTGATAAATTACACTATTACGCATTTGTAAATGTTGACGACGACCACCTTTGATATCGATTTTGAATTTTAGATAATCTTCGTCCTTGGTCTGCGAGATGGAAACATCTTGGTGGAATGTGGGTTCGACACTGATATTCATTAGGATCGAACTTTGCATATCACCACTGACTGGAGAAATACCAAGCTTATGAAATTCTTATTCTAGAGAACTTGAGGCAATCATAGCAGATAAGGTAGCACAATGGCTAAGAGTATTGGCCACCATATTTGCTTTACCCGGATTATACTGAATACTTAAATCATAATCACTGATGAGCTCTAACCATCTTCTATGACGACAGTTCAGTTCTCTTTGAGTGAAGATGTACTTTAAGCTTTGATGATCGGTGAAAATTGAACGTTGAACACCATATTAATAATGGCGCCAAATTTTTAAAGCAAAAATTACAACGGCAAATTCAAGATCATGAACTAGATAATTCTTCTCATGAGATTTTATTTGATGAGAGGTGTAAGCGATTACCTTACCCTCTTGCATTAACACACAACCTAAACAAATTCCAGAGGCATCTGTGTATACCTAATAGTTCAAGCCTTCTTTGGGCAGAATAAGTACTGGAGTAGTAGAGAGTGCGTCCTTCAAAATTTGAAATGCTTCTTCACATTCAGGACTCCACATGAATGGAATGGCTTTCTGAGTTAGCTTAATCAGAGTTGAGGCTATCTGGGAAAAGCCCTTGACAAATTTTCTGTAATATCCAGTTAATTCCTATAAACTTTTGATATCGGTGACTGACTTAGACTGAGCCCAATCCTGAATAGTGCTTACTTTATTCTGATCTACACAAATACCTTGGGCATCGACTACATGTCCCAAGAATGTAATGGATTTAAGCCAAAATTCACATTTGGAGAACTTGGAATAAGTTGATGTTCACGCAAAGCTTCTAACAAATTCTTCACGATCCTTTAAGGTTTGAGAATAAATAAGGATATCCTCGATAAAGACGATTTTGAATTTGTCTAAATATGGCTTAAGGACTCGCTATATCAAATCCATGAATATTGATGGCACATTAGTGAGTCTAAAAGACATCACTAAGAATTCAAAATGACCATAATGAGTATGAAAAGTTGTCTTCCCTACATCTTCTTCTTTTAGTCGCAATTGATGATATCCAGACCTTAAGTCGATCTTAGAGAATATGAGGGCTCTAGATAACTGGTCGAATAAATCATCCATTCTAGGCAATGGATATTTATTTTTTATGGTGACTTTATTTTGTTTACGGTAATCAATGCACATTCGCATAGATCCATCCTTCTTTCTATAAGCAAAATTGGCGCTCCCCAAGGAGACATACTTGGCCTGATAAAGCCTTTATTTAAGAGCTCTTGCAATTGTTCATTAAGCTTGTGAAGTACCTTAGGTGCCATTCTGTACAGAGCTTTAGATATGGGCTGGGTACTAGGGATTAGTTCAATAGAGAACTCTACTTCTCTAGATGGAGGTACACCAGGCAATTCTTCTGGGAACACATCGGTGAATTCTATAACTACTTTATAATCAGATAGAGGAATGCTTTCTTTTGCTTCACCCATCATAGTGACCAGAAAACCATCACAACCCTTATTGATTAATTGCTCAGCTTTGATAGCATTAATTAAGGATAACTTTGTACTAATTTTTCCTATGAAAGTTTCAGACTTGCCATGGGAATGAAGAGTGTTCTTCTTCTTAAGGCAATTTAACACAGCATTATGATCACTGAACCAATCCATTCCAAGAATGATATCGAAGTTTGCTAATGGTAGAACGATTAAGTTAGAGTCAAATAACTAACTATTTAGTGGAATTATGATGTTGCAAAACTTATTAGCACTGAGTTGAGCTCCAGATGGAAGTCCAACATTTAGTGACTTAGCTAGTTTGTAAGAATGCTGCTTAAGAATATTGGCAAAATGTTTATAGATAAGAGAATGACTAGCACCAATGTCGAATAGCACTTTGCAGGGCTGGTCATTAAAATATAGTGTGCCTAAAATTATTCACATAATTTACATTAATTAATTGTAATAATTAAAGTGCAGAAATATAATTTCTTAAAGGAAGGGATTCATAAATATATACCTGAAACCACGTTGTTATCTTCTACAGCTTCAAGAGGTGTTAGTGCATATACTCGAGCAGGACCAGTAGGACGGTTGTTCACCTGATTCTTGGGGTTTGTGGCTGCCCGCCCCATCGCCATGCTCGTGTGAAACTGAATTCAATGGCAAAGTGCCCCGCCTCTCGGGAGTCGGGGCAACAAACACCCTTCTTCTCGGATGGGGCAAAGAACTGAGCCACACATAAGGGCTGCTGACTCAACCCAAGTGGTTGGTTGAGAGCTAATACTTAAGATAAGGGTATAATACTTATCTTGAGTATTAGACTAATAAATACACTGGATTATAAAAAAAATGAAGAATCCAATATACGTTCTCAAATATCAGCATTTCCAATATGCTGATCAGATCACAATACTAAGTATAGTAGTATAATAGAGTGCATAAGCTAAAGTAAAACATCCAGAATATATTCATTACAGAATATTAGTAAACATTCGTCTCAGAAAAGAGATGCAACAAGCATTATTACAAATAGTTTACTGAATAAAATAGAAATGAAGTCCACTAAGGGGTAGAAAGTAAGAATAGTAAAATAACAAGGTGGAAGATGGATCCACTAAGGCTCCGCATACTACTCCTGGATCTCCTGCAAGTCCTCCTGCCTTGTCTCTACCTGTTGTTTGGGATCTAGCAAATTATCGGATCACAAAAGTACTCTATGTTAGATAGAAGTCTAACACATTGAACTAAACTAAATAGTACCAAAGTAAATGCAAATAGATAGTAAAATAAACAAAACTATAAAAAATGATATAAAGGCACTGAGTAATTAAAACTAGAAAGGCTAAGTAAAATAAAACTGAATTATAATCTGAATACTAATGGTAAGTGAAAACATCAAATCCTCAGAAATAATTGTCAAGATGTCCAATGCTGTACTATATGCCACTGGGATGATACATCCAAATATGCTACAACAACAGTATGCTACAGATATGTAATAGAACTATCACTGAATGGTTATGAGTCGTATGGTCCAATGTAGACATACATCCAGTTGGTAACACAATTTACTGTGATGCCGATGCATCCTGAAATTCCCTAGTCAATGTATGCCTCATTTTGTAACCCATAAATCATCATTGATACTCAAACATCATTATTGAACTCAATCATCACTCTCATGTTCATGCTCATGCTTATGCTTTTAAACTACATGATTTAAATCCATAATTCTGCAAATACTTAAAATTCGATAATAAATTCAATGTCTCCATTATATAGAATCCTGCTAAAAGGATTCCGACTCCTTAGTTCTAGTGCAATAATTGGTTAAAGTTGAGGTTTCAGTTATAAATCATCATATGGGGAGATGGTATACACATATATAGCATGTTTCAAAGAAGGGTAGTTTTTAACTCTTAGTTTGATAAAGCCACCCTAAAGAAGCGATCTTCGATAGGAGGCATCACCCGATGGCGACTTGTATCTCAAGCTAAGCTTTTAAAATACCCAATTCACAAGCACACTTTGTGTTCTAAGGAAGGTACTTAGGATCACGTAGTTTGCTTGAAGCACACCTATGGAAGCGATCTTTGATAGGAGGCATCACCTGATGGTGATTTTTTACTCAAACAAACTAATGATCTAAATCCCCTAATCATAACACTCTTATGATTGAATGAATTAGTCCAAGTGAGACTATGTCCGACTAAACTCGCAGGATAAAACACAGACATAATCTTACACAAGTTGAATTAACCAATCTTGAATAATACTAGAATAATTGAGAACTATGGGTATACCCTACTATATCCAATCGACAATCTTGGTTTAACAATTCTATTTATTTAACAAGGATTTATCAAAACTATCAATGTATAAGATAAATGGGTGAGTCCTATACAAGGCTCCAAGAATGTGATTAACAGATCACCTAATACAAATTCTACCATAAGGATTAGGTTTCATTCTAAGTACTTAACTGATTTCTACCACAAGGTGTTAAGATCAACTTCTAAAGTTAGGAAAGATCATCTAAGATTCTACCTCAATAAGCTTACAAGGGTCTCCCTACCTCATTGTATAATGAATTAAGGTCTTTTAAGTATTTCAAGAATGATCTTACAGTAAGATCTTTAAGATCTCACTCTTCTATTAATTAAACTAATAATCAAGGTTATACTTATCATTTAGGTTTGGAGTGATCAGATCAAATGATTAGATCATCTGATCACATTCTATTCTAAAATCATGGGACTAAATCAATAATATTATTGGGATTAGGTCACTTGTTTAATCAATACAATTTTATTATCCATCTTATGTTGATAGTCTTATAAAGAGAAAATCAAATATCTAAAGCTTAGATTCAGGTTATTCAATCAAAAAGCTTTATTATTAACCTTAATACTTCTAATTCAATGATTTAAGATCAATACTAAATCAGATGCATTATTGGAATAATGTCAATTATATAATCTTACAATCACATCATTTGATTAAGTGATTTAATAGTTTAGATTTTAATCAAATAAGTTTAGGGTTTAACCCCTAAACTTACCTAACTAAGATCATAAGTTCATTTATAGACCCAATGTCAAATCAGTAGTTTATTAGTGTATTATTAGTGGCAATCTCAGATTTAGATCAAGCATTAATGCCTTGATCAATATTTTAAGATTTCTTAAGCTTAATTAAAAGGTTTTAAGTTTTAATTCAAGTTGGTTACAATGGTTAATCACTTATGAATCTTGAATGAATTAATTATAATGACCTCAATATTATGAAGCATAATAACAGAAAGTTTCATAAAAATAAAAGGTAATTAGTGCTAATCAAACTCTAATCCAAACAAAAAAGATTAGCATATAATTACAAATATGACTATCAGAATTTCATTTAACTTGGCATATAAGTTCTAAATAATCATACAAGTAATCAGAGACTAAGTTTGCTAAGATTCAAATATTAGAAACCCTAATTTTCACTAATTATGGTTTAATAAGATTGTAGCATAAATAAAAATACAAAGATCAAAAAATTAAACTACTTAGCACATTCATTCTACTAATCACAAGGGAACTAATGACACTCTAATCATGCATTTAGCTAAGTATACATGCTAATCAATCCTAATTAAGATCTGTAATAATTAGGCTAAAATAAAAATTCCAACAATTAAAAGTTAAATATTATTTTATATTCAAATGCCTAATGATTTTCTAATTAATTTGATATATAAGATTATAGGATTTTGACTAGTGGATTAAAAGTTATCACATTAATTTATTCTATATTTTCTAATTAAATTTTTCCTATGATTTGATTAGTTGTATTATTTTCCTTAAGGAAAATAAATTCAATTAATCATATTTAAATAAAATGGGTTTGGCCCGAAACCAAAAGGTGCGGGTCGGCCAGGGCCCGAGGACCCGGGACTGTCACATAGCGCGAATCATGGGTCGGCCCGACCCGCACAGTGACTTCGTCCCCGCCCCTCGTCCCGACGGAATGGCCAATTCGGGAAAACCTAATCGCTAAATTCCGGTTCATCCAGACCATGGCAGGAGCGGTTGAAGATCGCCACACCTTCACAATAGCTAGGCACATCGGTAGAGACCCGAAGCTCCATGTGAGATGATCTGGATCGGCCAGACCACACTCATCTGAAAGCTTCTTTTAGAAGCTACTGTGGGAGAGACAATTCACCCAACAGAGACCATGCTGGGATTGGGGTTCAATCCCTACACCTTCAAGGAGGTGAGACCGATTAAAGCCCCCTGGTCTGAGGGTCTGAGATGGGCTGAAATGCTGGGACCCTACTCGATCCCAAGCCGCTCCACAAACTTAGCTCGATCGATCGATTTGATCGATCAAAGCTAGCTCAAGGTGCAATTGTGATAGCCTTGAGTTTGATTCGATAATACGAAGCTATACACATCAAAAGGAAGTAGGTTCGAGCCTCATTAGCTCGAAATCAGAAAACAAGAGTACCTGGTTTGATGGAAAGGCTCACGACAGTCAGCAGAGGGAAAGATAGACACTGGCTGATCCTTCTGAGGGTGCAAGGGATCTTGAACACCAGGAGAGCCTACTATCAGCAGTTCGGAAGCTCTTGGATTCGCCTTGGCAAGCTCAAATGAATGGCAATGTCAAAAGGGGCGAACAAGCTCAATTAATCAGCAAGGATCAAAGAGACCAATGCTAGGCTATTTATAGCCTCAGCATGGAATGGGAAAGCTTCCAGAGCCATTTTCTTGGAATAGGGAGGCCCAAGAGGTCGGGTAATGGCTGAGCTCTTGAATTTTTATTTCTCAGCCGGGCCATGAGTCCCGATTAGGGCTCCAATTCATTTTGGGAGAGCTCCCAACAATATGCTGAGGTGGACTAGGAATGGGGCATAAGCATGACTGTCGGGGATCATGAGATTCCTTCGGTCGGGCGCGGAAGGTAGTGGGGACGAAGGTTCACAATTGCAGGAGGGTCCGGAGCCATCTGATTAATCGATCAGAAAGGCGCAACGGTCCTGATACTTCGAATCCTAATGACTGGATCAGAATGAATCAGCGCCATAGGATTTTATGGGATGATCAAACAGCAGATCCGTGGCTCCACGGATCTTAAATCCTAGCCGTTGGATTAATCGAATGGAAGGTGGATACGGCGAAAGCACCGCTGTCGTGCAACCTGGGCTGCACAATGGAATGCCCACGGTTTGCACAACGGATCCCAGCCGTTTAATTAGTTTAATGATATATTTGCAAAATTGAAATGTTGGAAACCCAAAAATGCAATTAGACCAATTTAATTAAATTTGAATCCTGGTCCAAATGATCTCCAAATTACACCAAACTTTCACCCCTAGCTAAATTGGGAGTGAGGAATTCAAAAATGTAATCAAATTTGAAATCTGAGGTCAAAATATTTTAGGTCTAAATTAGGGCATCTAGACTGATCAAAATACCATCTAGACTTAGAGAAATCCAATTGACTTCAAACTTTTAGGGTAAGATTAATTTGATGTTCTAAATGTGATGGTATCAAAATTAATACCTAATTAGGTTAGAAATTAATAGGGTAACAACCATAGGTTGTTACAGGGTTGTTCTAAAACTTTGGAGCAGAAGGTTGCTCATGAGCAGCTTCAGAAACATGAGCTGGCATTATTGCCAACCCGAGTTCTCTTCGATTTAGTGGAGTCGCTCTAAAGACTTGATTTTTTTGTGACCGCTTAATTTGAACTCCATCCACTATTTTTGTGTACATGCAATGATATAATAGATGAATTGGATGCCCATAAGTGTAGCATTTATGGCCAAAGTGATAACACTTGCCATAGGGATGAGGCGGATTACAGCCTTAGATTGGTTCAGCATGGTGCAGCTTCAATCTGATAGACCCTCGCAGATTGATGCTTATGCCTCTTAAAGGTTTCGTAATTATGGGGAAAGGATTACATCTTGCGCTTCAGATCTCTCTCAGAATGATGGTGCTCAATCACCTTCGCTGTCTCTACTAGTTCAAAGAAGCTAGTTAGACGGAGCGGGACAATAAGATCATTTAGTGAATCTCATAGTCCGCTGAGAAAGTGATGGCACTTAGCCAATTCATATTGGATTATCTCTGGGGAGAAATAAATCAACCTACAAAACTCTCTTTTGTAGTCAGATAAAGAATGGCTTCCTTGCGTCAGCCTTAGAATTGTGTCTGTTATGATGTTTTGTGTAGACGGGGGAATGAATTTAGCCTTGTCTGCTTCTATAGATTCATCCCAAGGGATGTCTTCAAGTTCATAATCAACGAATCTGGTATTTTGAACACCGTCCCACCAGTACTCTGCCTCAGCATGGAACAGATGTGTCGTGAGACTGACAGCTTCAGAAATTGGGATCTTCAGACTAATCAAATCCTTCTCAATTGTTTTCAGCCAATCGAATATTTCCATCAGGGATGAGTTCCTACTAAAGGTGGAAGGCCTTAGTCTCAATAAATTGTGAAGAAGACCATCCATGGAATGATGGAAAGGAAAAGGATGTTGCTGAACAGGAACAGCAGGAGCAGTAGCAGTAGCTGGTACTGAACGATCGGGCATCATCTTCTACATAGCTAGTGCTTCTTGAGCCTGATTTTCCAATAAGGTTGCCACCATTGCTCGAAGGTGAGCTATTTCATCAGAAGAACTGCTTGAAGCAATAGCAATTTTGATAGGCGTAGCCGTAGGAGGTGATCTGAGATTCATTCTATTTGAGCAATACAAATCTATAATTCAAAATTCTTTCTAGAAACATAATAACTCTAGCTAAAAAAAGATGCCAAAAATTCTCATCACTATTCAAAATAAAGGTTCACATGAGATGAAGAAAAAGGCAATAATCATAACACTACTGAAATCATATAGCAATAGGAAATGATAAGCATGCTAACAAATACTCAGATGCTTTAAATATACTCAGTACTAAACACACGACAAAAGTCCTTGAAGGTCAACTCCTGATGCTTCCTTTTGCATTTTCTTTCTAGCTTCTCAATGGTGTCCAACCACCATTCTCTCGCATAGTCAAGCATCTAATATGCCATAATGTCAATGTAGATGGATTCTGGACACTCTATGTGCCTTAGGACTGATTCTACTCGGGTCAACTACTCCTTTATATAGATTGGGAAGTCAAGCCCTCAGGATGCTGATTGGTGTAGAAGCTTGTCCAGAACTTGGACTCCTTGTGCTAAAACTCCTTTGATTTGTCATTTATCTTCTCGCCTCCATTTGAAGCTACAATTCCAAGTCATCTCGAAGGCATTAAGATAATAGCCCACATCGGATTCCTCAGGATTCATCTTGATCTATTTATGAGAATTTATATATTTCTCTTAATTAAGCCAGAGGTAACTTGATGATTATGAGCATTTTCATTCTAAATTTTTCAAAGAGTTACCGATAGTACTATGTTATGGATGTTATATCTTGATGTTTGTACTTCAGAAGAATGGTCCATTAAGTAGAAAGGAATCATTGATCCCATTCTGACACCTTATGGTGTTCTCTGATACCAACTTTGGCAACCCCCGTGCCCATCGTGGCCAAGCTAATGCTGAAATTAGCTTAATCGTGAAGAGTAAGACGGTCCAACTATGGCAAATCCCCAACTCAAGTGGATTCAGGCATAACCTAACTTGCCTTAAGCTAAAGACTTGTCACCTAATACTGAAAATAACCATCGACATATCAGAATAGAGGAAGAAGAAAATAGTATGACATAACATCCACATTACAGCTGATGAATCCATAAATTATGTCTAAAATAAAGGAAAACCCATTCATTTTTGACCTTTAAACTGCTCCTAAATCAAATTTTATCTATCTTTTTTAGGAAAATAGCACCCCGAGGAGCTCTGTGATAATTTTTACAAGATTCCTATATTTTTCAAAGGAATCTGCTGCCGCGCACTGCAGCGGGTCATTTTGCTAACGGGGATGTTATAGTGCGCTACAGCGGATCCATTTACAAACCCCGGGCGCGATAGCGCGCTGCAGCAGTCCATTTGCCAACCACGGGCGCGGTAGGGTGCTGCAGCGGGTCTATTTGTGAACCGCGGGTGCGGTAGTGCGCTACAGCGGGTTTATTTGCGAACCACGAGTGCGGTAGCGCACTGCAGCGGGTCTATTTGTGAACCGCGGGCGCTGTAACGCGCTGCAGTGGATCCATTTGCGAACTGTGAGCGCGATAGCGCACTACAGCGGGTTGTTTTGCAAATTGAGCCACTACCGCATGCTGCAGCGGAGCATTTTGCGAAATGCTCCAGCTCCAGCACGCTGCAGCGGTACAATTTGCCAAATGAATCGCTATAGTACGCTGCAGCTGGGTAAATTTGCGAAATGTGGATGCGGTAACGCGCGATAGCGGGAGACTTAGCATTCTTTTGCTTGCTCTATTAAGCGCAACAGCGCACCGCAGCACACTGCAGAGGCCGCCACCAATTTTACCAGTCTAATATATTTATTGCGGCTGGGATAAGACCCTCAACCTGCATCTTATCCCCAGCCATCATTGCCTGCTGCAGCTCTGATTTTTAATGGAAGATGGCCTTCTTCATTTGATAAGAAGGATAAACAAAGAAGGATATTGGTCACCTCATCTTTATTTTGGGATTTGCCATCATTACTTCAGATTTCTTTTATCAATTTGCTGGTTTTGGAGAGGATGAAGGAGTATGCTGCCCCTCTCCTATAAATACACCTCCTCTTAACTAGAATAGGGTTCACAATTTCTCTCAATACACTAAGTATAGAGGAGGACTGCATAAGGAGAAGTGAGGAACTCCCCAAGGGTGGCAAGGCAAGCTCTAGCTAAGGAGGAGGAGAAAGAAGGCAGCACTAGCGACCTAAGGGAGGAGCTTGAAGAAGGATAAGAAGAAATTCAGAGAACTTCCTAGGAACGTTCCTAGTATCTTCTAAACCTTACTCTTGTATTTTCTTTTCTTAGTTAACCATGAAAGGGTCTTTATCTATGTATGTGTTTTTCTTCACGTCCTTTGTAATGAGTAGCTAAATCTTCCTTGGGGAGGGTTGGGAAATTCTCATGTGTATATGCTATTATTAATGCATAAAGTTTTCCTTAAGCAAAATTAAATTGTAAAAGGAGTTAAATGAAATATGCTTTTTATTATTTTGTCTTGAATGTGGATAAAAGGAAATGAACTAATAATTTCAAGAACTAAATTATCTTGTGCTCCATAGCTCACACTAGGTTGGATGCTAGGTTTATGAGTGCATGAGAGCTTAGAACTATGTGACAAAGTTTTTGAGCTTAATGCACCTTAATCTAAGCTAAATCAAAGTGTAGGTACATGTGATGCTAAGATCCACTAAATGAGCTCCTTAGCTCAACTTAATTGAGGTAAAGGAAGAAATAGTTGAGTGCTCATGAACTAAGTGACATAGTTATTGAGCCCAACATATTAATCCCTAATCTCAACTATGTGGGATGCAAGTGATGCTCATAGTGGAATCAATGCTTATAAGATCCTAAAGTATCAATAATTATAATCTTCTTAATCAAGAGATGAGATGAAAATCTTAAACCTAAAATCTTATAAGAATCTTTGTGCCAAAGTAGAACCAAATGTGTGTTCATTTTATGCATAAGATTTGAACTTGTGAGACTTTGAGATAAAATCTAGAGTTGATCAATGTGTACTTGATAAACAAAATATAAATGAACGATGAAGCTTGAGAAATCAAAAGTACATTGGCAATGTATCATCACATGAGGAATAACCCCAACTCTCCTCTCTCTTTTATCTAGCTTATCTTTATTTAGTAGTTATTGTGCTAATTCTAGGACCAACTCATCAATTAAATCATAGCTTAAACATTAGTGAGAATAGATAGACCTTAGTAACAAAACAATCAATTCTCTGTGGTTTGATAAATCCTGGAAAGTAACTCTTTCCACTTATTACTTCAGACCACGTACACTTGCGTGCGAGCGTAGATGTGTATTTACAGTCTGTCAAGTTCACTCAGTTGACGGGGAATTGGTATTGTTTCGTATTAAGGATAATCTATAAGTAGCTAGTGATTTAAGCATTTCTTGCATATATTTATAGTTTTTGATTTTTTGTAATTATAGGAACTAATATCTTACATTTTTTGCTTATCTTATTTTTGCTAACTTGCTGAACTTTATTGCTAAAATTGTTCTTGAAAGCTTTATTGTTATTTGTATGAGTAGAAGAGTTTGCATTGAATATCTTTTTGATCCAGAAATTGAGAGAACATATTTACAAGCTAGGAGAGAACAAAATCTTTCAAATCAACAAGCCATAATGGATAACTATAATGAAAATATAGGAGAACCTTTAGGAGAGACTAGGGGAAGAGCACTCAGAGACTATGCACTACCCACTGTTAGGGCAATCCCCCATGCTATTGTTAAGCCAAATATTGAAGCCAATAATTTTGAGATTAAACCTTCCACACTGAGTATGGTACAAAATAATCAGTTTGGGGGATTAGCCACTGAAGACCCGAACTCACATATTTCAACTTTTCTTGAAATATGTGACACCTTCAGGTTTAACGGTGTTTCTGAGGATGCAGTTAAATTGCAGCTTTTCCCATTCTCCTTAAGAGATAGAGCCAAGAGTTGGCTTAGCTCTCTACCTAGTGATTCCATACGGACATGGGATGATTTAGCTAAGAATTCTTCGCCAAGTATTTCCCTCTGGTGAAAACTGCTAGATTGAGAATTGTGATCACCAACTTCACTCAGTTGGAAGGTGAGACTCTACATGATGGGTGGGACCATTTTAAGGAATACCTCAGGCGTTACCCACATCATGGGTTCCCTCTATGGATGAAAGTGCAAACCTTTTACAATGGTTTGAACACTCCTACGAGGACACTCATATATGCAGCCGTCGGTGGTTCCATTAGCGGTAAAACCCAATAGGATGCTTACGACCTCTTGGAGGAAATGGCAAATAATGCTTATCAATGGCCTCTACATATGAATGATCCAATAGAAAGGAATGTAACTCACTAGGAAGTTCACAGCAAATCCGTGAACTGCAAAATCAAGTCTCCCAACTCAATAAGAAATTAGAATGTGGGTATATAAACTCTTGTTAGGAGGATGATGGAGGGTCGAGTGACGTTAATATGATCATGAATTATGGAAGGAATAGAGAAAGATTTGAAAAATCACTTTTTGAATTTTGAAATTCCACTACTAAATTCATGAATAAAACTGATGCCACTTTAAATAGGCATGAGCACACTTTTCTAAGACAAGAGGAGATAGTTAAAAGAATTGAACAAAAACTAAAAGACATAATAAAGAAGTTAGAGCAACCTTCTTTAGCTAGATAGATCAGTGAATATGTAAAAGAATCAGGAAATGCCATAACCTTGAGAAGTGGGAAGGCCACACAGGAGATTGTGAGAAAAGAGAATAGCAAAAATGTAGCAAAAGCAAGAGAGGAAAGGAAAGATGAAGGAGAAACAGTCAGGGCAAAGAAAGAAGTTGCAAGGGATTTAGAAAAGGGAGAAACTAGTGATCAACTTAAGGAATTCCCTCATATACCTTATCCTCAGTAATTTGCTAAGGAGAAACTTGACATCCAATATCAAAAATTTCTAGAAACCTTTAAAACTCTTCAAATGAATATCCCTTTCGCTGAAGCTCTAAAGAAAATGCCTAGCTATGCTAAGTTCATAAAAGACATCCTCTCCAAGAAAAGGAAGATTGATGAATAGGAGACTGTAGCACTAATAGAAGAATATAGTGCAATCCTTCAAAGAAAGATTCCCATCAAAAAGAAGGACCCAGGAAGTTTCACTATCCCTTGCACGATCGGATGTCAATCTTTCCAAAAGCCCCTTTGTGACCTTGGTGCATCGGTTAATTTGATGCCTTTCTACATATTTAAGAAAATATGAATTGATCAATTAAAACCCACCTCTGTTCTACTCCAATTTGCTAATAGATCAGTAAAATCCCTTTTAGGAATTGAGGAAAATATTCTTGTATGGTTGACAAATTCATTTTCCCTGCGGATTTCATAATCTTGGATATGGAAGATGAAAATCAAGAAATTCCTATTATACTAGGTAGACCTTTCTTAGCCATGGGACGAACCTTAATTGATGTAGATAAATGGGAATTGAAGTTGTGTTATGGGGAAGAGGAGATTAAGTTTCAGGTGAATGATTCTATGAGACACCCTTCTAAACCAAATGAGGATTGTTAGAAGATCAATTTAATAGAAGAAGCATGGTTCATGGAAGATGTGGAAGAAGAGGGAATGGTAGCGAGTGAGGAAGATTAAGATCCCATTGACACTGAAGTTATTGAAGAACTAATTAAGGAAAGAAAGATGATTCAACCTTCGATAATTTATCCTCCTAAAACTGAATTAAAACCTTTTCCCTCACACTTAAAATACACTTACTTAGGGGAAGATGAATCACTTCCTGTAATAATCTCCTCATTATTGACTCAACATCAAGAAAGCCTTTTATGTAAGGTTTTAAAAGAACACAAGAGAGTAATGGGATGGAGTATTGCAGATTTGAAGGGGGTTAGTCCAACTCTGTGTATGCATCGTATCTTATTGGAGGATAACTCCAAACCTTCTATTGAGCCTCAGCGGTGATTAAACTCAAACATCAAAGAAGTAGTTCACAAAGAAATCATCAAACTTCTTGATGCTGGAATCATCTTTCCCATCTCTGACAGCCCTTGGGTGAGCCCTATACACGTGGTTCCCAAAAAGAGTGGGATGACTATTGTTCTCAACAGCAATAATGAACTAATCCCCACTAGAACTATGACTGGATGGAGAGTGTGCATTGACTATAGGTGTGGGGCCCCCATACTGGTAATAAGAAAGTACGATGCTCCAGCTATGGCAAATCCCCAACTTAAGTAAAGTTAGGCGAACCCAACCTGCCTTAAGTCAAGGACTTATCACCAAGTGATATAACATCCATCAATATAAATATCAAAGTGGCAGAAGCAGTACATAATAAAGTAACATCCACAAGCATACATAGTAGGGAAAGAAAATGCAATAAAATAACTCATCACAATGCAGAAAGTAGAGTACATCCAGAAAGTTACTTATTACAAAGTGAAATGAATAACTGAAAAATGAAAGACTCTCGTCCTCACTGAAATAAACAATGCAAAACTATCTAAACAGCAGTTGGAAGGTCCTCCTCCTATACTGGCTCCTCCTCCGCGACACTGCCCACGAACACGTCTGAATCTGACATTTGTCGGTATCACAAATGTCAGGGCCCAAGCCAACAAAATAAAAAGGTTACAGTTAGACAATTGTCTAAGTACATTTTAGGCATTTAAATGAACTGAATATTAAAAGATATCACATTTAATTTAACTACACATGCAAGCAGTAAAGGGTGCAACAAGTTATGAAAAAACTGGAATACTATAAACTATCCATTTATAGTATGCAACATGTATGTGAAGTAACATACAAAATACTAAATAAGCAAGGTGAGGCTAAAAGCAAAAATAACTGTAACTACTGAATAAATATGATCCCTACATGATTATGATCGAGGTAAAACATGCTGAGTATAAAAGAACACAAGTACTGAATACGATAAAATTCTGGCATCCTAAACATGCTATTCATACATATATCTAAGCCATAAAAGTATACATACAACATGCAGATTAAGATGAAAAGAAAGGCCACTGAGACATGTGGCAAAAGCAAAGCAATATATGAAATATAAAACCACTGAGACATGTGGCAAAGCGAGCAAATACTGAAAATAAGGCCACTGAAGCATGTGGCAAAGCAAATCAGAAACAAAACAATTTAGCTAAAGTAGTAATAAGCCTAAGTCCTAGTACTGCCATACCAGCCAATAGGCCATACAGGGCCTCTAATATCAATCAATCAATCCCCAACCTAGCCATCCAAATATGCTAAGTCTGAGTCCAGTCTATACAATACTACTACTGAAGAGGCAGACTAAGCTAGGACATATTCTACCAACTATAAACAAAATAAAACTGAATGATATGCCATCTCAATACTAGCTTAGAGGTTCCAGGAGCTCTGCAAGGGGGTCTGAACTCCAGACCTCACCCTCTATCAGCAGCTGCAGCAGGTCCCGTCGCCTGGTTTGCCAAGAGCTCCAGAAGACTTCAGCTGGCTAGTGCAAGGATCACAGTGAGCAAAGGAGCTCACTATGATTCTTGGGGGGTACTTATAGACCGGGAAGATCCTAGGAGTGGAAACCAAAGCTGGGCCAAAGCCTCGGGCTCGGACCAGAGGCTCCTCCAGCCAGCCCAGAATGGGGGTGATCCCACCCTCTGTGTTGCCTTGGCGGGCTCGGCCATAAACGGGAAGGCACTAATGGCTCTGGGTGACCTGGCGGGAGAGTGGCAGACAAAGTTGATGTGGCAAACTTTTGCTGTCGGCCGAATCTCTACGAAGACGAAGGTGAACAGTGACCGAGAGATCGGGAGTCGTCTGATGCGCGAAGTCGTTGGAGATGGACAGCCTGATGGAGATCCCAGGTAACGGTCGCGTGGATTAAATTCTAGATGTTGGATCCCAGATGCTGATCATGCGTCTGAGATTCGATCACGGGGCGGAGCAATGCGAGCCCTTGGATACTGCGCTGAGATACGTGCTAGAGATCCCATTGGCTTGAAACCGCGCGCCGCTGTCGGGACACCACAGCGGATCTGCCGCGGTCCCGACAGCAAATCCAACAGATTTAAAAATTAAATAAAATTTAATTTTTAATTAATTAAAACTATTTAATTAATTCTTAATTATTCTAAAATTTCCCAAATTCAATTTAGGATCAAATGAGCTCCAAAAATTCCCAAAAATTCACCCTTGGCTAATTTGGGTGTGAGGAATTTAAAAATGAAATCCAATTTTAATTTGGAGATCAAAATAATTTAGGTATTTTTCAGGGCTTAAAAAATAGCCAAAAATACCAAATTTTTCAATTTAGCTCTGATTGATTTCAAACTTCTATGTTTAGGTTTAAATGACCCATTGAATCCAATAAAATCAAAATCAAACCTTAGTTTAGCTTAATTAATCTAGTTTTAGCTAGGGCAACAACCTAGGGTTGTTACAATAGGAGATTAAATAAAGCCACTCGAAAAGATCATTATCCCCTCCCCTTTATTGACCAAATGCTTGATTGATTGGCAGGAAATCCTTATTTTTGTTTTCTTGATGGGTATTCAGGATATAATCAAATATTGATTACGCCTGAAGACCAAGAAGAAACAACTTTCACCTACCCCTTTGGAACATTTTCCTTTAGAAGAATGCCTTTCGGATTGTGCAATGCTCCAGCTACTTTTCAACGCTGTATGATGGCAATTTTCTCTGACATGAAAGGAGAATTCTTGGAAATTTTTATGGATGACTTTTTTGTTGTCGGAACCTCTTTCGATCGTTGCTTAACTAATTTGGGAAAGGTTTTAAAAAGATGTGAAGAGTCAAATTTAATCTTGAATTGGGAAAAAAGTCACTTCATGGTTGAAGAGGGGATTATTCTTGGTCATTTAATTTCTAGGAGAGGTATAGAGGTAGATAAAGCAAAGATTGAAGTAATTGAAAAACTTTCCCCTCCCATCAATGTTAAAGGAATTAGAAGCTTCCTTGGTCATGCTAGTTTTTATCGAAGATTTATCAAGGATTTCTCAAATATATGTATGCCGCTTTGTAGACTGCTAGGAAAGGATGTTGAGTTCAACTTTGATAATAACTGTTTAAAAGAATTCAATGCTATAAAGTCTGCCTTAATCTCTGCTCCAATAATTTTTACCCCAAATTGGGATTCACTTTTTAAAATTATGTATGATGCAAGTGACCTTGCAGTAGGTGCTGTCCTTGGACAGCGAAGAGAGCGAACCTTCTATTCAATCTACTATACTAGTAAACTCCTAGATGATGCTCAAAGAAATTACGCTACCCCAAAAAAGGAGCTTCTAGCCATCATTTTTGCCTTCACTAAATTTAGGTCATACCTCATTTGGTCTAAAACTATCGTTTACACTGATCATGCTGCTATCAAGTATCTCCTCCAAAAGAAGGAAGCAAAACCACGCTTGATACGTTGGGTGTTGCTCTTGCAAGAATTTGACCTTGAAATCCGGGATAAAAAGGGGAGTGTAAATGTGCTTGCTGATCATTTATCTAGATTGACCCACCTTAATCATGATAAGTTGACCGATATTAGTGAATCTTCCCCGACGAGAAGCTTTATGGAGTGGCCACAAATGATCCTCCCTAATTTGCTAACATTGCAAACTACCTTGCAAGAAGAATCATACCAAAAGATATGAGTTACCAACAAAGAAAGAATTTTTTTGCTGATATAAAAAATTACTTTTGGTATGATCCCTTTTTGTAAAAGTGTTGCAATGATCAGCTCCTAAGGAAATGTGTTCCGGACTCTGAAATATTCTCTTTCATTGTCACACATCTCCTTATGGAGGACACCATGGTATTGAGCAAACTACTGCAAAGGTGCTGCAATCCGGATTCATTTGGCCCCATTTGTTCAAGGATGCAGTTGACTTTATCAAAAGCTATGACAAGTGCCAAAGAATCGGAAACTTAAGCAAAAGGGATGAGCTCCCTTTAAATGGAATTTTTGAAGTAGAACTATTCGATGTATGGGGAATCAATTTTATGGGACCTTTTTCCCTCATCTCAAACCAATCTGTATATCCTTGTGGCGGTTGAATATGTCTCAAAATGGGTTGAGGTGGTGTCATGTGTAAACAACGATGCTAAAATTGTGATTAAATTTCTCAAGAAAAATGTGCTAGCTAGATTTGGGATGCCTAGATTCTTAATCAGTGATGAGGGAAAATACTTTTGTAATAGGCAACTAGAGAATGTATTAAAAAGTTATGGGGTGAGACATAAGGTGGGTACTCCCTACCACCCCCAAACTAGCGGGCAAGTCGAAGTCTCCAATAGAGAACTTAAACAAATCTTAGAGAAAACAGTGAACCAAAATAGAAAGGACTGGACTTCAAAACTTTAGGATGCCCTATGGGCTTATAGAACTGCTTTCAAAACCCCTTTAGGAATGTCCCCTTATAAACTCATTTATGGAAAATCATGCCACCTTCCGGTAGAATTAAAGCACCGAGCCTTTTGGGCAATAAAAAATTTAAATTTTGATCCCTAAAAGGCAGGAATACAAAGAATGCTGCAACTAAATAAACTGGATGAATTCAGGTTAAACGCCTATGAAAGTGCAAGCTGTATAAAGAGAAAACTAAAAAATGGCAGATAAGCTAATAAAGCCAAAACATTTTCAACCTGGAATGAAAGTATTGCTTTTTAACTCTAGATTAAGACTTTTTCCAGGGAAACTGAAGTCAAGATGGATGGGACCATTTACTATCACAAAGGTTTTTCCTCATGGAGCAGTTGAGGTCACCTCCAAAGATGGCACATTTAAGGTAAATGGAAATCATCTTAAGCTCTACTTAGAGGAAGGAATCTTTCAAGAGAAAGGGGGATGGACCCTTCAGGACCCCCCGGATGAAGGTATCACATGAAGGACTTTATAATGTCATGCTAGACACTAAAATAAGCACTTACTGGGAGGCAACCCACGAATAATTAGGTTGTATTTTTCTTTTTGCACCTTTTTATGTTTTTTGTTGTATTTTTCTTTCTTGTGTTTTACTTTAAGATTTCAATTTATGAATTTAGTATCCCCTCATTTTTATGGCATGCTTATACTTGCTATTTTTTCTGAATTTTTTGGAAATCACAAATTGACAAGATGGACTTAAATTTAATAGATGGGTGCAATTCTCAAATAACCAAACACATTATAAGCACAAAGATGTTTTAATTGAGGAATGAAGAGTGGACAATCTAATCTCCAAAAACTCAATTTAATGCCTTGAACTAAGTGTGGGGGAAGGCATTGGACTTAGACTAGAAATTTGGTGAGAACTTTAAAAAGAGTATGATAGGCTCCCGTAGGACTTCATGTTCACAAAGATGCATATTGGGGATGAAAAAAAATGTCTCTCCTTAAGAATGAAAAGAACAAAAATACATATTCAAAAAAGGGATGATGAAAAATATCTTTCCCAAACGATCAAAATGTGAAAGGATGAAGAAAAATATCTCTCCTTCAAATCTTTTCATCTTTGTGATTCATAAGAAGGGGCACATATTGCATAACTCTTGGAGACTTTGACCACCTTTTCTAATCTAAGGTCCATAATGAACTCTCCATCACCTAGTGTCTAGCATGAAAATCAAAATATTTGGAGATTAATTGATTAAACCACCCTTTTTACCAAGGTTTAAACATTAAATATTGCTAAATGTTTTGTTTCATTTTTGCTATGCACGAACATTAACTTATAATGACTATAATTGAATTTTTGTGACTATCATCTCTATTGTACAGCAAAACATTTTGAGCTTACTCGAGGACGAGCAAGAATTTAAGTGTGGGGGTGTGATGAATCCATAACTTATGTCTAAAATAAATGAAAACTCATTCATTTTTGACCTTTAAACTGCACCTAAATCAAATTTTATATATCTTTTTTAGGAAAATGGCACCCAGAGGAGCTCTGTGACAATTTTTTCAAGATTCCTATATTTTTCAAAGGAATCCGCTGTCGCGCGCTGCAGCGGGTCATTTTGCAAACGGGGATGCTATAGCGCGCTGCAGCGGATTTATTTGCGAACCACGGGCCCGATAGCGCACTGCAATGGGTCCATTTGCGAACCGCGGGCGCGGTAGCGCGCTGCAGTGGGTCTATTTGCAAACCGCGGGCGCGGTAGCGTGCTGCAGTGGATCCATTTGCGAACCGCGGGCGCAACAGCGCGCTGCAACGGGTCATTTTGCAAATTGAGCCACTATCCGTGCGCTGCAGCGGAGCATTTTCTGAAATGCTCCCGCTACAGCGCGCTGCAGCAGAACAATTTGCCAAATGAACCGCTATAGCGTGATGCAGCGGATAAATTTGTGAAATGCGGATGCGGTAGTGCGCGGCAGCGGGAAACTTAGCATTCTTTTGCTTGCTCCATTGCGCGCAATAGCGCACCGCAGCGCAGCTGCAGCGGCCGCCGCCAATTTTTCCAGTCTGATGCATTGATTGATACTGGGACAAGACCCTCAACCTACATCTTGTCCCCAGCCATCATTCCCTGCTGCAGCTCTGATTTTCAATGGAAAATGGCCTCTTGATTTGATAAGAAGGATAAACAAAGAAGGATATTGGTCACTTCATCTTCATTTTGGGATTTGCCATCATTACTTCAAATTTCTTTTATCAATTTTCTAATTTTGGAGAGGATGAAGGAGTATGCTGCCCCTCTCCTATAAATACACCTCCTCTTTACTAGAGGAGGGTTCACAATTTTGCTCAAGATACTAAGTAAGAGGATTAGTGCATAAGGAGAAGTGAGGAACTCCCCAAGGGTGGCAAGGCAAGCTCTAGCTAAGGAGGAGGAGAAAAAAGGCCGCACTAGCGACCTAAGGGAGGAGCTCGAAGAAGGAGACGAAGAAATCTGGATAACTTCCAAGGAATGTTCCTAGTATCTTCTAAACCTTACTCTTGTATTTTCTTTTCTTAGTTGATCATGAAAGAGTCTTTATCCATGTATGTGTTTTTCTTCACTTCCTTTGTAATGAGTAGCTAAATCTCCCTTGGGAAGGGTTGGGGAATTCTCATGTGTATGTGTTATTATTAATGTATGAAATTTTCCTCAAGAAAAATTATATTGTAAAAGGACTTAAATAAAATACGCTTTTTATTATTTGGTCTTGAATGTGGATAAAAGGAAATGAACTAATAATTTTAAGAACTAAATTGTCTTGTGCTCCATATCTCACACTAGGTTGGATGCTAGGTTTATGTGTGCATGAGAGCTTAGAATTATGTGACAAAGTTCTTGAGCATAATGCACCTTAATCTAAGCTAAATCAAAGTGTTGATGCATATGATGCTAAAACCCACTAAATGAGCTCCTTAGCTCAACATAATTGAGGTAAAGGAAGAAATAGTTGAGTGCCCATGAACTAAGTGACATAGTCATTGAGCCCAACATATTAATCCCAAATCTCAACTATGTGGGATGTAAGTGATGCTCAAAGTGGAATCAATGCTTATAAGATCCTAAAGTATCAAAAATTATAATATCCTTGATCAAGAGATGAGATGAAAATCTTAAACCTAAAATCTTATAAGAATCTTTGTGCCAAAGTAGAACCAAATGTGTGTTCATTTTGTGCACCAGATTTGAACTTGTGAGACTTTGAGATAAAATCTCGAGTTGATCAAAGTGCACTTGATAAACAAAATATAAATGAACAACGAAGCTTGAGAAATCAAAAGTACATTGGTAATGTATCATCACATGAGGAATAACCCCAACTCTCCTCTCTCTTTTATCTAGCTTATCCTCATTTAGTAGTTATTGTGCTAAGTCTAGGACCAACTCATCAATTAAATCATAGCTTAAACATTAGTGAGAATAGATAGACCTTAGTAACAAAACAACCAATTCTCTATGGTTCGATAAATCCCATAAAGTAACTCTTTCCACTTATTACTTCAGATCACGTACACTTGCGTGCAAGCGCAAACGTGTATTTACAGTCTGTCAATAACATAGTATAGAAAAGTAAGAAAAATAGTAACTCAGCTCAAGGTGCAGAAAGTAAATACATCCAGATTAATATTATAAACTGAATATTTAAATGATGAGAAACAACTCTCATTCTCACAGCAAAATAATAAAAAAAGAATCTATCTAAGCAGCAACATCAAGGTCCTCCTCCTACACTAGCTCCTCTCCTGCAAAACCCACCAACAAATAGCTCCGAGTCTGACATTTGTTGGTATTACGAATGCTATGGCTCCAGCCAACAAAAGAAAAAGATTATAGTTAGACAATTCTCTAGGTACATTTTAAGCTGATTAAGTGAACTAAATATTTAAAGATATCGCATTAATACTTTAAACATGCGAGCCAATTAAGGTGCAACAAGCTACAAAGAAAAGGATAGCTATACCTAATACATCTATAGCCAACAACTAAATATGTAACCTACATACTAAACATGCAACTAAATAAGGTAAGGCAAAAATATATAAATAGCTACAAGGTATTGAAAGTAAAACTCCTCTTAACATGTTTATGATCACATGAAACATGTTGATTCCAAAAAATAAAGCTATACTGAAACGTGCTGAAGAAAAGTATAAAACTAGCATCCAAAACATGCCATACTTTAATAAATACTAAACTAGAATAATATACAAGTATGCAAACCCAAATAAGTAAGGACCACTGAAACACATGGCAACGCGAGTTAAGTATAGACATGAATTAGAAGTAAAGCTACTGAAGCATGTGGCAAGGCAACTAAATGTACTAAAAAGAAAGGCCACTGAAGTATGTGGCAACGCAAAACAAAGTACTGAACTGAACTGAAGTGAAAGTATGCCTAAAATATAGTACTGTCATAACATAAACAGGCCATACAGGGCCTCTGAACAGATAGTTTAACTTGTATCCATCCTAGGCATCATCAGAGCTAGGTCCGAGTTAAACTTATAGAATAAGACATGTGTCGATCCTAACCAATCACTAGGGTAGGTCCGAGTCTATTCTATAACAAAACTAGAACTGAGGAGGTAGACTAAGCTAGGACATACCCCACTGAACTGAATGCATGAAAAGAACTAAATGAGTGTTATGCTTTTCAAATACTAACTTATAATACATTATCCATATCCTAAGTTCACCTATTATGTCCATGGAAAAAGGCTCAATATACAAGGTGTGCAAAGAAATTATAGTCAAAGTAAGCAAGAGACTCAACTAGGCTTATATGATATCTGTTGTTGTCTAATTTATAAAAATCTAACTATCCTGAAAAAAATATAAGTTTAGGATCTCCAATATCTAGCTATCGAGCGTAATCTCAGATTCATGACATTAATGTTAACATTAGAACTCAACAAGTTCTAATTCAAAATCAATGATGACTATAAAAATTTAAGGTAAGTAGATCAACGACTTAATTGTTATTATTTTACTCACTTAATCCGAATCTTGACTATAGCAATCAAGATTTAAGGACTCTAACTTAAACTTTATATTTGGGGTTCGACTCCAAATCCAAGGTTCAAATCCACTAAAGTTTTATGGTTCACTACTCAACCATAATCTAAAGGTACGGAATCTTATAAGTTCAGGGATTTAGAAGCTAAGATCTTAGTGAAGGTCATTACTATTATTGTAATATAAAATAATCAAGTAAGACAATTTGAATCTAAGATCTATATACAATCTTTAGAACAATTACATTATTCTATAAGTGGAATCAATCCTACACCTGCAAGGAGGTTTCAAAAGGATTAAACAATAAATAATGTAGTGAATTCCAAATGAAATGATCAAATTCAATCAGATGATCTAAGATCTAAGATCTAAGATTTTGATCACTTTTAAGAAAAGAAAATTTAATCTTAACTTAGCTTAAATAAATTGGATTAAAGATTATGAAAATGATATTAACACATTTCATTACTAATTAGAAGCACTTAACAGAAATTTCTAGGGTTTAAGGGCTCTTAAACTATATTTTGGTTAAAATGACCAAAATACCCTTCTTAAGATTAAAATTGAAACTTTGGGATTTAGACATTCAAATTGATTCAAATCAGTTTTATTGAACTTAATATTGACTAATGATGTGAGTGAAACATTTAACTTAAGATTTAATATTATATTTTAGCTTAATTAACATTAATCACCTTGTAGCCCAATTATGGTGAATAAGGAATTTAGGGCACATTAGGATAATCCAAGCACATAGGAGAGTTCTAACATTCTTAAGAAGGCATTAAGAACTTGGTTTACCAAAATTAGAGGGCTAATAAGGGCTTATATTCACTAATCCAAGATTAAGGTAATTAAGGGGTCATTAGCAACTTTAATGTTTTTTGATTATTTCTCATGGCTTACTTAGGTTCTCCATAGTCTCATGAGCAATTAGAGACCTTAATCAAAATTTTTAGACATTTAATGAATTAATTATGAATTAATTAAGATCAGAGAAGGATTAGGCAATTAATTAGAATCTAACCATTAAATCTTGAATTTTATTTTATATTATTATTCCTTGCATTTTTCTGATTAAAATGGTGCATTGGATTATACCATTTGGATAAGTATTGATTAAATTATTTCATTAATATATTCTAAATGTTTATTTAAATTGAATCATAGGCTATTTAATTAAATCTATTTATCCTTTAACTTTTAGAAGGAAAATAATTCCAAATTAAATTAATTAACCCAAACCGGATATTAAACTACGCAGGTCAGAGCAAGGCCCAACAGGGTCAGCACTGTCGCACCGCACGGGCCGGGGCCGGCCCGGCCCGATGCGCTTGAATCTTCATCCCCGATACCCCCTTCGTAGATAGCCGCGGGAGGGCAATTGAGGATTCACACTGAGCAAAGGGACTCACTATAAAGTTCTGAAGGTATTTATAGGTAGAAGGAGGCCCTAGTGTTGGATGCCAGAGCTCGGGCTTGGAGAACTGCTCAGCCCAAAGCAATGGGGTGCCTGAAATGGTCAGGGGAAATTCTGGAAGACTACTACTCGCAGGAGGTCGCACCAGAGGGTAGAAGAGGAAGAATAGGGCTTTTACCATACTGCCACGGGGGTTGGAAGCTTATGGCTATCGAGGGGGACTAGTGAGCGATAGGTCAAGGCGAGGGAGATGATCCACAGTGCTCGGACTTACGCCCGCTGTCTGATGGATCGATCGTTAGCTCCAAACATTTCAAATGGATTACTTAAGCGGATCGAGCGATAGCCATCAGATGCGCGCGATGGATCCAACGCTTAGGATTTAATCTTAACCCGGAGGAGATCCCGCCATTATATGGGATGCGCTGTCATGCGTGCAAAAGCATCCATTCGCTGAATCCCATGCTCCACTGTCAGAACCCCGCAGCGGATCTATCGCGGTTCTGACAGCAAATCCCGTAGTAAAAAAAAATTAATTATTTAATTATTGAATATATTAAATCCCTTAATTAATTAATATTAATTGTAATAATTTTAAATCCAATTTAAGATCAAATGAGCTCTAAAAATTCTCAAAAATTCACCCTTAATTAATTAGGACATGAGGAATTCAAAAATATAATCAGATTTTAATTTGGAGATCAAATTAATTTGGCTAATTTTCAAGGTCCAAAGATAGGCAAAAATACCAAAATTTTCAATTGAGCTCCGATTAATTCCAAACTTCTAGGGTTAGATTTAAATGACCTATTGAGTCCAATGGAATCAAAATTAGAGCTTGGTTTAGCTTAATTAATCTAAATTTGGCTAGGGTAACAACTATGGTTATTACACGCACGGTGTTGGGAAGAGCATGCCAAGACCTCTCTGTCGATGGTCGAACAGATGCCAAAGGATGAATACAATGTCAGCTAACTCAAACCCTAGCCACGGCTTGTAGGAGGGAGATAGGTTGAACCTAGATACTACTGTGGATTGAAGCTTAAATTGCTTCGATCAACACCTTCAGGGATTGATCATACTTGTTGGATAGAAAATCAAGGTTCTGAAATAGATCTATGAAATGCAATTAAGAATTGTGCATGAAGGAAATAGGGTGGCACAGGTACCTGTGATGTGTGGCTGCGTAGAGCAAGAAGAAGAAGGGCTGCAGTTTGATTCTAGGAAGGCTTCAGTCTATACAAAATCACTTATTTGCTAGTTAAGGACCACCGGCGGAGCCCTCGATGCGGGATCGTGTGCGACGACTGGTTGCACGCAGTAGCCCAGGCAATGCACGACGCGTGCCCTAGCTTGAAAGGGTGATGGGGACGGAAGCGCGCAGGTCGTTCGTTCATCTGATTGAACAGCTAGGGCTTGCCGTTTGATTGGACAGTGGGGCTAACGACTTGGGAGAGGGAGGACGGCACCGTTAATAGAGAAATCAAATATTAATTATTTAATTATTAAATACATATTTTCATAATTTAAATTGAATAATTAATTGACTTCAATATAATTCCCATAAATCACTCATATCTAATTGAGATGTAAGGAACGCAAGGCAAAGTTGGATTTTGATTCCGATGAGTATTTAATTTTCCTAATTTTTGAGGTGTTTTAAATATATTAAAATATTCAATGGATATTCGACGACTTCCGATTGCCACCAAAACATCACCCCTAGCTAATTTGGGGGCAATGAGCACAATGACGAAGTCTAATTTTTTATTTGAGGTCAAAATAATTGGTTAATTTCTAGGGTTTCTAGAAATTTTTAGAATCGGGTTTTGATTCATTTGACCTCTGATTTGGACTAGATCTTGGATGTGAACTCCTAATGACTTAAATAGTGTACTAGGATCAAAAGCAGGACTTAGATTAATTCTAATTGGCTAGGATGATAACCTGGGTTGTTACACCTAAGGACTCTTTTAGCGGAGCGAATGAGCTCATCAAGGATCTGGGAGTGTTATGTGACACCAAGTTGGTATATCGGTGGCAAATAATTCTGTGACATATTCAGATGCATAATTATGAATTTTAGTGGCACGCAGCATAGGTTTAGATCATTTTTTATTCAATTTCAGATTAGTTACATTTTTTCCTACATTTCAGCAGTTAGTTGCAGTTTCACTTAACTTACTATTTTTTCTACATTTAAATATTTAGTTTACAATCTTAGTTTTACTTTACTTTCAAATTTGTACTATTTTGAGCTTTCAACTATTTTACTATCTTTTCTATAGTTTTACTTAAATCATTTAATGCTAAAAAGTAGATAAGAATAATTATTAGAGTAGTTTCGGTGTGTTAGACTAATTATCTAACATGTTGTACTTTTGGGATCCAACAATTTGCTAGATTAGAGCAGCTTGTGGAGCCAGTTCAAGAGCCTTCTTAGGAGATCTAGGATGAGTTTGTGGAGCATTAGAGGACTCTTCATTAGCCTTTATTTTTTGGACTATTTACATTCAGTTCAGTAAATAGTTATAATAATTCTGGATATATTATTTTTTTTCTGAGTTGAATGCTTTATTTAGCTTTTGTGATGAATATTTTTGGATGTATGCTTCAGCTTCCACACTATGTATTTACTTCTACTTATACTTATTATTGTGATGTGATTAGGATATACATAAAATGCTAGTATTCTGATACCTTGGATCTTACTTTTATTCTTAACCCATTATACATGAGTACCCTATCAAATACTTAAGATAAGGATACTACACTTATCTTTAGGATTATACTCAGCCTTCATCTCTTGAGGTTGAGTCCCAGCAGTTCTTGTACCAGTAGGTGTATTTAGGGAGGATTAGTTTCTCTTCCTAGGTAACGCACAATTCTACCACCCATTTTTATTCCTTAAACAAAGCTATTTGCACGCGGTGATGGAATGGGGCATTACGCTAACACTATCTCGTTATGCATTCACTAGTAACTTATAATTAATATAATAAGGGAATATATGTGTTGACAAATTGAAATTGATTGGGACATTGGGGTACTTGAATCATGAAAGAAATTCAGACTGAGATTTACTGAGGGTTAGAGATTGTCTGTAGTCACTAACATCCTCATGAGCTTATAAGAAGGAGATAGGAGATTAAACTTCAAGCCTGTTGGGCCCCTCGTGCCCCGCTGCGGCCAAGCCAATACTGATATTAGCTTAATCATGGTGGAGTATGGTGCTCCAACTGTGGTAAATCCCAAACTCAAGTACAATCAGGTAAGACCCAACCCGCCTTAAGCCAAGGTCTTGTCACTTTGAACTATCAACATACATCAATCAAAGTAGCAGAAACAGAAAACAGCATATATAACATCCACATCACAACATAATATAAGCAAGTAATAGTAACAGTAACTCACTTCAAGTGCAGAAAGTAATAATATCCAAAATAATTATTATTACAGATAGAATATTTAATAAAAAGAAGAGCTCTCATCCTCACAGCTGAAATAAAATCTAGCTAAACAGTAATAGGAAGGTCCTCCTCCTGTACTACCTCTTCTCCTGCGGACCCTCCAACAAACAGCTCCGAATATGACATTTGTCGGTATCACAAATGCCGGGGCCCCAGCAAACAAAAGAAAAATGTTATAGTTAGACAAATTACCTAAGTAAATTTTAGGCTATTTAAATGAACTTAATATTTAAAGATATCATATTCAATTATTTTAAACATGCAAGCATTATAAGTGCATCAAGCTACAAATAACAAGACAACTGTAAACTACTTATTTATAGCTGAATAATGGTATATAAACTAACATACAAAGCATGAAACTTAAGCAAGGTGAGGCTAGAGAGCAAAAAGAAACTGCAAGTACTAAAATAATTGATCCTAACATGCTTATAATCATATGAAGATATGCTGAGTTTGTAAAAGTAAATTGTACTGAAAAGTGCTAAAATGAACATACAAAACTAACATCTTAAACATACTAATAGCTAGTACTGCTCAATAGAAACATATATACAAGCATGCAGATTTAATATACAAAAGGGCACTGAAGCATGTGGCAAAAGCAAGCTTAAGTATATGAATGAGCTAAAAGTAAAGCCACGGAGACATGTGGAAAAGCAGCTAAAAGCACTAAAGTAAGGCCACTGAAGCATGTGGCAAAGCAAAACAAGTACAAAAACTGAACCAAAGTAAAAGTAAGCCTAAGACATAGTACTGCCATAATAGAAATAGGCCAAATAGAGCCTCTAAATAGAAAGTTCAACATGTGTCCATCCTAAGCATCATCAGAGCTAGGTCCGAGTTAAGCTTATAGAATAAGACATGTATCCATCGTATCGAACACTGGGCAAGGTCCGAGTCTATTCTATAACAAAAGTAGAACTGAGGAGGTAGACTAAGCTAGGACATACCCTACTGGACTGAATGTACTGAAAGGCTGGAATGAATGTTTATGCATTTCAAATACTAACTTAGGATGTATCTTCCATATCCTAAGTTCTCCTATTATGCTCAAGAAACAAGGCTCAATACTCAAGGTGTGCAGAGCAATCAATGTTAAAGTAAGTAAGAGACTCAACTAGACTTATACGATATCTATTTTAATCTAAATTATCCAAATCTAACTATTCTGAGATGATACAAGTTTAGGATCTCCAATATCCAACTATCAAGTATAATCTCAGATTCACGACATTAATGTTAACATTAGAACTTAATAACTTCTAATTCATAATTAAATGACAACTATAGAGGCTTAAAGTAAGTGAATCAATGACCTGAGTATTTTTATTATTCTCATTTAACCCAAATCTTGATTAAGTTAATCAAGATTAAGGATTCTGGTTCCAAACTCCACATATGGGGTTCGAATTCTGAATACAAGGTGATATCCTAATAAAGATCTAGGGTTCACACTCAAACATAATCTAAAGATAAGGAATCGTATAAGTTGAAAGATTTTGGAAACTAAGATCTTAACAAAAGGTCATTCTAATATTATAAAATAAAATAATCAATTAAGAACTAATAATCTAATATTCTATATTCGATCTTTAGAATATTACATTATTCTATAGATTGAATAAATATTACACCCACAAGGAGGTCTCAAAAGGATTAAATAATAAATCAATTAAGGAATTCCAAAAAAGGCAATTCAATTCACTCAGATGATTTAAAGTCTAAGATCTAAGGTCAAAGATCTAATGTTTGATCACTTTAGGTATAAACTAAGAACTTGACTTAAGATTTTTCCAAAATATTTCTTTTAGATTTATAGCTTATGAATCAACTTCATTATGCAATTAGACTAGAGATCTAGCACTTAGGTTAATTAGATTTGCTTTCTTAAGAAAGTAGTTTTGAGTACTCGTAAGATCTTAAGATCTTTATTTGAACTTTTTAAGATTTCTTTACTTAACATCGTACTATTGACATAATATTTCAGAAAGGTGCTAATGAGTTAATTAGAGGCACTTCACTGGTATTTCAAGGCTTAAGGGGTGCTTAAACCTATTTTTGGTCAAAATGACCAAAATACCCCTCTTAAGGTTAAAAATAGGATTTTAAGATTTGATTATCTAAATTAATTCAAGTCTGTCCTAATAAGCTTCATATTGATTAATAAAGTGGAATGAACACTTATCTTAGGATTTGATAACCTAATTAGCCTAATTGGCACTAATCATAATTTAAGGCAAATTAAGGTGAGTAAGGTAATTAAGGCATACTAGAATGATCCAAACATATTTATAGGCTCTATTATGCTTAATAAGGCATTAGGAACTAGATTCATCTAAATTAAAGACTAATCCAAGGCTTAATTCACTAATCTCATTTTAGGGTAAATAAGGAGGATTAACAATTTAGGGTACTTAAACTATTTTTAAGGGTCTGCAAATATTCTCTGTGGTCTTAGGAGCAATCAGAGACCTTAATTAATATTTTGGACATTTAATGAATTTCTTATGATTTAAATATAAATAGAGAAAGATTAGGAAATAATTTAAAATCTAATCATTGGATCTTTGATTTTATTTTGTATTATTATTCCTTACATTTTTTTGATTAAAATGGTATATTGGATCATACCATTTGGAAAAGTATAGCTAAAGTTATTTCATTAATTTATTCTACATTTTTATTTAAATAAAACCATAGATTTTGATTTACTGAATTAATTTCCTTATGGAAACTAATTCAGTAAATCAAAATCTTCTGTCAGGCCGAAATGCAAAATGCGCAGGTCAGGGTCCGGCCCGACCTGGCACTAGTCCTCGTCTTCACAGCGACTCCCCGACACCCGATCCCTAGGGTTAACTCCATGCAGCCTGACAATTTCTTTGATATAGAGCTTTGCTAATTTCTCCATTGAGTTAGTATGATGGATAGGAAAGAAGTGCACCAATTTAGTTAAGTGATCCATGATAACCCAGATTGCATCGGCGCCAAATTTTGCGCAAGGCAATCCCATAATAAAATCCATAAATATATCAAATCATTTCCACTCAAGAATTTCTAGTGGATGCAGAAGACCACTAGGCCTTTGGTGCTCGGCCTTTACCAAGTTACAGGCATGACACTTAGTCATGAAATTGGCTACATCCTTCTTCACACCAGGCCACCACAATGCTTGCTTTAGATCTTGGTACATCTTAGTACTGCCTGGGTGAATGTGATACCCAAAATTATGGCCTTTAACCAGAACTTCACGGTGCATGGATTTAGGAATCCACATATGATTTTCTTGATAAAATACACCATTATGCAATTGCAAATCTTGACAATGACCACCTTCAATATCTGCTTTGAATTTCAGATAATCCTCATCTTTAGTTTGCGAGATAGAGACATCTCTATGGAAAGTAGGTTCCACATTGATATTTACTAGAATAGAACTCAGCACATCACCACTGATTGGAGAAATTTCTAGCTTACAAAATTCTTGTTCTATGGAACTGGAGGCGATTAAAGTAGATAAAGTAGCACGACAGCTAAGAGCATTGACCACTATATTTGCTTTACCTGGATGATACTGAATGCTTAAATCAGAATCACTAATGAGTTCTAACCACCTTCTCTGATGGCAATTTTACTCTCACTAAGTGAATATGTACTTCAAGCTTTGATGATCAGTAAAAATTGAACATTGAACTCCATACAGATAATGGTGCCAAATTTTCGAGGCAAAGATTACGGCGGCTAGGTCAAGGTCATGAACTGGATAATTCTTCTTGTGGGGTTTCAATTGATGAGAGGCATAAGTGATTACCTTACCCGCTTGTATTAACACACAACCTAAACTAATTCCAGAGGCATCGATATACACCTGATAGTTCAAACCTTCCTTAGGCAGAACCAGCACTGGAGATTAGAGAGTGCATACTTCAACATTTGAAATGCTTCTTCGCATTCAGGACTCCACACAAATGGAATGACCTTCTTAGTTAGTTTAGATAGAGGCGATGCAATTTGGGAAAGCCCTTGAAAAATTTTCTGTAGTATCCGGCTAAATCCAAGAAACTTCTGATGTCGGTGACTAACTTAGGATGAACTCAATCCTAAATAGCGCTTACTTTATTTTAATCCACATGAATACCTTGGGCATCGACTACATGCCCCAAGAATGCAATGGATTTAAGCCAAAACTCGCATTTGGAGAACTTGGCATACAACTGATGTTCACGTAGAGCTTCTAATACTAATCTCAGGTGATCTTCATGATCTTTTAAGGTTCGAGAATATATGAGAATATCATCGATGAAGACGATCACGAATTTATCTAAATATGGCTTAAGGACTCGCTGCATCAAATCCATGAAGATTGATGGTGCATTGGTGAGTCCGAAAGACATCATTAAGAGTTCAAAGTGACCATAACCAGTACGAAAAGCTGTCTTTCTTGCATCTTCTTCTTTTACCTGTAGTTGATGATATCCAGACCTTAAGTCTATTTTAGAGAATATAACGGCTCCGGATAACTGGTCAAATAAATCATCAATTCTAGGCAATGGGCAGTTATTATTTATGGTGACTTTATTTCGTTTGCGATAATCTATGCACATTTGCATAGATCCATCTTTCTTATTTACAAACAAAATTGGCGCTCCCCAAAGAGACATACTTGGCCTAATAAAGCTCTTATTCAAGAGCTCTTGAAACTGTTCATTAAGCCCTTGAAGTTCCTTATGTGCCATTCTATACGAGGCTTTAGATATGGGCTGGGTACTGGGGATTAGTTCAATAGAGAACTCCACTTCTCAAGATGGAAGTACACCAGGCAATCTTTTGGGAATACATCAGCAAATTCTGTAACTACTTTACAATCAGAGAGAGAAATACTTACCTTTACTCCACCCATCATGGTGATAAGAAAAGCACTACAGCCCTTACTGATTAATTGCTCGGTATTGATAACATTAATTAATGATGATTGTGTACTGACTTTTCCTATGAAGGTTTCAGACTTGCCCTGGGAATGAAGACAGATCTTCTTCTTAAGGCAATTTATCACAGCGTTATGGTCACTAAGCCAATTCATCCCAAGGTTGATATCAAAGTTTGCTAATGGTAAAATGATTAGCTTAGAGTCAAATGTTTGACTATTTAGTGGAATTTTGATGTTACAAAACTTATGAGCACTGAGTTGGGCTCCAGATGGAAGTCCAACGCTTAATGATTTTGCTAAGTTGTACAAGTGTGGTTAAAGAATGTTAGCAAAACATTCAGAGATAAACGAATGACAAGCACCCGTGTCAAATAACACATTGCAGGGCTAGTCATTAGAATATAGTGTGCCTAAATTATTCACATAATTTGCATTAATTAATTGAAATAATTAAAGTGCAAAAATGCATTTTAAAAGAAAGGGGTTCAGAAATGTGTACCTAAAACCACATTATTATCTTCAACGGCTTCCAGAGGTGTCAAAGCATAAACTCGAGCGGGTCCAGAAGGACGATTGTTCACCTGCTTCTGAGAATTATTCTGATACTTCGGAGCAGAAGGTAGCTCCCGAGCAACTTCCGGTGCAGGGGCTGGCATTATTGCAAACCCTAGTTCTCTCCTATTCACACACACACACGCACACACACACTCATATATATTAATCTCTATGTGTGTGTATTTGTGTGTGTGTGTCTATATCATATATACTTATCTCCAACACATACACACACACACTAATATATACTTATCTCCATATGTGTTCACACACACACACGCACATACAACTATATATAGTGCATACTTATCTCTATGCTATATACACATGTATAAATATATATACATCTATGTATGTGTGTGTGTTCTTATATGTGTATGTTTGTGTGTGTGTTGGGTATATATATGCTAATCTTTATTTGTATTGGGTATACATACTCATACATACTAACACTCATCTATATGTGTATGTTTGTGTGTGCCTATAAATATGTGTGTGTGTTGGGTATATATATGCTAATCTTTATTTGTATTGGGTATACATACTCATACATACTAACACTCACACTCATATATACTAGCACCCAACACACACACTTATACTTATCTCTATGTGTATACATATATATCTGTGAGAGTGTGTGTGTTTGTGTTTTAATATATATGAGCGTGTGTATTTATGGGTTAGTATATATGAGTGTGTGTGTGCACACACACACTATGGGTGTGTGATTTATATATAGACATAAACACACACATCAAGATAAGTATAAGCAAATATATATGAGTGTGTGTGTGTGTAACAACCCAACACACACACACACACACACACACTCAATGGATATGTATGTGTGTTCACATAATAGTAATCTCTATGTGTGAGATACAAACACACACATATAGAGATTAGTATATATAAGTGTTTGTGTGTGTGTATATGTGTGTATGTGTGTGTGTCTATGCGTGCCTATATACTTGTCTCTATATGTGTGCACACAAACACACACAAATATATGTGTGTTTGTGTGCATACACATAGAGATAAATATATAGACATACACACACATATAAAGTACACACTCTTATATACTTATCTCCTTATATGTGTATGTCATATGTATCTATACATACACACACACACTCATATATACCTACTCAGGTTACACACATACACACATACTAATCTCTCTAGAACTTATGTGTGCGTATGTGTGTGTGACATAAACACACACACACACACTCATATATACATGCTTATGTGTTTGTGTGTGTGGGTTTTGGGTATAAACACACAATCACACACACACTCACAACCATATATGAGTTTTCTTATATATTTATCTCCATGTGTTGGGTATTGTGTGTGTGTGTGCATATGTGTGTCTATATACTTATCTATATATGTGTGTGTTTGTCTATATAAATTTTTAGATAAAGTTAAGTGTGTCATATACATGTATGTCTACCCAAACACACACACACACAGATAAGTATATATTGTGTTCTGTTGTGCATGCGTGTACGTGTGTCTGCGTCTGTGTGTGTGTGTGTGTGTGTGTGTGTGTGTGGGTGCGTGTGTGTGTGTGTGTGTGTATGTGTGTCTCCATGTGTCACACACGCACACATATATACTAATCTTTATGTGTGTGTGTTTATGTGTGTATGACATATGGAGATTAGTATATATATATATATATATAGTTGTGTGTGTGTATTAGAGATTAGTATATATGAGTGTGAATGTGTGTGTGTGTGTGTATACTTATGACTATATATCTATATATATATATATATATATATATATATATATGTGTGTGTGTGTGTGTGTGTGTGTGTGTGTGTGAGTGTGTTTCTCTATGTGTAATACACTCATATATACTTATTTCTATGAGTGTGAGTATGTATATACACACACACACACACACATACACACACTCTATATGATAACATACACACACACATACACAAACACACAAACACACAAATACACACACATAAAGATTAGTATATATAAGTGCGTGTGTCAATATATTTATATTATTATACATACTCAATCTATATGTGTGTGTGTTTGTGTTAGTGTGTGCCTATAAATATATGGTGTGACATATATGCACACATACTTAGAGATTTATATATAACACATATGTCTATTTGTGTATTTGTGTGTTTGTACATGAGTGTGTGTGTGTGTGTGTGTTGAGTATACATAATACAAACATAGAGATTAGTATATATGAGTGTGTGTATCTCTACATTTATATATGACTATCAGTATGTATACATATAATATATATATATATATATATATATATTATATGGTTGTGAATATATATACCCATATGTGTGTGTGTGTGCGCATGTGTGTGAATATAAAATTAGAATCATAGGATTTGATTTATTAAATTCAAAACCATTAAAAATGTTATTCAATAATTCGATAATAACCGCGGCCCAAAAATCAAAAAGGCGCGGGTCACGAGTCGGCCTGGCCCAGAACCCGCGACTTCGTCTTCTACCCCCCGAGCCCGTCGAATTTCAAAGCTGAAATTCTCAGCGCTCCAGTGACGGCCATGGCTCGAATCGATCCCTACACATTCCTTAAGTCAAGGCGCATTTATCGGACCAAGATCCCCCATCTGGATCCCTCTGGATCGATGGGGTCTAGCTCACCCGAGACGTCCTTCTGTGAGACATCTCAGGTCGCCTGTGAGGGGGAAATTCTCCTCACAGGGACCTCGATTTGACTGAATTTTGATCCCAACATGTTCAGGGAGATTAGATGCGTCGAAACCCCAACCTATTTTAACCCGAGGTGCAGCCAATCGCTGGGTCCTTACTCGGACTCAGCCATTGGCTTGATGGCTAGCTTAGTCGATCGATACGATCAACTCGAGCTGGCTCAGCCCCAGGTGACAATCACAGGAGTTTCCTAGGTGGCTAAGGCTGCTTAGACGACATTCATGGCTCATTCTAGAAGGCAGAAATGAAAGGAGCTTCAGAAGATTTTAATGGAAGAAGCTGTACCTGACTTCGGGTTTACTGGCCTAACTAAGGAGAATTGGAGTGTCCTTGAGCTTTTTGGTCAGTAGACGAAGCTCCACAGGGGGTCTGAACACCAGACGGACCCTTTATCAGCAGTTCTAGCCTACAGAAATCACCGGGAATTCACCGAGGAAGCTGAGAGCTCTACGAAGTTCTAGCGGCCAATTGAGGGATCACAGTGAGCAAAGAGGCTCACTGTGATTCACTCAGGGTATTTATAGGCCCAGGGGCCATGGGGAGTGGCTCCTAGAGCTTGGGTTGGGAGGAATGGCTCGGCCCAAGGGGTTCCTTTATTTTTCCCACATATACAGATTAGTACATTTGTGTGTGTGATAACATATACATGTGTGTGTCTATATATTTATATATAGAGAAACACACACACATCAAGATTAGTATATATAAGTGTAATTATGTGTCTGTGTGTGTTGGGAATACACACAAACATATAGAAATAAGTTTATATACCCAACAAACACACACACGCATATAGTTATATAAATATATATGTGTGTGTGTGTGGGTATATAAACTCACACACACACATATAGAGATTAGTATATATGAGTGTGTGTCTATATATATTTATATATATATAGGCACATGCAGACACAATACACATAAAGATTAGTATTAAAATAAATATTTATATATATATATATATAGGCTCACAAACACACACACACATATATAACACATATGTGTGTATGCCTAAATATTTATATATGGTTGTGTGTGTATATATGTGTTTTGGGTTTATATATATATTTATATATATATATATCCAACACACATATATTCACACAAAACCGTAGATAAATATTTAGACACACACACGTATGTGTTATTTATATGTGTGTGTGTGTGTATGTGTGTCTGTTTGTGTGTGCAACATATATATATATATATATATATATATATATATATATATATATATATATATATATATATATATATATATATATTTATATATACATGTCTGTGTCTATATACTTATCTCTATATATAAATATATTGATATACACTTAGGGATTAGTCCAAATATGTATACACACACATAAATACACTCACATTGTGTGTATATGAATAAATAACACATACGTGTGTGCATATGACACAGACATATATATATATATATATTTATATATATATATATATATATATATATATATATATATATATATACATAGATATATATATATATGGACACACACTCCATGTGTGTGTGTGTATGTGTATTGGGTATGCATACATACTCATATATATATATATATATATATATATATATATATATATATATATTTATATGAAACCATAAATGTGTGTCAGGTATACATACTAACACAAATAAACACATGGGGAGATTAGTATATATGAGTGTGTGTATTGGGTGAGTATGTATACATAATACATACATACTCACAATCGTATATATATATATATATATATATATGTGTGTGTGTGTGTGTGTGTACACACACACACTTAAATACACTCACACACACACACACTCCCTCATGTTTATATTTCTATACGGTTGTGTGTCTACCCAACAAACACACACACACACATGATATCACAACCGTATATATATACATATATATAGACGTACACACATGCACACACAACACAAACACGCACACAGAGAGTATGTACAATCAACCGACCACATAAAGATAAGTATATGTGAGTATATAACCCAGAGATAAGTATATATTAGTGTGTGTTGACACACACACATACACAGTTATCTGTGTGGGTGTCTGTGTTTGGTATGCATACTCAAATATATATTGATATATATATAGGCATACATAAACACACACATGTATGAGTTATATACAAGTTTATATATACCCAATACAGAACATAGAGATTAGTTTATATGAGTGTATACTTGCACACACACAAACACACACATATAGAGATAAGAGAATATATGAGTGTGTGCATATATATATATATATTATTTTTTTTTTTTTTGTGTGGATGGTGAGATTTGAACACATGACCTTAAATAACAAATCCTGAGCCTCAACCACTAGGCTATGCATATATATATATATATATATATATATTTATATATATATACACACACACACATATACACTCATGTTGACAAATCTCTACACACAACACACACACACACACTCATCTATACTAATCTCCACACACATAGAGATAAGTATAAGTATATATATACATTTATATATGGTGTGTGTGCGCGTGCATATATATGAATATATAACACATACGTGTGTGTGTCTATATATTTATATACAGTTGTGAATGTGTGTGTGTGTGTGTGTGTCTATATAAAAATATAGACACACACACATATAAAGATTAGTATATATGGGTGTGTGTGTGTGTCAATATAGATACACACACACACACACACACATAAAGATAAGTAAGAGTATATGTATATATATAGGCACACATATATACACACACACATAATCATATATACTCATCTCTATATGTGGGTGTTTGTGTGTGTTTGTGTCTTTGTGTATATATTAATCTTTATGTGTACACATACATATAGAGATAAGTATAAGTATATAACCAATGTTTGTGTGTGTGTGTATTTGTGTATAAATATATAGACAGATATACTCACACAAGCACATAAACAAATACACATATATAGAGATTAGTATTTAACAAATACATGTGTGTGTCTATATATATATATATATTATATAATATATACGTGTGTGTGTCGATATATGAGTACGTATACCTAACACACACTCACACACTCATATATATGAGTATATGTGTGTGTTTATATATTTTAATATATATATATATATATATATATATATATATATATATATATTAGTGTGTGCCTATATAAATATATACATAGTCACAACCGTCTATAAATATATAGATACACTCATGTATGAGTTATCATACACACATATACAAACACACATAGAGATAAGTATATTTGAGTGAGTGTATGTGTGTGTGTTGGGTATACATGCTCACAACCGTATATAAATATATAGGCACACAAAGACACACATGCATACACATAGAGATTGGTATATAAGAGAGTGTGTGTGTGTGTGCATACACATATACACACAAATACGCACACATAGTGATCAGTATATATGTGTGTGTGTGTGTGGGTCTCTCTCTCTCTCTCTATATATATATATATACATATATATATATGAGTTTGTGTGTGTATATGTATACATATAGAGATTATTTATATACGATTGTGTTATATCTATGTGTGTGTGTTTATGTGTATTTATATATTTATATACGATTATGTGTGTCACAAACACACACTCATTTATGATTGCGATTATGTATATCCAACACACAAAAAAACATATAAGTATATATATATATATATATATATATATATATATATATATGTATATATGATGTGTGTGTATGTCTATATATATAGTAATCTCTATGTGTGTGTGTGCGTGAGTGTGTGTTGGGTATATATACTCACAACCATTTATATATATATATATATACACACACACACACTCATATATATCATATATAGACACATACACACACACCCAAACACACACACACAAGCATATATATATGTGTGTATGTGTGTATTTATATATATATATATATATATATATATATAGGCACACACACACACACAAATACACATATAGAGATTGAACAGATACACATAGAGAGATAGGTATACCCAACATACACACACACACATATATGGAGACAAGCATATATGAGTGTGTGTGTTTTTATCACTCAAATATATGTGTTATGTGTGTGTGTGTGTGTGTGTGTGTGCTGTGTGCACGTGTCTGTGTGTGTTATGTGTGTGTGTGTATATATATATATATACGATTGTGAGTAAGTATGCCCATGTGTCTATATGAAAGTTTGTGTGTGTGTGTGTGTACACATACATACTCACTCAAACATACAAATACACACACATAGAGATAAGTATGAATGAGTGTGTGTGTGTCTGTATGTGTGTGTGTGTGTGTGTTCTATATGTGTGAGTGAGTATATATGTGTACACACACACACACAAACACTCAGTTGTGAGAATGTATACTCAACACACACACACTCATATATACTAATGTGTTGTGTATGTGTCTTTATATATATATGGTCACATAAACACACACACACACACACACATACTAAGTTTATAGATACTACAAATATAGACACACACACACACACACACACTCACACACACACATAGAGAAAAGTATAAGTATATGCATAGAAATTAGCATATACACATGTATGGGTATACATATATGTGTGTGTTTAACACACACGCACACACACATAATACACACACATTTATCACACATGGAGATAAGTATATATGAGTATGAGACACACTCATATATGTATATATAGAACTCACAACCGTATATCTATATATACATTAATATATATATATATATATATATATATAAGTATATAGACACACACGCACGTATTTGTTATCACACACACAGATAGATATATAGAGCATATATATGAATATATAATACACATGTGTGTGTCTATATATTTATATACAATTATGAGTTCATTTACCTAATACACACATACACACATACATATATACATATATACATATATACTCACACATACGGTTGTGAGTATGTATACCCAACTCACATATATGTGCGTGTTTATATGTGCGTGCATGAGTTTGACTACATAAAAATTTAAGTGTGTGTTATTTACATGTATGTCTACCCTCCCCCCCACCACACACATAGAAATAAATATATATAACTGTGTGTTGGGTATATATTGTGCTGTGATGTGTGTTATTTCTATGTGTGTATGTGTGTGTATGAGTCTATATATATATATATATATGTCTATGTGTGTTTCTCCATGTGTCACACACACACATATATACTAATCTCAATGTGTGTGTGTGTATATCTGTGTGTGTGACACATGGAGATTAGTATAAATATACACAGTTATGTGCGTGTGTATTAGAGATTAGTATATATGAGTATGTGCATGTGTGTATACATACTCACAACTATATATATATATATGTATAAATATATATATATGTGTGTATGTCTGTGTGTGTGTTTCTCTATGTGTAATATACTCATATATACTTATCTCTATGAGTGTGAGTTTCTATACACACACACACAATCTATATGACAACACATACATAGAGATTAGTATATATGAGTGTGTGTGTGTCTGTGAGAGAGAGAGAGAGAGAGACATACATATACCCACACACACACTCATATACATACTCACACACACACACACAAAACATACACATACACTAATACTTATCTCTATGTATACAAACACACACTCATATATATACTAATCTCTATATGTGTGTATGTGTTGTGTGAGCATATGTGTGTATGTGTGTTGGGTATACATACTCATTTGTATGTATGTGTGTGTGTGTATTATGTGAGCATATGTGTGTGTGGGTGTGTGTTGGGTATACATACTCATTTGTATAAATGTGAGTGTGTGTGTGTGTGGAGTTCAATATATTTATATACAGTTGCGTGTGTGTGAGTATGTGTGTTGGGTAGACATAAAGATTAGTATATATGAGTGTGTGTGCGTATATATTTATATTAGTATATACACTCAATCTCTATGTGTGTGTGTTTGTGTCTGTGTGTGCCTATATATTTACGGTGTGACACACACACACACATAGAGATTAGTATATAACACATGTGTGTGTTTGTGTGTTTGTGTGTTTATGTATTTATCTGTTTGTATGTTGGTATGTGTGTGTGGGTCTATAGTAATCTCACACTCATGTATATATATACAGTTGTGAATATGTTTACCCAACACAAGAGTGTGCGTGTGTGTGTGTGTGTTGGGTATACTTAATACAAACATACACACATGGAGATTAGTATGTTTGAGTGTGTGTGTGTGTCACTATATAATATACACATGTGAGTATGTATATATATATAATGTATAAAAATAAATAAATAATATATATATAAATATATATATATATATATAAATATATTATAGGGTTATGAGTATATATACCCATAAAAACATATAGACACACAAACACATACACACATAAAGATTAGTATATATGAGTGTGTGTGTGTGTGTTTGTATGTGTGTGTTTGTGTGTGTGTTTTGTGTGTGTGTCTGTATAAATAGACACACACATACACACACACACATTAAAAATATGAGTAGGTATATATACATATGTGTGTGCGTATGTTTGAGTTGTATACTAAGAACACACACACACACACACACACTCATATATACTAATCTCTATGTGTGTGTATGCATTTGTGTGTGTGAATATGTATATAAATAGTGTGTGTGTGTGTGTGTATCACATATATATAAAGTGTAGAGATACGTGTGTGTGTGTGTGTTTGTGTATGTGTCTGTAATAAACACACACATAAACACATACTCGTATATATTTATTTGTGTGTGTGTATTGTGTATACATAAACACACACAGAAATAAGTATATATGAGTGTGTGTTTGTGTATTTTTTATAGATACACACACATACACACACTTATATACTCCATCTGTGTTGGGTAAACATATACTAATCTCTTTGTGTGTGTCGTATATAAATATATAGACACACCTACATATATTATACTTATACTTATCTATATGTGTATACACACATACAGATTAGTATACATATATACTCATACCATATGTGACACACCCACACACACAAACTGTTTAAAATTTGTAATAATACATGGATAATATTTCTTTTTCAGCACTTTACTATTCTATTCTGCTGTATCATATGATGGATGGATGTAATATATTATGCATCCGCACTCAGCATGTCTTGTAATTTCATTTAGTGAGATTTTTCCTTAAGAATGATAAAGTCCTTAGTTAAGATGGATTAGAATGTGTGTCTAATCCAAATCTAAGTAGGGACCTTGTCATTTGGAGACCCCTCCATCGTAATCATGTTAACTTAAGAGTTAATGGGACCACAGTGGGGCAGGGCCGCCACAATTGAGTATGTATACCCAACACATGAGTGTGTGTTTGTGTGTACACACACACACACGTACACACACACACACTCATATATACAAATCTCTATATATGTGTGTTGGTGTGTGTATGTGTGTACACACACACACAAATATGTAGATATTAGTATATATGAGTGTGTGTGTGTGTGTGTTTGTGTATTTATATAATTGTGAGTATGTACACCCAACACATACACACACTCATATATATGTATCTCTATCTGTGTGTGTGTGTGTGTATGTCTGTGGTGTTTGTATGTATGTATATATGCTTATGTTTATCTATTGACACACATGTGTGTGTGTGGGTATACATACTCACACTTACATATATGTTATCACACACATACATACATACATACATATATATATATATATATATAGATAGATAGACACACACATGTTATATACATCTATACACATATGTGTGTGTGTTAGGTATACATACTCACAACAAATATATAAAAACACACACACACATAACACACACAACCATATACACATAGACACACATACATAGAGACTAGTATATATGAGTGTATGTGTGTGTATGTGTCTGCGATATGGGTATACATACTCCTAAATATACAGTGTGCCTGCATACACGCACACGTACACGCGCACAGACACACACACACACACACACACAAACACACACATATGTTGGGTATACATACTCATTGTATATGACACATACGATATGAGTGTGTGTGTTGTGGGTAGTATATATATGTACACATACATATGAGTGTGTGCGTGTATACCCAATATATATGTGTGTGTTTATATATATGTGGGTGTGTGTGTATGTGTGTTGTGTGTGTGTATACCCAACATATATGTGTGTGTCTATATATATGTGGGTGTGGGTGTATGTGTGTTGTGTGTGTGTGTGAATGTATGTGCACGCACACAGATATATGAGTGTGTGTGTGTGTGTATGTGTGTGCACACACACAGATATATGAGTGTGTGTGTATGTTGTGAGATAAGTACATATGTATGTTCTAGGTACATATACTCACACATATATATGTATACTTATATATGTATACTCAACACCGAAACACACACATAAAAAATACATACGCACACAGACACACACAATCATAGATATGTGTTGGGTATACATACTCACAACACATATACACACACTCATTTAGATACACACTCATATATATTTTTCTCTATGTGTGTGTGTGAGTATGTATACCCAACAGACACACACACACACACTCACACATATATAGATATTAGTATATATGAGTGTGTGTGTGTGTGTGTGCATATTTGCACATGTATATGTGTGTATTCACAACAAACACACACATACACTCATATATATGGAGATTAGTTTATATGAGTGTGTCTATACACACACATTTATATGTACTTTTCTCTATGTGTGTGTATGTGTCAATATATTTATATACATTTATGAGTATGTATACCCACACACACGTATGTGTTATATAGCAAACACATACACATAGAGAACCCACACGCATCCATATACATATACAAATGAATGCGTATATGTGTGTGTATGTGTATTGGATTACATACTCACAACTGTGTGTGTGTGTGTTGGGTATACATACAGACACACACACAAGCATATATATACTAATCTCAATGTATATGCACACACTCATAAAGATTAAAATATATATGGTTGTATGTATATATACTCACAATGGTATATAGACACACACACACACACAGACTTTTATATATATGTGTTACTCATAACCATACTAATATCTATGTGTATGTATGTGTATTGGGTACACATAGTCACGACCGTATATCAATATATAGACACACACACGTATGTGTTATATATGAGTATATATACCCAGCACATATACACATATAGACTAATCTCTATATGAGTATGTGTATATATACTAATCTATATGTGTATGTATTTGTGTAACTGCATGTGTTCCAGAGACACACATGCATGTGTGTTGGATATACATACTTATCTCTATGTGTGTACGTGTGTTATATAAATATATCACACACCACTAATTTATATGTATATATATATATGTGTGTGTGTGTATGTGTGTGTGCATGTGCTTGTGCGTGTGTGTGTGTGTGTGTGTGTGATATATATTCTATAAATATATAAGACATGTGTCTCTATATTTATAGGCACACACTCATATATATGTTTTATATACCCTTTCTGTGCATGTGAGTGTGTGTGTGTGTTGAGTATATGTGTTTGTGTGTGAGTGTGTATGTATATGTTTGTGTGTGTGTGTATTGGGTATATACGTGTGTGAGTCTATATACCCAACACACACACACACACACACACACACTCACATACACTCATATATACTTATCTCCATGTGTGTGAGTATGTCTGTGTGTGTGTGTTGGGAATACATACTCACACACACTCATATACGTGTGTGTGTCTATATATTTATATATACTGATGTCTATGTGTTTGTGTGCGTATGTGTTGGGCATACATTTATATGTGTGTGTGTGTGTGTGTGTGTGTGTACTATAATATATGTGTGTGTGTGTGTGCGGTATACCCAACACTCACACACACATATAGAGATTAGTATATATATAGACAAAAAATATATTTATATACATACTCACAACCATATATATGAGTATGTGTATGTGTGTGTGTGTGTTTGGTATTTATACTCACAACATAACTTGTATATAATGCATATATTTGTTTGTCTATATATTTATATGCAATTGTGAGTATATAAATATTTTTCACACACACACACACACTCATATGTAAATATACTAATCCCTATGTGTATGTATACATGTGTTTGTCACACGCAAATATGAGTGTGACGCATACACACTCATTTATACTATTCTCTAAGTGTATGTATGTGCATATGTGTATGAGTATTTATGTGTGTGTGTGTCACACTGATATATACTAATCACACACACACACACACACATGCACACGTATGTATATATAGACACACACTCATATACCCAACACTTGCACACACACACACACACAAACACAGATACTCAATACACACACACACTCACACACACACAAAGGGTATATAACACATATATATGAGTGTGTGCCTATAAATATAGAGACACATGTTGAATATATTTATAGAATATATATTACACTCACACACACATGTATATATATATATATATATATATATATATAAATTTATGTGTGTTTGATATATTTATAGTATTACATAACACACACACATATAGAGATAAGTATCTATGTCCGACACATACACATGTGAGTCTATGGAACAAACACACCTACACACAAACACACACACATAGCAATTAGTATATACACACATACACATGTAAATATTATTTTATATATGTATATGTGTTAGGTATATATACTCATATATAACACATATGTGTGTGTGTCTCCATATTTATATACAGTTGTGATTATGTATACCCAACACACATACACACACATAGATATAAGTACAGTTGTGAGTAACACACATATATAAATATATGTGTGTGTGTCTATATACAATTGTGAGTATATATACATATTCTCAACCATATATATTTTAATCTCTATGAGTGTGCGTGAATACATAGAGATTAGTATATATATGTTTGTGTGTGTGTGTGCGTGTATACCCAACACACACACACACCCAATTTTGAGTATGTAAATCTACACATATACACACACACTTGCATGTAACACTAACACACACACACACACACACACCATATATATTAATCTCTATGTGTGTGTTTGTGTGTGTGTTGTGTTTATATATTTATACCCACACACACACATGTGTATGTGCATATCACAAACACATATACTCACACACACTCATAAATACTTATCTCCATGTGTGTGTTAAGTATACAAACTCACAATTGTATATAAATTTATGTACATGCTCATCCATATATATATACACACACACATGTATGCATGTTTACATATACATATGTGTGTGCATGCATGTAGAAACATATATAAATGTGTGTGTGTGTGTGTGACACCCACACACACACACACTCACAAATAGACACACACACATTAGTACATATGTCTAATTATGTATACCCAACACACACACATACATAAAACACACATACTCATATACACTAATCTCTATGTGTGAGTATGTACACCCAACACACACACATATATATATGTGTTAACCATATATATATATATATACTAATTTCTATGTATGGGTGTGACTGTGTGTGTGTTGGGTATGTATACCCAACACACACACACATATATGATTGTGGGTTCATATACCCATCACACTTATATACTTATCACACACATAATTACTCATATATACTAGACACACAAACATGTGTCTTATCACACAACACATGTGTGTGTTTATGTGTCATTATATATATACTATGTGTGTTGTGTGTATTGGGTATACATACTTATATAGTGTCCTATATATTAGTATATATGAGTACACACACACACACATAGAGATATCTATGTGTGTGATAACACGCACACACACAAACACACACACTTAGATGTGTGCACATCGTATATAGTTGTATGCCCAACACTCACACACACATAGAGATTAGTATATATATATGTGTCACACATAAATACACAAAGACACACACATGCACACAGATACACACACACACACACACACTTATATATACTAATCTCTATGTGTGTGTATTTGTATATTGGGTATACATTCTTATCTCTATATAAGTGTATGGGTGTGTGTGTGTGTGTGTTGGGTATACATACTCACAATCATATAGTATGTGTCTCTATGTGTGTGTTTGTGTGCGTGTGTATCTATGTGTTGGGTATATATACTCACAACACCATACACACACACACAAGTATACTAATCTCCATGTGTATGTATTTGTGTGTGTGTGTTATGCACACACACACACATGTGAGTATGTATACTATGTGTGTGTATACAGTTGTGTTGGGTATACATACTCATAACACACACACACTCATATATATATGCAAATGTCTATGTGTGTGTTATACACACACACACACTATATATATAGATACACATACACACACATATAGATTAGTATATATGTGTGTGTGTCACATACGGTGTGTGAGTATATACATATGTTGGGTATACTAATCTCTATGTGTGTGGGTGTATATACATACTCACACATAGATATTATATATAAGTATATAGAGATTAGTAAATATATGAGTGTGTGTGTGTGTGTGTCTGTGATGGGTATACATACTCACACACACAGCACAACACACACTCATATATTACTCACAACCATATATAAATATATAGTAATCTCTATGAGTGTGTGTGTTGGTGTGTATGTGTGTGTGTGTTTGTGCATATATACTCACAGCCATATATAAATATATAGACATATATTCATATAAGATAATGTACCTTTATATATGGTTGTGAGAATGTATACCCAACACACAAACACACATGTACGTATACCTAACACACACACATACAGACACGCACATAGAGATTGGTATATAGCACATACGTTGCCCATATATATACACACACATAGATGCATATATATATATATATATATATATATATATATATATATATATATATATATATATACTCACAACCGTATATAAGTATATATGGGTATACAGTTGATCTGTATGTCTATTGTATATATACTTATCTTCATGTGTTGGGTATATACATACATACTCATACACACATATATGAGTCTATATACCCAACGCACACAGACACACATACACATAGAGATTAGTATATATGAGTGTGTGTGTGTATGTGTTGGGTACACACATAGAGAACACACACATACACACACACACTCATAAATACGAATCTCTATGTGTTATATACATATATAGACACATGTATATGCTATATGACACACAGAATATATATATATACACAAACACACAAAATATATGCTAATGTATACCCAAGACATACACACACATAAAGAGATTAGTATATTATCTATGTGTGTGTGTGTTGGGTATATATACAAACAACTGTATATAAATATATTAACACACACAGTATGTTTGTGTGTATGTGTGTATGTGTATGAGTGTGTGTATGTGCATGCACACTCTCATATATGCTTGTCTCCATGTGTGTGTGTTTCATGTATACACAACCCACACACACACTCATACACACACACACACACACACACACACAAACACAACCAATTACATATATTTGTGAGTATGTATACCTAACACACATACAAATATATATTCATAGCCATATACACACACATAATCTATGTGCTCACATAGAGAACACACACACACACTCACACACTCATAAATACTAGTCTCTATGTGTTATATACACATGTAGACACACACACATATGTGTTGTATGACACACACACGATACATATATGCATACAAACACACAAAATTTATACTAATGTATACCCAACATACACACACATAAAGAGATTAATATATTATCTATGTGTGTGTGTGTTGGGTATACATACAACTATCTATAAATATATAGACACATAGTATGTGTCTGTGTGCATGCGTGTATGTGTGTGTGAGTGTGTGTGTGTGCATGCACACACTCCTATATACTTGTCTCCATGTGTGTTTGTTTTATGTATACTCAACCCACACACACACACAAACACAACCATATACATATATTTATAAGTATGTATAACCAACACATACACACACATATACATTCATAGCCATATACACACACACAATCTATGTGCTCACATAGAGAACACACACACACACTCATAAATACTAATCTCTATGTGTTATATACATATATAGAGACAAACATGTATGTGTTATATGACACACACACATATATATATATATATATATATATATATATATATATATATATATATATATATATATATATAACACAAATACACAAAATATATACTAATGTATACCCAACACACACACACACATAAAGAAATGTGTATATTATCTGTGTGAGTGTTGTGTATTGGTATACATACTCACAACTATATATAAACATACAGACTCACACACATGTGTGTGTGTGTGTGTATTTGTGTGTGTCTGTGTCTGTGTGTGAGTATATACACTTATATAGATACATGTGTGTAACACACACACACACATTCATTTATACTTATCTCAATGTGTGTGTCTATACAACATATAAGTATACAACACATATTTGTGTTTATGTGCGTGTGCATATTACGATTGCGAGTATGTATACCCAGTAAACACACACAATTATATAAATACACACTCATACACACACACACAACCATGTATATATATATATATATAGACACACATACACAATGTGAGCTGGCTATACATATATATATATATATATATATATATATGTGTGTGTGTGTGTGTGTGCTGTGTGTGTGTGTGTGTTGTGTGTTTATGTGTGTGTGTGTTTATGTGTGTGTGTGTGTGTGTGCTTATGTGTGTGTTTGTGGGTGTGTCAGATACGAATGTGAGTATATAGATACACTAATCTCTATGTGTGTATACACATAAGGATAAGTATAAGTATAATATGTATAGGTGTGTCTATATATTTATATATGGCACACACAAAGATATTAGTATATATGAGCATGTGTGCGTGTATGTATATTTGAGTTTATATAGACAAACACATGTATGTGTTATCACACACACATAGATATATATGTACACACACATGCAGATTAGTATATATAAGTGTGTGTATGTGTGTGTGTGTTTGTACAAATACACAAACACACACACAGGCACACACAAATACACACTCATATATACTTATTTCTGTGTGGTTGTGTATAACACACACTTAACTTTATTTGTATATTTATATAACTAAATACATACACACTTAGAGATAAGTATATATAGACACACACACACACATACACACAATACCCAACACATGGAGAAAAGCATATATAATAACACACATACAGTTATAAGTGTGTGTGATTGTGTATGTACATCCAACACACCCACACACACACACACGAAGTATGTATATATGAGTGTGTTTGTGGTTGTGTCACACACACACACACACACATATAAGATCTATAAAGATTAGTCTCTGTGTGTGTGTATCCTAAGTGGATATATATGAGTGTGTGTGTGTGTGTGCATGTACATACATATGATATATACAAACATAGAGATAAGTATATATGAGTGTATGTATTTTGTGTGTGTATGTCTACATGTTTATTTCTATGTGTGTGTACACAAACACACATGTATCTTTATGTGTGTGTGTGTTTGTGTGAAACACATAGATTAGTATTGTGTGACACACACACATACCCATAGAGTGTGTGTGTGTGTGTTGTGTATACACATCTTATATATGAGTGTGTGTGTGTGTGAGTTGGGTTGTCACACACACACACACTCATATATATATATATACTTATACTAATCTCCATGTGTGTGTTTGTGTCTATATATAAATCACACACCCATAGTGTGTGTGCACACACACATACACTCATATATACTAACACACAAATATACACACAGACATAGATATGTATGTATGCACATAGAGTTAAGAATAGGTGTCTCTATTAGGTGTTAGTATATATGAGTGTGTGTGTGTGTATATATGTATATATACTTATATATACTATATACATTATATATATATATATATATATGTGCGTGTGTGTGTTTGTGTGTGTGTGTGTGTGTGTGTGTGTGTGTGTGTGTGTGCATGTATACATGTGTGTGTGTGTGCTGGGTATATATACTCATAACCATATATTATTATATAGAGTTGGGTATACATACTCATTTATGTATATCTGTGTGTCTTTGCATACATGCATATAAGCACACATACTCATATATACCTATCTCCATGTGTATGTGTTTGTCTCTATGTACAAGCAACCATAAATATATATATAGACACATTCACACACACACACTCATATATACTTATAACTATATACAGACACATACACACATATATGTTATATACATATATATCTGTTTGTGTGATATGCCTATATACTTATATAGACACACACATAATGATTAGTATATAATACTTATGTTGCGTGTCTGTCACACAAACATACATGTATGTATGCAGAGACACACACACTCACAAACATGCACACATGTGTTATATCTATACATGTATGTATATCACATGCGTATGTGTGTCTATATATGAGTGTGTGTCTACATTCATATATGTAGAGATTCGTATGTATGAGTGTTATGTGTGTGTTTTGTGTATGTGTGTTGTGTGTGTGTGTGCATTTGTGTGTCTATATACATATATATATATATATATATATATATGTATATACATATATATATATGTATATACATATATATATGTATATAACATAGATACGCACACACACACTCACTCATATATACTTATCTCCATGTGTGTGTGTCTGTGTCTATATATTTATATACGATTATGAATGGTTGTGAGTATGTACATCCAACACATACACACACACACATATGTGTTATATATATATATATATATATATATATATATATATAGACACACACAGACGCATACACACATATCCAACACACCCACACACACACACACACAAGTATGTACATATGCGTGTGCGGGTGTTTGTGTCACACACACACACATATAAGATCTATAGAGATTAGTATCTGTATGTGTGTGTGTATCCTGAGTGGGTATATATGGTGTGTATGTGTGTGCGTGTACATACATATGACATATGCAAACATGGAGATAAGTATATATGAGTGTGTGTATTTTATGTGTCTATGTCTACATGTTTATCTCTATGTGTGTGCACACAAACACACACGTATCTCTATGTGTGTGTGTTTATGTCAAACACAAAGATTAGTTATGTTGACACACAGACATACCCATAGAGTGTGTGTGTGTGTTGTGTATACATATCTTATATATGAGTATGTGTGTGTTGGGTTGTCACATCACACACACTCATATATATATACTTATACTTATCTCCATATGTGTGTTTGTATCTATATATAAATCACACACCCATAGTATGTGTGCACACACACATACACTCATAATACAAACATACAAATATACACACTAATATAGATATATATGTATGCACATAGAGTTAAGTATAAGAGTGTCTGTTAGGTGTTAGTATATATGAGTGTGTGTGTGTATATATATATACTTATATATACTATATACATTATATATATATATATATATATATATATATATATTTGTGTGTGCGTGTGTGTGTGTGTGTGTGCATGTATACATGTGTGTGTGTGTGCTGGGTATATATACTCATAACCATATATTAATATATAGAGTTGGGTATACATACTCATTTATGTATATGTGTGTGTCTTTACATACCTGCATATAGACACACATATTAATATATACCTATCTCCATGTGTATGTGTATGTCTCTACATACTCACAACCATAAATATATGTATAGACACATTCACACACACACTCATATATACTTATAACTATATACAGACACACACACATGTATGTGTTATATATATATTTGTGTGTGTGATTTGCATATATATTTATATAGACACACACATAATGATTAGTATATAACATAGATATTGCGTGTCTATCACACAAACATACGTGTATGTATGCAGAGACACACACACACACAAACATGCACATATGTGTTATATCTATACATGTATGTATATCACATGCGTATGTCTGTCTATATATGAGTGTGTGACTGTATACATATATGTAACCGTAATATAGACATACACACACATATATACTTATCTCTATATGTGTGTCAGTATATTTATATATGGTTGTGAGTTATATACCTAACTGACACATATACACACACTCATATATACTAATTGCAACCACACAAATGTTGGCATAAATTTCAATATATTATATAGACACACACACGTACATACTCAATATATATATAACACACATACACATACACACTCATATATACTTATTTTTATATGTATTTGTGTGTGAGTATGTGTTTATATATATATGGTTGTGAGTATCTATATTTGATGTGGGTATGATACACACACATACACACTCATGTATACTTATCTTAATGTGAGTGGTAGTATATATGAGTGTGTGTATATATATATATATATATATTCACACTCATATATACTAATCCCTATGTGTGTGTGTGTGTGCAACACACACACACACATACTCGTATATACTAATCTCTATGTGTGTGTGCACACTCATATATGTATGTGTGTGTGTGTGTGTGTGTGTGTGTGTTGGGAATACATACTCACACACACACACACACACTCATATATACTAATCTCCACACACACATAAACACATACACACACACATAGAGATTAGTATATATGAGTGTATGTTGGGTATACACAATCACACCGTATACTACTCTCTAGATTATATATACATGCATACACACACAAACATAAACTCATATATACTAATCTCTTTGTATGTGGTATGTGTACACACACACATACACATATGTTATCACGAACATACACACACACACACACATATATATATATATATATATATTAATCTCTATGTGTATGCATGTATATAAAAATATAGCATATTGTGTGTGTGTGATGTCATACACAAACATAAATATTAGTATATATATAGGCACACACACACAAACATATCCAACACACACACACACATATATAGACACACACACACACATAGAGATAAGTATATATGTGTGTGTGTGTGTGTGTGTTGTGTGTGTTTATATATACATATACATACTCATAACAGTATATAAATATATAGGCATGCAAACACACACTCATATATATAGTTTATATATACGATTGTGAGTAGTATTCCCTATATATACTAATCTCTATGTGTATGCATGTACACACTCATATATACTAATCTCTATATATGTGTATTTGTGAGAATATATGTGTGTGTGTATGTGTGCCTAACACACACATACACAGACATAGTATAAATGTATATACTGTGTGTATGTGTATGTGTGTGTGTGTGTGTGTGCTGTGTATACACACACATAATGAGTAATAGACAACCTTATATAAACACACACTCATAGACACACTCATCTACACACACATGTGTGTGTGTGTGTGCGTGTGTGCTCATATGTACACAGTCATATATAGATACCCACACACACTCATACACACACACAAACACACACAACACACACATCATAATCGTATATGTATGTATGTGTGTGTCTATATATTTATATATTGTAATCTTTATGTGTGTGTGTGTGTTGAACATCACAAACACACACAAATCACACAAACACACACACATAAAGATATGTATGTGAGTATACAAATAAACAGACACATGCACATGTATGTGTTATCACACACACACAAATATATATAACACATACATGTGTCTGGATATATGAGACACACAAACAGACACACGCATACACACACATACACTCAACACATACCCACAATATATATGTGTGTCTGTGTTGAGGGTATACATATTCACATAGAGATTTGTGTGTCTATATATTATGATTAGTATGTGTGTGTGTTTATGTGTTTGTGTGTGTGCACTCACACACACACACACATAATGTCTACATATTATATATAAATGTGAGTATGTATACCCAATATACACACACACACACACACACATAGATTAGTATATATGTGTGGTGTGTGTGTGTGTTTGTGTGTCTATTTATATATATATATGTCTTATATAAATGTATAGAACATACTCACACATACACATACACATACAAACTAGTATGTATGAGTGTGTGTATCTGTGTACACGCTCTCACACACACACACACACACACACACACACACACACACACACACACACATATATATATATATATATATATATATATACAGATGCACTCATACATACTCACAACTATATGTAAATATATAGACACAAACTCGTATGTGTGTACAATTTTGTATGTGTGTGTGTGTGTATACCCGTGGGTTTGTGTGTGCCACACATGGAGATGTGTATATATGAGTGTGTGTGTGTCTTTGTGTACCTATATATAAATAAATAAATATATATATATATATAAATATATATATATATATGTATATAATATATATGTCACACATAGAGAGAGATTAATATATTTGGAGTGTGTGTGTGTGTGTGGTTTGATGTGTATATTTATCTATGATTATGAGTATTTATATATATACACAAACAAACACACATTGAGATAGATATAAACACCACACACATACACACATACTCACAGAGATAAGGATATATGAGTGTGTGAGCATGTATACCCACACACATATATAGATACACACACATAGAAATTAGTATGTATACTCACAGTTGTAAATGTTGTATTGAGTATGTATGCCTAGCACATTAGTATATAGAGCTCTCTATGTGTGCAGTGTTTGTGTGTGTTAGGTATACATACAACATATATATTAATCTCTACGTGTGTGTTTGTGTGTGTGTGTCTTGTCTTTATGTGTGTAGATTAGTATATATATATTTAAATATATATATATATATCTATGTGTGTATATTTGTGTGTGTGCCATACACACACACACACACACTCATATATATTAATCTCTATGTATTCATATAGCACACACAAACACACATACATAGAGATTTATATATATGAGTGTATGTGTGTGTGTGGCTCACATACACACACATAGAGATTAATATATATGAGTGTGTTTGTGTGTATCTATATATGTGTGTGTGGGCACACACAAACACACAAATACACACATACATGGAGATAAGTAGAGTAGTATATATGAGTGTGTGTGTGTCTACTTACATGCATACTTGCATATAGATATACTCACACTCACACATGATATATATAGACACACGCATACACACAGATATAGAGATTATACACACATACATAAACATGCACACATGGAGATAAGTATATATGAGTGTGTGTGTGTGTGTGTGTGTGTGTGTGTGACCCAACCATATATATTAAGATTAGTATATATGTGTTGGGTATACATACTCACAATGGTATATAAATTTAATGACACACACACACACACACAATCGTGTGTATATATATATATATATATATATACGTATACCCAACACACATTTGTCTCTGTGTGTGTTGGATATACATTCTCACCCAACACTATCGCAGACACCACACAAACACACACACACACACATACACACATATATACTAATCTCTATGTGTGTGTGCACACTCATATATATGTGTGTGTATGTGTTGGGTAGACATACACACACACTTATATTTATACACACACATACATATATACTAATCTCCACACACACATATAGATTAGTACATATGAGTGTGTGTTAAGTATACACACTCTCACTATTTACTAATCTCTAGATTATATATATATTCACACAAACACACTCATATATACATATGTTATTACAAACATACACACACATATATACTAATCTTTATGTTTATGCATGTATTGAATATATAGCACATTGTGTGTGTGTGTGTGGTGTGTCACACACACATAGAAATTAGTACACACATACACACATAGAAATTAGTATATATATATAGGTACGCACACACAAACACACACACACATATCTAGATAAACATACACATGCACATAGATAGATAAGTATATATGAGTTTGTGTGTGTGCACTGTGTGTATACATATACTCACAATAGTATATAAATATATAAACACACACACACACACACTCATATATATATTTTAAATATACGATTGTCAGTATGTATACCTACCCTATATAACACATACGTCACACACACATAGAGATTAGTATATACGATTGTGTGTGTGTGTGTGTGCACACACATAGAGATAAGTATATATGAGTGTGTATGAGTGTGCCTTGTGTGTATATATACATGTACATACTCATAACCATAGATAAATATATAGACACACACACACACACTCATATATATAATTTATATATATAATTGTGTCTATATATTTAGATATTCTAATCTCAATGTGAGTGTGTGTGTGTGTGTGTGTGTTTTGAGTGTCACAAACACACACAAATCACACAAAAACACACATAAAGATATGTGTGTGAGTATACAAATAAAGAGACATGCATGTATGTGTTCTCACACGCACACACACAGATATATATAACATATACGTGTGTCTGTATATATGAGACACATACACACACACACAAACTCAACACACTGACACAGTATATATAAGTGTGTGTGTGTGTGTGTGTTGTGGGTATACATTATCACATAGAGATTTGTGTGTTTATATATTATGATAGGTATGCGAGTGTGTTTATGTGATTATGTGTGTTTGTGTGTGTGTGTGCACACAAACACACAAGAAAAAACACACACACACACAGAATGCCTGTGTATTTATATATGATTGTAAGTATGTATACCCAACACACACACACATAGATTGGTATATATGAGTACGGTGTGTGTGTGTGTTTGTGTGTCTATATATTTATATATATATATATATATATATATATATATATATATAGGTCATATATAAATATATAGAACATACTCACATACATGTATAGATTAGTATATATGAGTGTGTGTGTGTGTGTGTATGTGTGTACATACTCTCATATATGTATAGATAGACACACTCACACATACTCACATTCGTATGTAAATATATAGATACACACTCATATATTTGTACGGTTGTGTGTGTGTGTGTGTATACCTGTTTGTTTATGTGTCACTCATGGAGATGTGTATATATGATGTGTGTGTTTATGTGTGTGTGTATGTATTACCCAAAGATGTGAGTATGAGTGTGTATGTGTGTGTCTATATTTATATACGGTGTGTGTGTGTGTCTATGTGTACCAATATATATATATATATATATATATATATATATATATATATAGGTCATATATAAATATATAGAATATACTCACATACATGAATAGATTAGTTTATATGAGTGTGTGTGTGTGAGTGTACATACTCACATATATGTATAGACAAACACACTCACACATACTCACAACCGTATATAAATATATAGATACACACTCGTATGTGTGTATGGCTGTGTGTGTGTGTGTATACTTGTGTGTTTATGTGTCACTCATGGAGATGTGTATATATGAGTGTGTATGTTTATGTGTGTGTGTATGTATTACCCAAACATGTGAGTGTGAGTGAGTATGTGTGTCTATATATTTATATATGATGTGTGTGTGTGTCTATGTGTGCTATATATATATATATATGTATATATATACATGTATATAATACATACATCACACACACATAAAGGTTAGTATATATGAGTGTGCATGTGTGTGTGCACATGCACATTAAGAGTAGTATATATGAGTGTGTGTGTGCGTGTGTGTGGTTGGATATGTATATATATCTACAATTATTAGTATTTGTATACACATAAATAAACACACATAGAAATATGTATATAAACACCACACACACACACACTCATAGAGATAAGTATATATGAGTGTGTGAGCATGTATGCCCACACACACATAGATAAACCCACATAGAGAGCAGTATATATACCCCGAATTGTATGCATTATATTGTGAATGTATACCCAACCATGAGTATATAGAGATCTATATGTGTGTGTGTTTGTGTGAGCGTTGGGTATACATACTCAACACATATATACTAATCTCTATGTGTATGTGTCTTATTTCTATGTGTGTAGATTAGTATATATATATCTCAATATATGTATATTTGTGTGTGCCTCACACACACACATACTCATATATACGAATCTTTATGTAACACACACGCAAAGATTTGTATATATGAGTGTATGTGTGTGTGTGTGGCACACACACACACACACACATAGAGATTAGTATATATGAGTGTGTCTGTGCCTACTTATATGCCTACTTATATGTAGACATACTCACACTCACACTTGATTGTGAGTATGTGCCTATATATATATAGACACACAAATACACACAGACATAGAGATTATACACACACACAACTGCACGAACATATGGAGAATAGTATAATGAGTGTGTGTGACCCAACCATATATATATATATATAGTTGTATATATGAGATTAGTATATATGTGTTGGGTTTACATACTCACAACCATATATAAATATATAGACACACACACACACATATACACACACACACACACATACACACACACACACACACTCATATATACTAATCTCTGTGTGTGTGCACACTCATATATATTTGTGTGCGTGTATTGGGTATACATACTCACACTCATATATATACACACACGCACGCACTTATGTATACTAATCTGCACACACACACAAACATACACACATAGAGATTAGTATACATGAGTGTATATTGGGTATACACACTCACATCATATATTAATCTCTAGATAATACACACACACACACACACACACACACACACACACACACATATATATATATATATATACTAATCTCTATGTGTGTGGTATGTGTACACCCACAAACATATATATTATCACAAGCACACACACACACACACATATACACTATCACACACACTATAAAAACACACACATATATACAAATTAGTATATATATATAGGCACACATACACACAAATATACACACACAAATATACCCAACAAACAAACACACACACACACTTGTAGACACTTACACACAATAGAGATTAGTATATATAAGTGTGTGTGTGTGTTCTTTGTGTGTGTGTGTGGTGAGTCACACACACACACGTGTAGACACACACACAATAGAGATAAGTATATATAAGTGTGTGTGTGTGTGTGCTTTGTGTGTGTATATATACATATACATACTTACAACTTTATATAAATATATAGACACATACACACATTCATATATATAATGTATATATATGGTTGAATCTATAGATTTAGATATTCTAATCTCTATGTGTGTGTGTGTCTGTTGAGTGTCACAAACACACAAATCACCCAAAACACACATAGAGATATGTGTGTGAGTATACGAATATATAGACACACACGTATGTGTTCTCACACACGCACATACTGATATATATATATATAACACATATGTGTGTTTATATATGTGAGACACACACACACAGACACACACACACAAATAGTATAAATATGAGTGTGTGTTGTGGGTATACATTGTTACATAGAGATTTGTGTGTTTATATATTATGATTAGTATACGAGTGTGTTTGTGTATTTGTGTGAGTGTGCACACACATACAATGCCTATTTGTTTATATACAATTGTGAGTATGTATACCCAACACACACACATATATTAGTATATATGAGTGTGGTGTGTTTGTGTGTGTTTGTGTGTCTATTTATATATATATAGGTCATATATATATATATATATATATATATATATATATATATAAAACATACTCATATGTACACGTACAGATTAATATATATGAGTGTATGTGTGTGTGTGTGTGTACATACTCACACACACACACACACACACACATATATATATATATATACATACACACTCATACATACTCACAACCATATATAAATATATAGATACATATTTGTATGTGTGTGTGTATACTTGTGTGTTTGTGTGTCACACATGGAGATGTGTATATGTGAGTGTGCGTGTTTATGTCTGTGCGCATGTATTACCCAAACATATGAGTGTGAGTGTGTATGTGTGTGTCTATATATTTATATACAGTGTGTGTATGTATGCCTGTGTGTGCCAATATATATATATATATACATGTATATAACACATAGATCACACACACATTGAGATTAGTATATATGAGTGTGTGTGTGTGTGCATACACACATAAAGATTAGCAAATATAAATGTATGTGTATGTGTGGTTAGATGTGTATATATATCTATAATAATGAGTATTTGTATATACACACAAATAAACACACATAGAGATATGTATATAAGTACCACAAACACACACTCATATAAATAAGTATATATGAGTGTGTGAGCATGTATACCCACACACACATATAAACACACATATAGAGATTAGTATGTATACTCACAACTGTATGTGTTGTATTGAGTATGTATACCCAACACATGAGTATATAGAGATCTCTATGTGTGTATGTTTGTGTGAGTGTTGGATATACATACCCAACATATTTATACTAATATCTATGTGTTTGTGTCTTGTTCTATATGTGTAGATTAATCAATATATCTCAATATATGTAAGATTATGTGTGTGCCACGTACACACACACACAAACTCATATACTAATCTTTATGTGTGCATATAACACACACACACACAAAGATTAGTATATATGAGTGTATGCGTGTGTTGCACACACACACATAGAGATTAGTATATATAAGTGTGTGTGTGTGACCCAACCATATATATAGAAATTAGTATATATGAAATTAGTATATATGTGTCATATTCACTACTGTATATAAATATATAGATACAAACACACACATAATTATATGTATATATATATATATATATATATATATATGATACCTAACACACATTTATTTTTGTGTGTGTTGGGTATACATACTCACCCATCACTATCACACACACCGCACAGCCACACACACACACACACTCATATATAAATCAATCTCTATGTGACTGTGCGTGCGTGTGTGTGTGTCTATATGTGTGTGTGTGTATGTGTTGTATGTTGGGTATACATACATACATACATATATAAAGATAATATATAGACACACACACAAATGTGTGTCTCTGCATACATATATAAAGATAATATATATGTGTGTGTGCATGTGTGTGTGTGTGTGTATTTGGGTATATATATATGTATGTGTTATACAAAATCAGATATAGATGTATACATACTCACAACTGCAAATACATATAAACACACACACACATGTGTATGTCTCTACATATATGCATAAAAATAATATATATATATGTGTGTGTGTGTGTGTATTTTGGTATATTTATATGTGTGTGTGTTATACACATACACAGATGTATATGTATACATACTCACAATCCTATATATTGTAAGTACGTATACAGAACACACACACTCACACACACACACACACAAACATGCGCACAAAGATTATATATATATATGTGTGTGTGTGTGTGTGTGTGTGTGTGTGATAACACATACGTGTGTGAGTGTGTGTGGTGTGTGTGTGTGTGATAACACATACGTGTGTGTGAGTGTGTGTTGTATGTTATATATATATAGGCAAACACATATATACTTATCTTTATGTGTGTGTGTGTACCAAACACACACACACATATATATATATAGAAATAAGTATAATTATACCCAACACACACACGCATATAGAGATAAGTATGTGTGTGTGTATTGGGTACACACACATACACATTTGGAGATAAGTACATATATGTGTACCTATATATATAACACACAACACACACACATAGGTATGTGCTATGACACACGCACCACACACACACACACACACCCACACACAGATATATATATATATATATATATATATATATATATATATATACTCTATATGTGTTTGTTTATGTGTGTGTGGGTGTGTATGTGTGTGTGTGTTGGGATTACATACTCACACACAACACACACACACACACACACTCATATATATTCACATACCCAACACACACACACAAACACACACACATACACACACTCATATATACTTATCTTCATGTGTGTGTGTGTCTATATATACACATGGAGACAAGTATATATGAGTGTGTGTGTGTGTGTGTGTCTATCTAAATATATATGTGTGTGTGTATATTGTGTGTATATATATATATGTATATATATATAGACACATATGTATGTGTATAAACACATGGATATATATGTATGCATAGTCGCAATTATATATATATATATATATATATATATATATATATATATATATATATATGTAAACACACACACATGTAAATGTTTATAGATACATGCATACAATTAATATATATATATGTGTGTGTGTGTGTGTGTGTGTGTATTTTGATATATTTATATGTGTATGTGTTATGCACTCACATGTGTGTGTATTTTGATATTTTATGTTTACATTTTTATATTTGTATATTTATATATGGTTATGAGTATGCATGTGTGTGTGTGTTGGGTATACATACTCACAACTGTATATATATACATATATCTATCACACACACTCATATATACTAGCACACACATATACACACACTTTAAGCACACTAAAATATATGTAAATATATATATATATATATATTTATATATATATATGATTATGAGCATGTATACATATATGTGTGTTCATGTTCTATTCCCAACACACATAAGTGTGTGTGTGTGTGTGTATTTGTATGCATTTGTGTATGTATATATATATATATATATATGTGTGTGTGTGTGTGTGTGTGTGTGTATGTGTATAGGCATACTCACGACCATATATATATATTGACACACACAAACATATATACATATATATAAGCACACACACACACACACACACACACACACACACACACACTAGTATATAGCATACATATGCAGACACACACTAATGTATATAACAGACAATAGACACACACACACACACTCACATACACCTACACCAATATATACACACAAACAATTATGTGTGTGTCACACACACAATCATATATGTGTGTAAATATATAGATAGTTGTGAGTACGTATGTGTACCCAACACACACACACACACATGTATGTGTGTTTGATAACACATACGTGTGTGAGTCTATATATATATATATATATATATAAATAGACAATAGATGCACATATACACACATACGTAACATACACACAAAAAGATAAATATGTATGAGTGTGGGTGTGTGTATGTGTGTGTCTACTGTCTATTTATA